>CM067315.1:4997318-5379818 GCA_034231615.1 Meghimatium bilineatum | reverse complement strand
GCCATATAGGGTCAGTGGCCCAAAGCCATGCTGAATTCGGATGTGCCAGGCCGAAAGGCGCAGATATCTCAGCAGTGCTGTAAACCATGACACAACGCATTCCGTTCTCCGGACTACATCCTGCTAATCTGCAGGAGTTTGAGAACGAACGCAGAAGAAAAAGAAGAAGAAGAGGTTCTAATTATATGATGGACAGAAAGACGATCCAATATTTCGTAAAGACCTGAACTTGGAAGATGAATTGCTGTTCAAAATTATATAAAAAGCATAAACTAGCATATTTTTGACACACAAAAAGACACAGTTTAGAAATATATATTTTGTAATATTACCATGTCATTAGAGGTGAAAAATTGAGTTCTGCAGTGTTATATAACTCCTATACTAACATATGGGTGCGAGTCTTGGACAATAAACAAACTGGAAAGTGAGAAATTAAAGGCAACAGAGATGTGGTTCTACAGAAGAATGCTGAGAATATCATGGACTGCCAGAAAAACTAATGTGGATGGGTTGAGTCAAATGTGAAACAGAGAGCTTAATCAATAATATTTTTAAAAAGACAATCTTCATTTTTTGGCCACTTCATGAGACAAGGAGGTTTGGAGAACATAGTCACAACAGGCAAGATTGAAGGCAACAGAGACAGGGGGCGACACCGTGAGCAAATATTAGACAGTTTAACAACAGGGAAACAATAATAATCTCGATACATTATATTAGAGATAGAGAGATGTGGATAAGCCATGATCGCCTACGCCAGTCGGTAGGGCACCTAATATATGAGTGAAGTTTAGAAAAAGTAATCCTGGAGGGAAAGTTCTATGAATGATAACAAGAGACCGACAGACTGTAATGAACACAGGAAGTTGATTATTTGTTGAACAATGACACCGTAAAAGACTGACAACTTGCGCAGCAACTGGAAGCATACAGGGTGATATTGAGAATAACATATTGCAAATGACATAGACAACGTATTTTGACATTAAATTATAGACATCGTATTTTGACGTTAAAACATAGACAGCGTATTTTGAAGTTAAAACATAGACAACGTATTTTGACGTTAAAACATAGATAACGTATTTTGACGTTGAAACATAGACAGCGTATTTTGACGTTAAAACATAGACAACTTATTTATCGTTAAAACATAGGCAACGTATAATGGTATGAAAGCGAACATCGATAAAACATATATGTGACTGGAGTAGGGGGACAGATCAGGAATGTATGCATTGAATAAATGCGTGATTCAACAAATAAGCAGATATGTGTTAATATGTTTTTGTGTCACGGGGGACGTTCTGCTGATGGTCTAACGGTCATTCTCCAGACACGCGATTCTAATCTCCATCTCGTAAGCATTGATTCTCTCTGTGTGCGGTGACTAAACTATTGGTTAATATCATGGTGGCAATCAAATGGGGGAAAAAACATGGTCCTTAATAACAAAACATAAGAGAGAACTGGTTACTACACAGATGAGATGTCTGAGAAAAGCCACAGGAGTGACCAGAAGACACAGAATTAGAAACGATGTCATAAGAGAAAGAGTGAGTGTCATATCAATTCTACAATATATACAATAAAGTATATATGAAGAGAGGAGAAGCAGAAAGAAGAGCCAGGGGTAGACCTAGAGTACGCTGGATCGACAACATCAAAGAGACATTACACGAACACCAAATAACATTATCTGAAGCTGCCAGAAAAGCGAGAACAAGAACATTGTATCTCCCTCGACACCCATAAAGGGTAAAAAAGGAAGGAAAGAAGAAGAAGAATCAGATGAGAAAAAAGTTGCAACAGAAATATAAATATATAATTATCAAATAAATGGAAAAATCTACGAATTTGTTAGTTTAGTAAATCTATACTAACAAAAAGAAAAGAAAAAATATCTCAACCTCCCATAGACACCCTCTACAGTTCTCAATTCTGTAGAACTTTTTTGCTCGTATTGGACTTGTTAGTCATTTAAAGACGCACTGTTAACTTTATTATTTTTTATTATTATTATTATTATTATTATTATTATTATTATTATTATTATTATTATTATTATTATTATTATTATTGATGAGTTTTTGGTCATCTTTGATTACGACGACGGACGAACATCATCATCATTATAGTAAATTATACAGGACCGTAGAGAAAAGGGGAAGTATTTGGGTTGTTCAGCCCCACCCCTACTAAATCTGAAAATGACTTTTATTACTAGGAATTTAGCTGAAAGATAGTTTAAACCCCAACCCCCCAGCAGTTTTTCACAAAAAAGGTCCTTCAAATTACCTGCCAAATGATAAAGTTTGCACCCGAAAGCGGACAAATGGCCATTTTTTTCAGGTAAAATCCTCTCCTAAAGATAGTCATATCTGCGACACTGAACATATATCTTAAACGAAACTTGTAGTAAACAGAAATTTGTCTTCAATGGAAATAGTGTTCTGTCCCGGGGTTTTATATCCGAGAACATTCACCTGGTGTCATGGAAACCCAACGTATGAACGGAAACTAACGCATGAACGGGAACTAACGCATGAACGGAAACTAACGCATGAACGGGAACTAACGCATGAACGGAAACTAACGCATAAAATGAAGCGAAAACAAGAATTTTTGTGTAAATTTCCAATATTCTGAAACATATGCTAAGACTATATTGGGTTTGCGTGCCATGGTTTGGGAACCACTTGTATAGACCGTTTCAAAGAGTTTCTCGTGTATCATGTTACACATTTATTTCATAGAGGTTTGCATGAAATATCTGGAAGTATGGAGTACCATTTTTCTGTAGGAATCCTTGGAGAAGTGGTTCGCACATGAACAAGTCGTTGATAAGGTAAGGCTGAGGTTGGAAGTGTCGAACCTTTAAGGAAATCATAAAATGCCATTTAATAGTAGGGAGCAAGCGCAAAGGAGAATAGCCACCGAGAAGGGGAGAAACTAACGACTTTCCACCAAAAAAAGCTCGCCAAAATGTCACGAAAATGAGGAAGTGACCTTTATTTAGATGATCTCTGCGGCTCTGCTGACGATGTATTCCTGGTACATGAACATTAGCTTTGTTAATCAACTATGTTTCGTTGTGTTTACTTGTACTAACAACTGTGTTTCGCTGTGTTTACTTGTACTAACCACTGTGTTTAGTTGTGTTTACTTGTTCTAACAGCTGTATTTAGTTGTGTTTACTTGTTATAACAACTGTGTTTAGTTGTGTTTACTTGTTATAACAGCTGTATTTAGTTGTGTTTACTTGTTATAACAGCTGTATTTAGCTGTGTTTACTTGTTATAACAGCTGTATTTAGTTGTGTTTACTTGTTATAACAACTGTGTTTAGTTGTGTTTACTTGTTATAACAACTGTATTTAGTTGTGTTTACTTGTTATAACAGCTGTATTTAGTTGTGTTTACTTGTTATAACAACTGTGTTTAGTTGTGTTTACTTGTTATAACAACTGTATTTAGTTGTGTTTACTTGTTATAACAGCTGTATTTAGTTGTGTTTACTTGTTATAACAGCTGTATTTAGTTGTGCGCTTATTCTAACAACTATCTATTTAATTGTGTTTACTTGTTCTAACAACTGTGTTTACGTGTGTCTACTTGTTCTAACAACTGTGTTTAGTTGTGTTTACTTGTACGAGGGGGAGTCAATAAGTAAGTCACAAATTGATGTTGGATGGCAGGAAAATGCAGTAGGTGGTTTCTAAAGCTGTTTATAGTTGATATCATCATAGAACTTTATGTTTATGTTCGCTAGATGGCGCTAGCTGTACCTTGCGCATGCGCAGCACAAAAAACAAAATGGCTACTGTACTTACAGAGTGTACAATCAATGAACAACGTGCTGTTGTGCGTTTTTTATGGGCAAAAGGACTGCCTGCAAAAGACATTCATAAAGAAATGCTTCCTGTTTATGCTGACAATTGTTTGTCCCGTAAAGCGGTGCACAGCTGGGTAAAAGATTTTTCTCAAGGACGCTCTAAAATTGTTGACGAAATCCGATCTGGTCGTGCTGTTGAAATTGCAACAGACGCATCTGTGCAGCGGGTTGAGGAGATGATTCGAGGTGACAGACGAGTAACGATAGACGCTGTAGCAGCTGCAATAGGGTGCTCACATGGTTCAGCATACAGCATCATGCATGACCGATTGAAATTTAAGAAAGTGTGTTCAAGGTGGGTGCCCAGACAATTGACGGACGAACACAAAATGAACCGATTAGGCTTGTCATTGGAGCATCTCTGTCAATACGCAAATGAAGGAGAAGACATGATGAACAGGATTATTACTGGGGACGAATTATGGGTGCATCACTACCAGCCTGAATCAAAGCGTGCTTCAATGCAATGGAAACATCCTTCTTCGCCTTGTGTCCAAAAATTCAAGGTTACACCATCAGCAGGGAAGGTTATGCTGACAGTGTTCTGGGATTGTCAAGGAGTGCTTTTAACCAATTTCAAAAAGAAAGGTGACAATGTGAATTCTGAATCATACTGTGAAGTTCTATCAGTGCTTCGGGATGCAATTCGAAGAAAACGTCCAGGGCTGCTGACTAGAGGAGTGCTACTCCTTCATGACAATGCTAGACCACATACGGCTCGATTAACTCAGTAGAAAATAAAAAATCTTGGTTGGAAAATTCTGGAACATCCTCCTTACAGCCCCGATTTAGCTCCTAGTGATTTTCACCTTTTTGGTCCACTAAAAACCCACCTTGGCGGGAAGCATTTCGCGACTGACGCAGAAGTTGAATGTGAAGTGAAAATGTGGCTTAAAAAGCAGAGCACGCAGTTCTACGCAGCAGGTTTGGGAGGACTCATAAAACGATGGGATAAATGCATCAATGTTGGTGGAAATTATGTTGAGAAGTAAAGGGATAATGTATGTGTAAAAATAAACAGTTTTCAGGTTTTTATCGTCTTCAGTTTTTTTCTAAAGAGCCATTTGTGACTTACTTATTGACTCCCCCTCGTACTAACAACTGTGTTTAGTTGTGTTTACTTGTTCTGTGTTTGTGTTTACTTGTTCTAACAGCTGTATTTAGTTGTGCGCTTATTCTAACAACTATCTATTTAATTGTGTTTACTTGTTCTAACAGCTGTGTTTAGTTGTGTTTACTTGTTCTAACAGCTGTGTTTAGTTGTGTATACTTTTTAACTTAGATGTCTACACACTTTCCTTTATTGTAATATTATTTCCAGTTCTTGTGTTCGTGTTTTCCTTTATCTTTATAATGGCCTTGTGGTCGAAACGTTGACTACATTTATCGCTTCTATAAAATATAATTTAAACCTGTATTTCCTTACTGTATATTTTTCTCATGGAAACAAGCAATTTAATTTTGATAATAAACATACATTTTATTAATGTTCACTATAACAAAAGTATATAGAGTTGAAACAAAAGAGAGCAATTTGGATACACAATTTAATGTTTACGGTATCATGGAACATAACAAGCTGACTTCCAACCTCTTACCATCGGCGGTCAGCAGATCCCAGAAGTCTGATATGCTGGCGGCACAGTTCCCAACAAACGAAGATGATAAAAAGCAAATGTTACTATCAACCAAAAAAACAGTGAAGTCCAAAGCCTGTTCTTAAATATAAAGAAAACAAAAATTATGACAACAGATAAAGTGAAATTGGAACCAAAGATAATAATTGACAATTTTGAACTAGAGGAAGTAATACATTTCCAGTATTTGATTTGGGCACAAACATACATAGCTCATGAGACTGTGCTGTAGAAATCAATAGAAGAATTACAATGGCGACATTGAAAGTTGTCCAATATAAACATTTTTGGCAAAGTACCAGCAGCTTAGCCAAACTATGTATTTTCTTCTTCTTCTTTCCTTCCTCTTTTACCCTTTACGGGTGTCGAGGGAGATACAATGTTCTTGTTCTCGCTTTTCTGGCAGCTTCAGATAATGTTATTTGGTGTTCGTGTAATATCTCTTTGTTGTTGTCTATCCAGCGTACTCTAGGTCTACCCTTGGCTTTTCTTTCTGCTTCTCCTCTCTTCATATATACTTTATAAACTAATGAATCACACGGCATTCTTTCCAGATGACCAAACCATCGTATCTGTTGGTTTTGTATGTATTGTAGAATTGATATGACACCCACTGTTCAATTCTACAATATAAAAAAATTCAAACTATGTATGCCAAACTATAACATGCGTATTACCAGTGGCAATATACAGTTGTGGGACATAGACATTAAATAAAACAATAGCAAAGAGAATCGCTGCTTTTGAAATGAGAAGCTACAGAAGTATTTACGTATACTAAGGACAACAAAAAAATACTCCAAAAAATAATATTTGGCACTGACATATAATATATGGACTTATAAAGGGCCACATATCTCAAATAGCTTAGGGCCTTATCACGTCTAAATCCGGCTCTGATAAACAAGACCACGTTCTGGAAAGAATATATCACATGATGATATCTTTGTCATGTTTATTTGGTGTGCACTCTTTATTTCTTGCGCACTCTTTATTTGGTGCGCCCTCTTTAAAATATGATATTGAACTTCTTGTGTTTGGTTTGTGCACCACTTACTGAAAATTATAATCAAGCTTAATACGTCATAGCTTTTAGTGTTCTATTAAATGATTGCCACTAAAGTATTCTTGTATATGTAGATAGTTCACGGAACAAGATTTGGATAATTTTTATGAGCGAAAAGATCAAATTTGTAAAGATAAGTCTAAGATTAAAACATAGAAACATCGAGGTTTTAAAGAAAATTATAATGCAGCAAACAGGATTTTAACCAGGTCTAATCAGATGGCATCTACTGGCCTCGAAAATTGAATCAACAAGTTGTATGTCTTTGACCAAACCGCATTCTTCATTTTATCAAAACAGGCAGTTGGTCGCTGTCTATAAATTATGAAAACAATGTACAGGAATATCTCATATTGAAGCCACCGAAATGTGCTTCTGTGGAACAATTTCCAAAAACACGGAACATATTTTTCAGAATAGCCCACTGTACCTAAAGACAAGAAGAAAACTGGTCAACAGAAGCAATTCTGGTCAATGAGTTCTACGGCCCTTTCTCGGGGCGGATGATACATTAAAGTTCATTGATAAAATCTATATCTGTTTCTATCCTCTACTGGTAAAGGAAGAACAATATGAATCATCAAATGTGACCATTTTACGAAATTACATTACATCTCATTAGATGTTAACAATTATTTAGTCTAGACACAGATTTAAAAAGATATATTGGTTTATGACATTGCCAGTTTGTTAAAAAATTATGAATTAAAATTTCAATCTGATTGGAAATGTAAGGCTGCATGCAAAGATTCATTATATTTGGTGTGGGGTACTTCCGATATTGGATATGACAGATTGTTTTAAAAACAATATCCACACGCCGAAGACGGATGTGTCGGGACATTGGCGCACATAAAACGGCGACACAACGCATTTGCATTCTCTGGACTACATCCTGCTGAAAATATAGTACGACCATTGTCCTGCTACGAGAGAGATAAGTGGGAGTTTGAGAATGAACGCTGAAGAAGAAGAAGATAACAATCATACATGATGATGTTGCTTTGTCAGTCAAAAGTCTACCTAGTCTGCGAATGTGGCATGATTCATATTGTGCTGAGGCAGCTCTCTCTCTCTCTCTCTCTCTCTCTCTCTCTCTCTCTCTAATACTAATCTATGACTACCAACTAAGTATGATGTGTCAACCCATTAGTGTAAATAAAACAACGACACAGCGATCTCCATTCTCTGGATTACTCATTACCAAAAAATATAGTAGGATCATTCTCTTGCAACAAATGATATAGAGGGAGTTTGAGAATGAACGCAAAAAAAAACCCCAACAAATAAACAGTATATGACTCACACCAACCTTGTTTTAAATTCCACATTCCCAAAGTTTCAGTGGATTTATATATTCCACCTTAAGACGTATGTTCTGTGTATGTTATTGTTGTTTGTAATGGATTTCAGGAAGTTTATGGAAGCTCTTCCCCCTCAAGTATCCCGTTACATGAAATACGAGGTGATTATTCTTTTGAAAATATCTCTTAAATACACAAAGATTGGTAAACCGCAGCCAAAACTTTCCCGTTTTTTACGCTAATCGAATCTCTACCTGCTTGACAGATGTTTACATTTCTGGTATTTAACTAGAGTACAGTTTATATTTCTCGTCCATGTTTTATTTTTAATGACATACATTGGCACACGTGACTAATCCTCGTACAAAGAGTGGGTTATGGAAGCCAGTTTTGCATATGACGATAAAGTTGTTCATATTATGTTCGGTTGAGCGGACTTGCCAATAATGAGAGAAACAGCAACGACGGTAATGATGACGAGCGTGGCAGTGAACCGTGGAAGCAAGTTGTAACGGGTTGTGTAAACACATTTTTTGTTTGGAGTTGTGGTTTTGGTGGTTGTAACTGTAGTACATCGTGATGTTCATGTAAAGATGGTGGGTGTGGGGACAACAATAATTATGATTAATGTGGAGATAGTAATTTTTCTGCAGTTCGTGTAATTGTTAGACGTATTGTGATAGTTTGTGTAGTTGTTACACGTATTGTGATAGTTTGTGTAGTTGTTACACGTATTGTGATAGTTTGTGTAGTTGTTACACGTATTGTGATAGTTTGTGCAGTTGGTAGCCCCCATGTGATAGTTCATATACGTTCATTAAATCATATATTGCCTAGAAAATGACTACAGGCAAAAAATGATAGGGTGATGATTTCGTCATGAATTGGTACAATATCAATTTTTAAATGAAACCAATTTAAATACTGATTATAATTGTAACGGGCATTGTGATGATGACGACGATAAGTATTAAGATGGCTGTGAATGTAGTGGTGATGAAGATGGCAATAATATATTTCTACTTGTAAGTTTTTAGTGAGGGTGCATTACTTTTAACCCCCGACTTGAATACCTATGTGGTTTGCAATTTTTGTTACTTGTGTTACTTTTGATAGCTGTAGCCCACACACATGTTTCATATTTCAATAATATGGTAGATGTTTTCCTGTCTTTACTTCACCCAGTCCGTCATCTATCTAAGCAATATGTGAGGAAAATAACAGACGTACTTTCAAACAACTCAGAAAACATGGAGTGTGGATAGAGTGTTGAAAAATGTAAAGTTCTGGCACATAATATACTTTCCTGTACAGATATTCCACAAGCAATATACACGTGAAATATTCTTCTTCTTCTTCTTTTGCGTTCATTCTTAAACTCCCGCTGCATCTCACTTGTAGCAGGATAGTGATCCTGCTAAATTTCCAGCAGGATGTAGTCTAGAGAATAGAAATGCGTTGTGTCACCATTTTATTTGCGACAATGGCCCAATACATCCTTCTTCGGCGAATACAAGTGAAATAAAAACAATAAGGGAATAGTTATATTTAAACGAAACAAACGTGGTTGCTACTTTGAATTGTACTGTTAGCTGTATTATATATAGTTTGTATATCATATATAATTTGTATATTATATATAGTTTGTATATTATATATAGTTTGTATATTATATATAGTTTGTATATTATATATAGTTTGTATATTATATATAGTTTGTATATTATATATAGTTTGTATATTATATATAGTTTGTATATTATATATAGTTTGTATATTATATATAGTTTGTATATTAGTTCGTCGATGGTCGCTGTGACGACTGTGAAAATTACAAAGTTGTGTGACTTATTAATGAGGAAATTGATACTGTTCATATGTTTCTCTGTTCAGATTCCTGAGAGATATCATGTGCATCTTTATTTTTAGACCGAGTCTATGTAACCAGTGTTCCTGCTTGCCAGTGCTGCTGCTCGCCAGTACTGCTGCTCGTCAGTGCTGATGCGCGCCAGTACTGTTTCTCGCAATTGTTCTCTCAGAATTCCTCAAATGTTGTTTTTCTACCTGTCTTTTGATGTTCCTTTGAAAAGAAATAGTATCTTTATGAAAAAGACAATATACAAAAACATAATGAATTCTATAATTTTAATAATACCCATTCCCCTTAGCAGTTGTCTCGATGTCTCTAGTCTATTTCTTTGGATTCTTGTGATACAAATCTTCGTGTCACAGTGGTTTAAGTCTGTGATAGGAGTCTTCGTGCGACAGTGGTTTAAGTCTGTGACAGAAATCTTCGTGTCACAGTGGTTTAAGTATGTGATAGAAATCTTCGTGTCACAGTGGTTTAAGTCTGTGATAGGAGTCTTCGTGCGACAGTGGTTTAAGTCTGTGATAGAAATCTTCGTGCCACAGTGGTTTAAGTCTGTGATAGAAATCTTCGTGGCACAGTGGGTTAAGTCTATGATAGGAGTCTTCGTGCCACAGTGGTTTAAGTCCTTCGTGCCACAGTGGTTTAAGTCTGTGATAAGAGTCTTCGTGCCACAGTGGTTTAAGTCTGTGATAGGAGTCTTCGTGGCACAGTGGTTTAAGTCTGTGATAGAAATCTTCGTGGCTTAGTGGTTTAAGTCTGTGATAGAAATCTTTGTGGCACAGTGGTTTAAGTCTGTGATAGAAATCTTCGTGGCACAGTGGTTTAAATCTGTGATAGGAGTCTTTGTGGCACAGTGGTTTAAGTATGTGATAGAAATCTTCGTGCCACGGAAACACGTGCTGTAAGTGATAATCTAGACAGTTGACTTGTAGAACTGTTTAGAGGGTGGAGTACATCTACGGAAACCCGAGTTCAATTAAGTAAATCCTCTACGTCTTGTGATTCGTTTATTTTAAGAGAAAAGTAAACATGCAATAGAAAAGAAGTTATACTTTGAGAATACAATAAAATCATATCTGACATGTGGACATTTTGGCAGAATTTTTATTTTCAATTATAACGTGTAAGAATTACCTGATGACGCTGGGTGATGACACCGGGAATCTAGTTATCAACTTAAACAGCCGGCATGGCCTAGGTACACGTGAACCATGAGTATAAGCTAGTTTTATAAACACATGAGAGGGGGTAGAGGAAGAACATTCGATGCACGTGCTAAGCTGATCAGACTGCGCGTATCGAATAATCAACCAATCACAACGTTGGCGAACAAGAAAGGTCTAAAAATAAGAACTTGAATATGAGGTATCGATAATAGCATCGAAGCAGCTCTTTCATGAGATTCAATAAATCGTCTCAAAAAGGAATTATGCTGTCTACACTAAGTTTAAATATTATTTCAGAGTTAGTTTTCACTTTCCGACTGTCTTATTCCCATATCTCACTTGTTCTGGTTGTAAGTTTAATGTGCATAATTGTAATAGCTCCTCTCCCAGCTTCCATAATCATTGTTAACAGTGAGAAATTTGTTTCGCTAAAATCTCATTTCATACAATTTTGTATGCCTCGCCTGAGCTGTGAATCCGTGATATATTCAACTTTGGAAACATTTATCGATGAAATATTATTTATGCCTGTGTACAGTTCAGGGAACATAATTTCTGGTGGTTCCAATCTACGATTCTGAACTGTGATTATGTGTTTCTAATCTGAAGGATTATTGGAATGAGATTGGAATATGCTGTTGCAAAGGATTTGTTAATGTTTACAAGGATTGGATTAATCTGGTTTACAAGGATTGGATTATTCTGGTCTGCAAATCTTAACGTGAGTTAGCGACAAAATATGGCGTGGTAAAGTTAGTGAAACACTTGTAGTTTTTCTTCTTCTTCTTCTTCAGCGTTCATTCTCAAACTTCCCCTAGATCTCTCTATTAGCAGGACAATGGCCTACTATATTTCCAGAAGCATGTATATTCAATGAATGAAAAATAAGTAGTTGATTCAGTGAATGAAACTCGGGTAATTGATTCAGTGAATGAAACTCGGGTAATTGATTCAGTGAATGAAACTCGGGTAATTGATTCAGTGAATGAAACTCGGGTAATTGATTCAGTGAATGAAACTCGGGTAATTGATTCAGTGAATGAAACTCGGGTAATTGATTCAGTGAATGAAACTCGGGTAATTGATTCAGTGAATGAAACTCGGGTAATTAATTCAGTGAATGAAACTCGGGTAATTGATTCAGTGAATGAAACTCGGGTAATTGATTCAGTGAACTAAACATAAATAATTGATGTGGTGAGTGAAACATAAGTAATTGATTCAGTGAATGAAACACAACTAATTGATTCAGTGAATGAAACGTAATTCATTCGGTGAGTGAAACATAAGTTTGCAGCACCTGTCGTAGTTTCATTCTTGAATAAACAATTAACACAAAAAATACAAAATCACAATTGATCACTATTTGCGTCGGTATCTTGAATAACTTATTGATATAACTGCTAATCAGAAAAATTAAACATATGTATACCGCCAAACACGGATGTGTCGGGCCATTGGCGCAAATAAATCTACGACACACAGCATTTCCATTCTCTTGACTACATGTTGCTGGAAATCTTGTAGGATCATTGTCCTGCTATATGAGAGAACCAGTGGAAGTTTAAGAATGAACGTTGAAGAAGAAGAAGAATCATGTATTAGATCAGTGATAGGCAACTTGTTTGGATCAATGGAACTGATAGAGCTTTCTTTCTTGTGGTATGAGCCACGAAAATAATGTCAATGACATGAGGAAAATATAGTCAATGACATGATCAAAATATTGACATCTAAACAGATTACAAACGAACTAATCTGAGAATTATAAAAATGCTACATCTATTCTATATCAAAGTATCGCGCAGAAACATGGACAATGAAAAAATTACATGACAGAATTTATGCCTTTGAGATACGGACATATTAAAGAATAGGGAGAACTTTCGTGGAACGAGAAGAAAACAAAGAGGTTATAACAACACCTTGTATGAAAAAGTAACTATTAAAGCCAAAAAAGATCACAGAAATAAAGTATTTTGGACAGACTTTGTTGAAGACCTTACTTGAGAGTAGCTTTCAGGGGGTGAAGAAAGTTGTAGACAGAAGTACAAGTGGGACAGAAACATTACGAAAGTGACAAGTTATAGTGTAGCAGAGTGCGACATCAAAGCAAGAGAAAGTCGATGTTGGAGGATCTTTCAGGGGATGAAGAAAGATGTAGGCAGAAGTACAAGTGGGACAGAAACATTATGAAAGTGACAAGTTATAGTGTAGCAGAGTGCGACATCAAAGCAAGAGAAAGTCGATGTTGGAGGATCTTTACAACCAAACTTAGTTGGAGAGACGGCACTTGATACTTTTGATCATATAGGGCCTACAGATTGTTTGAGTTGATTTGAGCTCAAGTAGTGTTGCTTGAACATTGAGACCAATGTACCCGTAGATGAACTTTGCGGGCCGCACAAAATGACTTAGTGGGCCGAATATGACCGAGGGTGTATTTTGTCCAACTATACATTCGATTAAAATAGAAAAAAATAAACTGCATACTTAAAACATTGAAATTGTCAGTATTGGAAAAAGCATGATTATGTGAAATTGTCAGTATTGGAAAAAGCATGATTATGTGAAATAGTCAGTATTGGAAAAAGCATGATTATGTGATAGGGAAATCACAATGAAACTATGATAGATTTTAATAATTAGCAAATCAGGAACATCGTATTATGATAACAAATCATTAAGATGTCAAGTGTGCCGCAAAATGTTGAAATTGCCAGTGCTACGGTAACACTGGGCAATTGAATCATCATCAAGTGCCGTGAAGAATGGCGTTGTCGATCATATTTCTCCATGTACATCAATCTCTCATATATGTCATCATCTCTGTTGGTGTCGTCAATCGAAGCCATTTAGTCAAACTGTCCAATATCTTTTCTCTGGGTCTTCCCCTTGATCTTTTCCCTTCTATCTTTCCTGTTGTCACTATATTCTAAATGTCTCCACTTCTCATTATATGCCCAATAAATGTTGACTGTATTTTTCTTATATTATCAATAATGCAACTATTCACATTCATCCTTCTACGACATTCTGCATTAGTAATCTTTGCTGTCCAAAGAATGCGTAATATTCGAATAAACCACATCTCCACTGTCTCCAATGATTTTTGTAATGTCTTATTTATTGTCCACGCTTCACTTTCATATAGTAGCACTGGTTCAATGTAGCATTTGAGGGCACATTTTCTAGTATCCATCGATATGGACTTGTTGCATGGGATATTTTACATTTTATGGAATGCTGCTTTTGCTTGTCAATGGAATGGCAATTGTTCAAATTGCAATTGAATACAAGTAGACAAATTAAAAAGTTAACAAGTAGTAAAACGACGAACTAAAAACGAAACGAGCAAAGACAACGTTTCGATTAACCAGTCTTCATCACGATATAAAACAATGAACAAACAGTTACGTTCTAACATTGCTCAATGTAAATGTTACGACGAGTATTATAAACTATTTAAATATGAATCGCAAACATTTTAATATAATACATAAATAATATTATTTATAATTTATACATTTTGTGACAATGAACATCACGCGAGCATTTAAATAATTTTAGAAGGATTTATTTTACATTATTAATACGTCGTATATTATAGACCAGGCGTTATCAACCTGGTGTTCGCGAATATTTTTGTGCTCTTGTAAGTACATATGCTCGCCAAATTAGTGCCCGTGTGTCAACAAAGGCTTGAACTTCTAGCTCACGGTTCAAATAATAGGGTCACTGTATTATTTCCATGTGTGCTATAGGAGGCAACTAAAGAAATTTTGGGGAGGGGATAGGCTGACAACCTGTTATCACCTGCCAAAAAAGTATCATTTTCTTCCTTTTTTATATAATAAATATCATTATTACATCTTGTCTCAATTTCTCACTTCGTTTTCTATCAAAAAATTGTCATTATTACATCTTGCCTCAATTTCTTCCTTTTTTATATAAAAATTATCATTATTACATCTTGTACCAATTTCTTACTTTTGAATTCTATAAAATAATTATCGTTATTACATCTTGCCTAAATTTATTACTTTTGTTTAATATCAAAAAATATTATTATTACATCTTGGGCATAATCTGGGTAAACCACGAGAGTGTTTTATTTTCAACCAAGGATAATAAGTCGATTCAAAAGCCAGATTTGCTGAACAGCAGACTAGTGGTGAATGACGAAAGATTATGTCATTGAACTAAATATTATGTCATCGAACTAAATATTATGTCATTGAATTACATATTATGAAGATTTAAGATTATGCCATGTGATAGACATGTGATAGAGAGAAGTGAAATATAGTCTGTAAAATTTTCTTTTAATATAACCTTAGTCCAATCCAGGTTAATCCAGTAATCATAAACAAGGAAGTAGATTGACTATACTCAAACATAAAAATATAAGATGGCCCAGTTCGACAATTCCGGAGTCTGGATGCGACTTGGCTACTGGCCTCATAATATCGATTGAATAACCGAGATTTCAATGCTCGTTAGCAGAAGGTAACATGAGGGCCGTATGTCAGGATTTCTAGATAGAAGAAATTGAATATAGTAAAATTGCAAGTAAGTTACGATCAAAATTGACCAGAGATTCGTTTATCGTGTAAAGCCATCAATCTATCTATCTACTGTCTTTTCCATAAGTGCTGTTAGGTGTCGTGGGGAGCTGAAGTTTTATGTCTTTGGTCATCTTTGTTGCGCTTGCCATTGTTATGCAGTGATTTTTAACAATCTCTCTGATTGAATCTTCCCATTATGTTCTTGGTCTTTCTCATGCTTTGCAGAAGTTCTTTCTGCTGTTGCGTTCCTGAATGTCCGGTTGTGATGGTTCCATTTGCACAAGGTGACCAAACCATTAAAAGGCATGACACCTTTTCAAAGACTCTTTTTGGGGGTAAAGTCGAAGGGAAACGAGCAAGAGGTAGGCAGAGATACAAGTGAGAGAGTAACATCGCAAGATGGACAGGTTACAATCTAGCAGAGTGCACCACTAAAATAAGAGACAAGGGATGTTGGCGGTCTGTTGCAGCCAACCTTCGTTGCGGAGATGGCACTTGGTGATGATGATGATGACATAACTAGTTGATATATGTCTCTCTATATGTTGCATGCATGATGTAATATGTAATATTTCTCTCTATATGTTGCATGCATGATATAATATGTAATATTTCTCTCTATATGTTGCATGCATGATGTAATATGTAATATTTCTCTCTATATGTTGCATGCATGATGTAATATGTAATATTTCTCTCTATATGTTGCATGCATGATGTAATATGTAATATTTCTCTCTATATGTTGCATGCATGATGTAATATGTAATATTTCTCTCTATATGTTGCATGCATGATGTAATATGTAATATTTCTCTGATGTCTCATTTGGTCTCTTCTGGCGACGTTTATACTCTTCTCATGCATTTCATCTCACATTTTCTAATCTTTCTCAAGAGTGTTTTTGTACCAGTCGGGCACTGTCAAAATAAAACTGACATAACCATGCTATTTATTATATGTCGTTTGGTCGCCAAGTTGATCGCTGGGTTTTTAAGCAGCAGTGACAGTTGGTATGTTACAGCTTGTGCTTTTTGGCACATCATCTCAATTTCTCTATCAATTATGCCGTCTTCTGTAAAAATGCGTGTAACAGATATTTAAATTATGTCTGTTTTAGTTTTGTGTCGCTAACTTACACATTTAGCCGTTCTGTTGCTCTGCATATTTTCATTGTTTCTAGTTTTTTTTATGTGTTTCATTTCATATTGTATTGTTCGCAGACTGCAAGTAATTAATTAACTTGTGTGTCTTTGTAGTTCTCTCTCTCTCTCTTTCTCTCTATCTACAAGATGTAGTTCATACCCTTCTTCCACAAAGGACAAGGATTGATAACTTTTATACGGCAATCCTGAATAACTACAATGAGCCGCACGGTTCCATAATGTAGCGTTGAAGTCATCAAGAGCTGTCTTACCAGTATAGAATAACCATGCAGTGGATACCCTCTCATTGTGAATACCAGGAAATAAAAAAGCAGACCAACTGGCTAAGGAAGGTGCTGCCGAAGACCAACTAGATATACCAATCACCTACCATCAGAAAAAACAGATGATCAAGTCAATAAGAAAGCCACAAACACCAACACAAGATGACTATCACAGGTCCGAACAAGTTGTAATTCTACGCCTCGGAACGGGACACACCCGACTACGCAGTCACATGTACACAAAGTTCAAGATTGGTAGCACAGCCATGTGTACATGTGGACAGGCAGCACAGAGTGCCAAACATATACTTCAAGATTGTTCTGAATATGAAACACTGAGGCAGACACATTTGCCAGAGGAAACAACACTGGAATAAAAGATATATGGGCCACTGTATGAACTACAAAAGACAGTGAGTTTTATTTTATTCAGGAGACAAATTACAGATATAGACATGTTTCAAGTGAACGAAAGAAGAAGAAGAAAATTAAGAACTGACACTCAGTGTCTGGCGAATCAAAGACAAGATAAATTACACAAATCAGATAAAAGAGACATATATGCTTTTAGTGTTTCGGAAATTCAACAGGAAATTGAAGTAATTGCGAGTTATATATCATTCTTGTCCTGACATTCTGGAAGGTAAATTAGTTAGTGGTGGCTAGATTTTAGCTTTGATAATCACATCTTCTTGAAGTATTTTGTGCTTGTCGACCCAAGTACCTGTCGACCCAAGTACCTGTCGACCCAAGTACCTGTCGACCCAAGTACCTGTCGACCAAAGTTTATGTCTTCCTTAAAGCATCAATGGTGGAGAAGATGGAGAATTATATCATTCTTCCTCTTCTGCGTTCATTCTTAAACCTCTTCTAGACTGCAAGATGTAATCCACGTATTGGCATGCCTTGCGATTTACAGTTTAGCTGTGATAGTTGTGCCTTTTTATTAACCCATCAGACTTTAGCACATGGTCCATGTGTATGTAGACTCACAGTTCCAGTCAGATGTTGATTATGAAATCTTCTGATCTTTCCTGACGTGACACGCTTTTTCTCCTTATCCCTGGTCACCTTTATTTCTGTCATTCTTTGTATTGCACGTTATCATTTCCAACATCGTCTTCTCTACTTTGTAGTTTTTTTCCTGTTTCTTTTCTTTTTCTTTTACGTTCATTCTTAAACTGCCACCGAATCTCCCTTGAAGCAGAACAATGATCCTACGAGATGTCCAGCAGGGTGTAGTTAAGAGAGCAGAAATGTTTTGTGTCGCTGTTTTATTTGCGCAAATAGGATGACATATCCGACTTCTGCGTTGCTAACTAACACATTCGGTGTGTTTTACTTCTTCTAATTAACGGTGGACGTCTGTTAACCATATCAATATTTGGCTAGTAGGCCAACCGTACAAGATAATTATCTCTCAATATGTGGCTAGTCGGCCAACCGTACAAGATAATTATCTCTCAATATGTGGTTAGCCGGCCAACCATACAAGATAATTATAACTCAATATTTAGCTAGTCGGCCAACCATACAAGATAATTATATAGTAAACACACGGATGCCCTTATTAAGTCAGCCCTATCTCTTCTCAATATTGAAACATCAAACAGTACCACCTGATGATTCTGCTCTTTCGTTGCCGCTGATCCCCGCATGACCAGATCAGAGCATTACATCCATGTAACACCCTGAATAACCTAATGGTTCAGTAGAGTGAGCAGTATCATAACAATCAGCGTTCTGTCTTATGTCGCAAGCTTTGTGAGTTTGTAAGTATTACTTTATGCGATAGTATTTCATTCATCAACAACATGTCTGGGTCGATGCTTTTACCTCGATGGTCAATCTCGATGTGGTAGTGGGATAGGAAATATATTTCTCAAGCACCTTCCTGCCATTATTATAACCAGTAAAACCCCATCTATACTTATTCATTTCTCTGCTGACTTTGTTGTCCGTCAGTCTCTTTGTACTGGGGTTTTGAATGAAACTGACCAAGTTATCTTTGTCCGTATACTAGTCCATTGCGAGCACACAGTTATTCAGTCAGTCATTTAGATTTAGTCAGTCAGTCAGTCATTCACTCTGGCTGTCTGTCTGTTTGTTTGTTTGCTTGTTTGTTTGTAGTTTGTTTGTTTGTAAGTTAGCTACAGACGAATTCTACGAATTTCCTATAGGGAACATAAGACCAATGTGTACGTAAGAAATAAAGTAGAGATGTCTGCAGGCTTTCAGGAGCAATGCTTTCAATAGTGAAACGACGAAAACTAGCATGGTTCGGACATGTATGCAGGAACGATTCCTTGTCAAAAACAATACTGCAGGGAACTGTCGAGGGGGGAAGAAGCAGAGGAGGCAATAAAGGCATGGACAGACAATATCAAGGAATGGACAGGACAAGATATTTCAACACTCATCCGCATCGTTGAGGATAGAATTCGCTGGAGGACTCTGTGTGCTGAGGCATCCAATTTGGTACCCCAATGCGTTGCAGATTGACAAGTATATGTTACATCGGTCTCTCATCCTATCTCCCTTGAAAAAATCAAAGTATCAGATCAGATCATTGTGTGTCCGGTCCAAATGACAACAGTGCCAGCAAGACTGTCTGCTAGTTCATTTTCCCGGACACCAGCATGCGAAGCCAATACCTTTTTATTTGTTTTATACACTTTCCATGGTGTTCCCACTATTCTTTTGTAGTAAGAAATACCGATAAGAATAATTAATCAGATCTTTCTTTTTACTTCGTAAAATTCGAACAAATACGTAGGTGCTATGATACAGATTAAATATACAAGATTATATATATACGATTCAATATATAAGATTAAAATGAATATGTTATTAACGGAAAAACAAGGGGAAAAAAAGAATGTTGCAGAGAAATTCAAAACACACTAACGTCATCAAAAGACACAAACACGTTTCGACAAAAATTTCTTCATCGGGTCAAAAACAGACAAGAAATGAATATTACATACAGAGACTCATAATGTAAGAGAGTGTCAAAAGAAGATGATAAGGGAGATAAGATGGGAGAAAAGGGAAAAAATAAGAAAAAATACAAATACGACAAGAACAGAAGAGATAATAAAAACAAAAGCAACAGAGCAAGTATAATAAAAGAAGAAAGATTTAAGTGATATCAAAGAAAAAAACCAACTTATCTGAAATCTAGTGTAATCTTATACGTCATTAGATTTTTTGAGAAATAAACATTTATGCGTTATTACTTTTGGTATAACTTTCAATGTTTATTACCGCAGCCCACTAATTCTTATCGGATGTCATCTGGATACTTCATTATTAGAATCTTGTATAGCATCCCATTTCGTAGAAAGTAATTCTCTTTACCACTCGGTTATTACCACTAGTCCAGGGTAGACGGTTAAATATTGGTTCTATCATCATCTGATTTGGTCTGTCAATTGTATTCTGTCCTCATGATTCTCTTCAGATCATGTCTGAACCTTGATGTCTGAACCTTGATGTCTGAACCTTGATGTCTGATCCTTGATGTCTGAGCCTTGATGTCTGAGTCTTGATGTCTGAACCTTGATGTCTGAACCTTGATGTCTGAACCTTGATGTCTGAATCTTGATGTCGGAACCTTGTGTCACCTCTGACCTATTTCTATCCTTCCGGCCACTCCGTCATCTTGATTGACATGTGAACGCCAGTTGTCTCGTCTCTGCTTGTTGTTTTTAGATATGTATGTGTATATAATCTTGATAAAGGTTTTTTGGTCGAAACGTCCATTTGTGTGTTTGATTGTGTGTGTGTCTAGTTATTAACAAATTTTTCATTACCTCGTTTCAAGTGTGCCTGTCATGAAATCGGTTGTGTACACAGTCAGTGTACGCTATTTTACATTAGTGGTGTACTGCGACATATGAATTATGAGTACTTAGTGCGGATTTGTGTGAGGTTAGTAACCGCGACTTTATAGACATCCTACATTATTTCCATCAAGGAATATTCCAGACATCATGTCTCTACACTTATCTGAATTGCAGAAGACAGCGTTGTTTGGAAGAGTTTTGTGTTGATATCTCTAGTGGGGCACCCATAAGATTCTTACGGGTTATTTATCTTTTATTATTATGACTATTAATATTATTTATTATTATTATTTATTATTATTATTTATTATTATTATTTATTATTATTATTTATTATTATTATTTATTATTATTATTATTATTAGTATTAGTATTATTAGTATTTATTATTATTATTATTATTATTATTATTTATTATTTATTATTATTATTATTTATTATTATTATTATTATCATTTATTATTATTAATATTATTTATTATTATTATTATTTATTATTATTATTATTTATAATACTATTATTATTATTTATTATTATTATTATTATTATTTATTATTATTATTATTTATTATTATTATTTATCATTATTATTATTTATTATTTATTATTATTTATTACTATATTGTAATTGATAGCAGTAGAAGAAGATGGTACGACTTATTTCAATGCAACACTTTCTTGGGGTTCCTATTATTTCTCATAGGCTAATTTCAGACCCAACTTGGTCCCAGCCCGATATGCACACAGTCCCAGCCTGATGTGCGCACGGTCTCAGCCTGGTATGCGCACCGTCTCAGCCTGATGTGCACAATCTTCCTCCGTCTGCTACAGAAAATAATGTTAATAATGTTTACATTGTGGTATCCTGTTCCGACTACCATCGGTCAATTAGGAATTGTTAGAAGTCCGGTTATAACTTTAGACCGACAGGAAGATGTATTAGATTGTACTATTAGTACGCGATGGACTGGTCAAATATTTGCTCATAACTGCAGTCTAAGCGAACATCGGTTTCTGTGATAAGGGTGTGAGTCGTTTGCGAGGTCTTCTGTAATATTCTCTGTCTATTGTCATTTCCACTTGTGCCGTTAAGCGTTGCGGGGAGGAGTCTGGATTTTGTTGTCTTTGGCAATGTGTGCTGCATTGGCCATGGTAAGCCGTGTCCATTTAATGTGTCTTTGATTGTCTCTGCCCATCTAGTTCTTGGTCTTCCACGTGCATTGTAGCCCGGTCCTCTATGGATGTATGCACGAAGAGCTGGATGCGCAGGTTCCATTCTCATAACATGACCAAACCATCTGGTTCGCATCCTCTCGGTATAGTCTTGACTTGAAAAAGTTTTTACTTCTTTCCTGATATCTTTGTTTCTCCGGCGGTCTCTTCTCGTGACATTTATAGCTTTCCTCAAACATCTTATTTCGCAAAATCGGATCTTTTCTGTTACATTATGGTGTGCATACATACAGAGATGAACAGCCAAGAGAACTAATGTAGAAGTTCTCAGAGATGAACAGCCAAGAGAACTAATGTAGAAGTTCTCAGAGATGCTGAGGTAAAACGACAAAGTATAGCACAAATTAGAATCAGATAATCGAGATTTTTAGGGAATGCGATGAGAAAAGTCAAACTTGAACATTTAGTAGCCACTGGAAAGATCATGGGGAAAAGAGACAGAGCAAGATAAAGAGAGAAATTTATGGATGGGTTGTTACTATGGCACAAAAAGATGCCACCAACTGAACTCATTAACAACACAAGATACAGGGAGTTGTGGAAACGCATGGTCGCCCACGCCACTCGGCATGGCACTTGATTGATTGATTGATTGATTGATTGATTGATATAGCGAGTAGATTGTTGTATTTTCTGAGACGATGTTTTCTGTGTTAAGAAATCAGTCTTGCCAGATCTTCTGAGAGAGTAAACGTATATTTGTTAGATCTTTTGAGAGAGTGAACGTATATTTGTGAGGTTCTCTGAGAGAGTAAACGCGATGACTAATAGTGCCTATCAGAGATTGGATTGTCGTTTCTTAACAATGATTTACTATCGTGTCATCTGAGAGAATGCATTATCATGTCATCTGAGAGAGTAGATTATGGTGTCACCTGAGATAATAGATTATCATGCCATCTGAGAGAAGGAAATAGCCTGTCATCAGAGAAATGGAATTTTCGTATCATCTGAGAGAATAAACAATCGTGCCATCTGAGAGAACGAGTTATCATGGCATCTGAGAGAATAGACTATCGTGTCATTTGAGAGAACGAATTATCGTGTCATCTGAGAGATAATATGATCTTGTCATCTGAGAGAATAGGTTATTGTGTCATCTGAGAGAATGGATTGTCGTTTGTTCATGAAAGTACATGGTCGTTACCTCTCTCGCTATCTCTCTTTTTGGTCCCAACAACGCACGGGAGTCTGGGAGAAAATTGGTTAGATTATATGCAAAAGTCATCAGGGCTTCCTCACTTGCGTTCGATACCATTCGATAGTTTGTTAAATTTGTCAACAATGAACATAAGTAGTCTTGAAGACGATTTCAACATTTTCTCTGACTTCTGGAAGATATTAGCGGCATAGTCAGTAAGTCATTAGCCTTGAACTCATGAGGTTGGGGTTTTGCTGCCGGGAATGATGTCGTATTCACGAGTGTATTTTTGGAAGGTACCGAAGAGTATCTATGTAAAAGCATTTCCCGCACTGCACGCTGACATAGTTCACCCTTCTAACCTCTAATTATGCTCAACTTCGTCTTCGTCCCCATTTTCCAAGCGAAATAAGACGTTGATGTAGATTTTATCACTGTAAATGGTCACCTTCCCGGAGACAGGACCTTAGAGTGTGTCCTGATGCTAGTTCAGAGTTGTTTCAGATGGCCATAGCTTTATTCTTGTATGGTACAGTGACCAGTTCTGTAAATTATGTTCTTTTTGTCAAGAGATTCTTCACATGAGCACATGTCGGTGTCTTTACCTTCAAACTTCCTGTATATCTGTTGTTCGAGTATGTTGTGACCAGTTCTCAGCTAATCTTGATTTTTTTGCCTCTTGTTATGTCGTTATCTACCTGGCCACACATATACATATTTACTGTTTTATAATTTCCAAATAAATTTAGAGATTTGCAGAGCCAAGTAGCGCAACTTTACAACCACGGCAGTCACGATTAGTTTCCTTCGAAGATTTCACTATTAGTTTCTCTCGCAGATGTTATGGTTAGTTTTCCATCGGAAATGTCACAGTTTTTCCTTAGATTTCACGGTCAGTTTTCCATCGGGGATGTCAATGTTATTCATTACAGATTTCACGTTTAGTTTTCTCTCAGCGATTTCGTGATTAGTTTTCCCTTACAGAAGTCACGGTTAGTTTTCCCACACATTTGTCATGGCTAGTTTTCCCACATATTTGTCATATTTAATTTTCCCTCACATTTCTCAGTTAATTATCCCTCGCAGATATTACGGTTAGTTTTCCCTCGCAGATATCACGTTTAGTTTTCCCTCGCAGATATCACGTTTAGTTTTCCCTCGCAGATGTTATGTTTAGATTTCCCTAGCAGATATCACGGTTAGTTTTCCCTCGCAGATGTTATGTTTAGTTTTCCCTCGCATATAGCTTGTCTTCAATAAAAGAAAACTGAAACTAGTTACAGAGTCGTTTGCTTAATGAAGGTAGAGCGCAGGCAGATATTAAGATGCATGGTCAGATCCTACAGTTAACTATTAGGTATTTTTAGAACTGCACATTCTACATTAAACGGCTCAGATGTCGTAGAGGATTTACTTCATTGTACTCGATTTTCCCATATGTCCATCAGAACGAAGTAATACTTCGCATACCAAAAGTACCGCTCTTAGCACGTAAATCCGTAGCCTCAAACAACATTCCGCAGGGATCTCCGAAAAAATGTGCTTATAAACAGAACGTCACTACCAAAATTCGAATTTGGGACCTGTTAAGCACAAAGCAAATGGCTTAAACACTTTACCAGCAATATGCCTCTACATTACTACATACTACATGTTTACCTGGACAGAAATTCTACAAAATAAACATATGGTTTGTATTTCGCCAACACCTGGAATCAGGTAAATATCAAAATATACAGGTACATACATCAATCAGACTTTGATGATAACCGTAAAACTGGAATCCATATTATTTCAAGTTGGTATCATCATTACGTTGCTGATGTAATAGGAGCATGGGGGCACACTTATAGTTAATCTGTCTAGTGAAAGTATAGTAGTAATCGTGTATGTATACTTTCTGTAATGATTATTGCAAACGTATAATTTTTTCTTGGTAACATTGCCAGTGTGTTGTTGCATTGGTGTGTTGTTGCATTAGTGTGTTGTTGCATTGGTGTGTTGTTGCATTAGTGTGTTGTTGCATTGGTGTGTTGATAAACAGTTGTATATTCCATGCAATAACATGCCCTCACGAAAGAAAATTGAAACTAGTTTTACTAAGTCAAGGTAACCAAAACATACCTGCAATTTCTTATATTTATCATTCCATAGTAACGATAGAAGAAGAGTTCAAACGACTTGAAGCGATAGTACCTATTTTTGAGATATTCTTCTTCTTCTTCTCGTTTGCAGCTTGACATGTCTATACAGCAAGTCCTGTTTTCTTAAGATTGACTGGATACGTAAAATCTCTACGTCTGTTAGAGGGGTGTTGTTGTTATCTGAACTTACCTTCCGTTGTTTGTAATAAATTCTTGAAATTTCCTATTGTAGTACTCATAAATGGTTGCTTCTTTCACCGGAAAATACGATAAATGAAGCTCTTGTTTCCTATGTGTCATTGGAGGGTGAGATTTCTAGAACATATACAGTACTTAGACAGGAAGCCGATCTTACTCAGAGAAGTGTCTATGTGTGTATTTAGACAAGAAGCCGATCTTACTCAGAGAAGTGTCTATGTGTGTATTTAGACAAGAAGCCGATCTGACTCTGAGAAATGTCTGTGTGTGTAAGAGAAGAAGCGGATCTTACTGCGATCTTACCAAGTGTGTATGTGTGTATTTAGAAGTTTTGTTCCACCAGTTTGTATCATTATCAAGTGCCATGTATACATCGAAGATTGGCTGCAACGGACCTACAAAATTCTCTGTAAAATGACTTTGTAATGTACTCGGATAGACCATTTCGGAATACTGCCGTCTAAAAGTATACTTACCTTGGATAGCGAACTTGTGGTCTGCATCTTCGGAGCAGCAATGCAAACATGATATTACATAGGACAAGACTATCAGAACATCTCTGGTCACAGAACTGCGGTCGGTACGCATGCGTAATTCTGCAGAACAAGTTACCGGATATCTACAAAGACCTAAAACAAACCCCTCTATACTTGGAACATAAGACAACTATTTTCGTTTGACAACAAATTAACAAACTTGCAGGTTATCAATCTTGGTGTTGGTGAAATGATGTTTCTTGGTGTTGGTGAAATGATGTTTCTTGGTGTTGGTGAAATGATGTTTCTTGGTGTTGGTGAAATGATGTTTCTTGGTTTCGGCAGGTAACGAGATACATTTATTTTCTAATACTATTGTGCAATGGAAGGAGAAGCATCAGCGTGGAAAGATTAATAGCTGAAGACAGAGTTAACAGGGGAAGATGGCGACCAAGACGACGATGGTGCAGTGATGTATCAGATTGCTTAATTAAACATGTCTCTAGCTGCGGTGGGTCACCTCGTCCAGAATCGCGGAGTGTTCAGAGAAGCCATAAAGAAGACTAACTTCTCGAAAGAATATGTCACATGATGATGATAAATGGGAGGAGATAAAGCGGTAAGATAAAATTATGTATTGACAACATAACATCAAGAACTTTAGATATAGGCACATTTCAGGCGAACGAGTACAACATCAAGAACTTTAGATATAGGTACATTTCAGGTGAATCGTGTACAACATCAAGAACTTTAGATATAGGCACATTCCAGGCGAACGAGTACAACATCAAGAACTTTAGATATAGGCACATTCCAGGCGAACAAAAGAAGAAGACAACATTCAGAAATGTTTGGGACATGATTTCTCTTTTTATTATCTGAATGGCTGCAGACAGAGCTGTTTGAAGAGACTCTGTGTTGATGTCTCCAGTGTGCCATCCCTAGGACACTTATGGTTTATATATATTTTACTATTATTATTTTTTTTATTTTTTTCATTATTATTATTATCGCTATTATTATTGTTATTTATTATGCCTATTAATAATGTTGTTTTTATATATGTATTTACTATTATAGTGTAATTCATTGCATAAAATGATCCTACGACATATTTCAATGCAAAACTCTATCTGATTCCAATTATTTCTCATTGGTTAAGTTTAGACTCATCTCGGTCCCAGACATTGGGACCACTTCTCCATCCCCCCCCCTCCTTTGAAATGTACCAATAGGCTTAGAGTGAGACTGGGACATCTGGGCACACCACAGTTCCTTAACACCCCATACAAAATTTACAGATCCGGTCTATATGCTTCAAGATCGCTGTACAGACACATACAATCATCTTGTACAACATCCAAACATATCTAGCTATCACTCCTGAGTTTCCTGATTTCCTCTCGCCTACCTGTTCTAGATAAACACATATACAGATATATATCTTGAAGGTAAAAGATTTCCATCTGCATTAGTTTATACAGGACGGACTAGAATTCAAACACAGACAGCTTGCAAAAAACAAATCGATAAAGCGAAGAGTAGGAAGTAATAGGAATCTCGGATAAAAGTTAATGTGTGGTTTCTCCAAGACATTTCATGTGATCAAAGAAAATAACAAGTGTAAGCTAATAGATCTTGTCTAGTGGGAAAGATGGAAGAAAATAACAAGTAGGTTCTAATAAATCAGGTGTACGGGAGAAAGTAATAAATGCGCTATAATAATTCATGTGTAGGGAAGATAGTAACAAGTGCGTTATAATAAATCATGTGTAGGGAATAAGTAACAAGTGCGTTATAATAAATCATGTGTAGGGAAGAAAATAACAAATGTATTCTAATATGTATTATATAATGTTGAAGAAAGACAATAACATGTATATTCTAACAAATCATGTGTAATGGTGAAAGTAAAACACAAGTTAGATTCGGTTCAGTACGTGAATCAGTGGTCACATGACGTGTCCACATGGCGTGTCCACATGGCGTGTCCACATTTCAACTTGTAAATATTGTGCGTAATTTCATACAACTTCCATGACTCGAATATTAAAATACGTAACTTTTCTGGTAATGAATCGATCTGCGCGCAGCACACTGAGAATTCCCCCCCCATCTCATGGTCATCCAGGGGAAGCTGCTCTCAGTACGTTGCGCGCAGAACGATGGTAGCAGCGATTTATGCGTCTTTAGCGAAAGGTGGTTTTGCTAAATAATATATGATTTATTCCGTTGAAAGTGGCCACTGATTCCTGTAATGCACGCAAAATTCTAATAAATCCTGTCATAAAACCGGTAGTCGGATATGTTGGGCCCTAATGCGCAAATAACGCCGTTCCGCTGCAAACCAGCAGAACACAAAATTGTGTATTGTTGTAAGAGGGACACCCACCCGTGTGCAGTCGTGGCCCGAAAGGGGAGCAAAGAATAACTGTATTGTTTGCATGCATGTTATAAGAGGCGACTGGGACATTTATGGGGTGGAGTTGGCTGGACCAGCCCATATAGGGTCAAAGTGAACCAGAAGCCATGGTGAAGTCAGATATTTCAAGCCGAAAGGCGCAGATATCGTAGCACATCTGCAAACGATGAAACAAAGCATTCTGTTCTTCAATCTACTTTCTGTTAATCTGCAGGAGTTTGAGAGCGGACGAAGAAGTAGAGAAGATAGTAAGCTTAGATGAAGAATAAGTCATACGTAGCGTGGAAATAAAATAACAAGCTATACTTATAAGTCATACGTAGCGTGGAAATAAAATAACAAGCTATACTTATAAGTCATACGTAGCGTGGAAATAAAATAACAAGCTATACTTATAAGTCATACGTAGCGTGGAAATAAAATAACAAGCTATACTTATAAGTCATACGTAGCGTGGAAATAAAATAACAAGCTATACGTATAAGTCGTGTGTAGCGTGGAAATAAAATAACAAGCTATACTTATAAGTCATACGTAGCGTGGAAATAAAATAACAAGCTATTCTTATAAGTCGTGTGTAGCGTGGAAGGAAAATCACAATTATATTCAAATAAATCCGGTGTTGTGGGGACAGACAATAGCACACTAATCTAGCAGTCTTGTTCAGTGATGACAAACAATAGAAAACTAATATATTAAGTCTTGTTCAGTGAGGACAGGCAATAGGAAACTAATATATTAAGTCTTGTTCAGTGAGGACAGGCAATAGGAAACTAATATATTAAGTCTTGTTCAGTGAGGACAGACAATAGGAAACTAATATATTAAGTCTTGTTCAGTGAGGACAGACAATAGGAAACTAATATATTAAGTCTTGTTCAGTGAGGACAGGCAATAGGAAACTAATATATTAAGTCTTGTTCAGTGAGGACAGACAATAGAAAACTAATATATTAAGTCTTGTTCAGTGAGGACAGACAATAGGAAACTAATCTAGTAAGTCTTGTTAAGTTAGGTCAGACAATAGGAAACTAATATATTAAGTCTTGTTCAGTGAGGACAGACAATAGAAAACTAATATATTAAGTCTTGTTCAGTGAGGACAGACAATAGAAAACTAATATATTAAGTCTTGTTCAGTGAGGACAGACAATAGAAAACTAATATATTAAGTCTTGTTCAGTGAGGACAGACAATAGGAAACTAATATATTAAGTCTTGTTCAGTGAGGACAGACAATAGAAAAATAATATATTAAGTCTTGTTCAGTGAGGACAGACAATAGAAAACTAATATATTAAGTCTTGTTCAGTGAGGACAGACAATAGGAAACTAATATATTAAGTCTTGTTCAGTGAGGACAGACAATAGAAAACTAATATATTAAGTCTTGTTCAGTGAGGACAGACAATAGGAAACTAATATATTAAGTCTTGTTCAGTGAGGACAGATAATAGGAAACTAATATATTAAGTCTTGTTCAGTGAGGACAGACAATAGGAAACTAATATATTAAGTCTTGTTCAGTGAGGACAGACAATAGGAAACTAATCTAGTAAGTCTTGTTAAGTTAGGTCAGACAATAGCAAGCTAATATAATACGTCTGACGTGTTGAAAGAAAGTCTGCGCTAATTCTTATACTCCTGTGTACTAACAGGATATGGTCTACACAAGGGATATAGTCTACAGAAAAGATATAGTCTACAGAAAAGATATAGTCTACAGAATGGATATAGTCTACAGAATGGATATAGTCTACAGAATGGATATAGTCTACGAAAGGGATATAGTCTACAGAATGGAATGCGTTGTATCATGATTTACAGCTTATCTAAGATATATGTAGCTGTCGGCCAGATACATCAGACTTCAGCATGACTTCTGTGTCACTTTTATCTTATGTGGAATTAACACAGTCAATATCCACCCCTAAACAGCCTTATAGCCTACTACGATATGCATTGCAGGTCACAGTATCCCCCCCTCGGCCCCTGTAACACAAGGAATATTGGGCCTATATAACACAAATCAACACACACACACACACACCGTTTTAGGGTTAATTTTTCCCCCTGTTTCTGTGTATATTTTAGGGTGTTTTAGTTTTTCCCCTGTTTCTGTGTATATTTTAGTGTCTTATTTTTACCCACGTCTGTCTGTGTATATTTTAGTGTCTTATTTTTACCCACGTCTGTCTGTATATATTTTAGTGTCTTATTTTTACCCACGTCTGTCTGTGTATATTTTAGTGTCTTATTTTTACCCACGTCTGTCTGTGTATATTTTAGTGTCTTATTTTTACCCACGTCTGTCTGTGTATATTTTAGTGTCTTATTTTTACCCACGTCTGTCTGTGTATATTTTAGTGTCTTGTATTTATCCACGTCTGTCTGTGTATATTTTAGTGTCTTATTTTTACCCACGTCTGTCTGTGTATATTTTAGTGTCTTATTTTTACCCACGTCTGTCTGTGTATATTTTAGTGTCTTATTTTTACCCACGTCTGTCTGTGTATATTTTAGTGTCTTATTTTTATCCACGTCTGTCTGTGTATATTTTAGTGTCTTATTTTTATCCACGTCTGTCTGTGTATATTTTAGTGTCTTATTTTTACCCACGTCTGTCTGTGTATATTTTAGTGTCTTATGTTTACCTACGTCTGTCTGTGTATATTTTAGTGTCTTATTTTTACCCACGTCTGTCTGTGTATATTTTAGTGTCTTATGTTTACCTACGTCTGTCTGTGTATATTTTAGTGTCTTATTTTTACCCACGTCTGTCTGTGTATATTTTAGTGTCTTATGTTTACCTACGTCTGTCTGTGTATATTTTAGTGTCTTATTTTTACCCACGTCTGTCTGTGTATATTTTAGTGTCTTATTTTTACCCACGTCTGTCTGTGTATATTTTAGTGTCTTATTTTTACCCACGTCTGTCTGTGTATATTTTAGTGTCTTATTTTTACCCACGTCTGTCTGTGTATATTTTAGTGTCTTATTTTTACCCACGTCTGTCTGTGTATATTTTAGTGTCTTATTTTTACCCACGTCTGTCTGTGTATATTTTAGGGTTTCTTAGTTTTGTAGTCTGCGTATATTTGACCTGAGGCTTCCAAAAATGGCAACGACGTTCCATTTCCATGCCTAGTTTTTTTTTTTTAATACAAACAAGTTTTGTGCCATGGCTTACACTTTTGCCAAAATATCTGTGCCTTTCAGCCATACACATCAGATTTTAGCATAACTTCTGGGTCACTTTGATCTGTCTGGCGATTCCAGCCAGTTTTGTGTCTTCGGTACGACAAACACCCACTTGTATAGAATTAAGATTTTATATATTAGTATACAATCTAACATAAGTATATCGGACATTGTTTCATAACACTGTAATTCCATCTGTCATTAGGTCAATTGGTGTTTTGATAAGTTTTACTGCAATTCCACATTGTTACATATATTTTATGTAACAATATTTTGTAACAATATATTTTATGTAACATATATTTTTTATGTAACAATATATTTTATGTAACAATATATTTTATGTAACATATATTTTATGTAACATATATTTTATGTAACAATATATTTTATGTAACATATATTTTATGTAACAATATTTATGTAACAATATTTATGTAACAATATATTTTATGTAACAATATATTTTATGTAACATATATTTTATGTAACATATATTTTATGTAACAATATATTTTATGTAACATATATTTTATGTAACATATATTTTATGTAACATATATTTTAACAGCGTCTAACATATGATAGTACAATCATAATTGCCCTCTCTGCTACTTTTTACATATTTTATTAAAAAATTACATTTTTCATTACATTTTAAAGTTGTAAATATTTATTTTCTGATGCTAGTTAAGTAAAATATACGGGATCACAACAATGTTATAGATACTCATGTATATGTATATATATTTGCAATTTAATCTACCGATATAATGGATAAAACAGCGGCAAAGAAGATCAACGCCTTCGAGCTGAAATGCTAAAAAAAGATACTTAGAATATCATGGAAGGATAAAAAACGAAACTCAGATATTATAAACACACTGAATATTCCAGAGTGTTGGTTACTAAACACAATAACAAAAAGAAAACTACGCCTGTTTGGTCATATAAAGAGACATAACTGTTTAGAAAGACAAATAATGGAGGGAAGAGTACCTGGGAAGAGGAGAAGTGGCAGACCAAGAAGACGATGGACTGACGACATTAAAGATAATATGAATACATCGCTAGAAAATGCAAGCCACATCGCCCAAGACAGAGAGAGGTTCAGAGAGTTCATTGGGAAGACAACGTTTTGGAAGGAATACGTCACATGACATATAATGGATAAAAAGTTAGTTGCCTTCGAGAATAGACGCTTCAGAAAGATCACAAATACAAATTGGAAAGACTTCAAATCAAATGACATACTAAGAGAGGAGACAGAACAAGAATACGTGACGAACATCGTGAGAGAACGCCGCTGCACATACATCGGCCACGTACTGTAAATGAAGACATAATTCTATGTCAAGTCTTCATGTGGACACCAGATGGGAAAAAGAAAATAGGGAAGACCAAAAACAACGATCAGAAGAACATTTATGAATAAATTAAAATCAACATGCATAAATGCACAATAACTGCAATCCTTGGCAACTGACCGACAGGAGAACTATGACATCCGCCCTATGTGCCAAACTTGGCAAAAGAGGAACTGACTGACTGACTGATATATATATACCGGTATATATGATGTAAATATAACACGAAACCGTCTACAGTGAGCATTAAGTGTATCTCTAAACAACCACAACAAGACAACTTAAGTATTTCTTTAAAGAAACGTTAGGTAAAAATGACAGAACAAAATATACAATTTAACGAGCTACAAGTAAACATATGGAGATTTTAAAAGTATTTCTTTCAGCGTCTTTAGACTGCCTATTTCTGTGCACATTTAGAGAGTATTACATTTGCCTGACTTGAGATTGTGTGTAGAATATATACAGGGATTTAGTGTCCTTATATATAAGCATCATCCTGAAGACGTTTCGGAAATGTTTATTTTTACTGTTCCTGCCTTTTCGGTTTCAGATACTGGTTCAATCAATATTAGTTTCGTATTCGCTATTTTTGTAGAAGGAAGTATTAATATATTGCTTGCTAACATTCTTCCTAGTGTGGATATAATAGCTGACAATATCAGGCGATGATAACAGCTGTTTCAGACTTGATGTGTTACATTCCTCGGGTATGTACGGAGATGAGTGGGGAAAAAAACTCTCTAGAACTCTCTATTTCAAATATCTTGTAGCCGGATTGTTGTTGATTCTTATCCATGAATCAAAGTCAGGCTAATATCACGCTGTCATCCCCGATAATGATGGTGATGTTGATGGTGGTAATGATGGTGATGTTGATGATGATGGTGATGATGAAATAATCCATGTAGCTGTGAGCAGGGAGCTCTTGACAGGCCATAGTTTTTTTGTACATGATTCCAGCTCGGCAGCATCCAAAGATTACCACCTCCTGCTAGGAGTACCGCACACACATCTGAACCAGCTATTTCATCATTCTTTTGTCAGATTTGTTGATCCGTCTGAAGTTGATGGCATATCTAGCAGTCCCTGTCACCTAGAAGTCTGCTACAACAGGACAAATGGGCAATTTAACTAGTTTCAGTTTTAGTTTTTTTTTATTGAAGGCATGCTATCTGCGACATATCTTGCAATTTAACATATATTGTTCAACAGGATGTAGTCCAGAGAATGAAAATGCGTTGTTTCGTCTTTTTATTTGCGCCAATGGCCCAACAAATCCGTCTTTGGCAGTGAAGGCGTGGTCTTACTCTATTTTCTAAATATATGGCAGTAAACATGCCACGATGTTAAATTATTCTGCATCCTCTCCCTTTGATGTTCGTGTCTATTTCCCCTCTCACTTTTAATTTTTCCTGATGTTATATTGAATTCTAAACCTCATGATGTCACATAATTATATTTCATTGTAAACCTCATCTCCTCATGATGTCACATAATTATATTTCATTGTAAACCTCATCTCCTCATGATGTCACATAATTATATTTTATTGTAAACCTCATCTCCTCATGATGTCACATAATTATATTTCATTGTAAACCTCATCTCCTCATGATGTCACATAATTATATTTCATTGTAAACCTCATCTCCTCATGATGTCACATAAATGTGGACTGTTCTTTGATGACTAATAACTATGATCATAATTATAAATATTGTTATTTATTTTACCAGATGATTAGAATGTGCAGATGTTTGTATCATTCACCAACCAACCATGTGATAGATTTTACTTACCAAACTGTTCATATGACAGTCTAACGATGAGATATCGTGAAACCAGTTCACCGACATCTGGGATGAACTTCAGACATGCACGCAATTGAAGATGGTACATTACGACCACCAAGCGCGCGTCATCTGGCGATTGTTGTTGCTATGATCGTTTCTATGGTGACTACACAGGTCATGTCCGCTATTGGCGTTACAAATCTCATTGGCGGGAATAAAAATCGTTTTGTTTACCATCTACGTGTAATATACTTCTGCGACCTAATTTCATCAGAAATGTGTACAGGCAACAGCACTCTTTCTGAAATGCTTTCGGACTTTTCTGACTTCGATCAGGAAAATCCACATAATTGTGCAGATAATAATATGTCGTGTGGATACTCCACCAACCAAAGCTACTCTTTCCCTATTGAGCATCACTTGGAAAACGACAACCTTATTGTAACAACTGTGTCAAGAAATAAGATATATTTCCGTTTCAACTTGACTTTTCACATCATTCACGGAAATGTCCGAAGTAAAATGGTTGAGATGGATCGGTTAATCACTTTACACTCGGCTGATGTCGTTATTTCTGTTGGAAATTCCTCTACTGTGCAGATATCAGCGATCGTAGCAGAAGGCTATGGAATACCAATCATTGGATACTGTACACAGAATGGGGATACGGCGCAGGTAAGACATTGTCACAGTGCGAATCTCTGATATGTTTTACATTTTTGTTGACACTATTTGACTTTTTCTCGTGATTTTCATTGGTTACTTTGTGTATACTATTGTGTCAACAGCCAATTAAAATCACGGATAAAACTCAAAGCGTCACTAGCGAATAGTGATATTTTATTATTTCTCAGCAGTGTACAATTTTCGAAAGACTCGTATAGTGCATGTAGCAGTTCTGAAGTGACTAGTAGAATGCTGATGGCAAGATGGTGCTGCCAGAATTAAATTATTCATGTATAGATAAATCTTTGTTATTACAATGATCCAAACCTATCAAATAATATCCCCGCCGAAGACGGATGTGTCGGGCCATTGGCGCAAATAAAACGGCGACACAACGCATTTCCATTTTCTGGACTACATCCTGCTGGAAATCTAGCAGGACCATGATCCAGCTAGATCCAGTTGGAGTTTGAGAATGAACGCAGAAGAAGAAGAAATAATATCGATTTTCTGTATGTAATTGTTATTACAATGATCCATACCTGTCAACTAATACCGATTGTATACATATATCTCTCTCTCTCTCTCTATATATATATATATATATATATATATATATATATATATATATATATATATATATGTTTTTGTCATGCTTTTAATTCGGGTTGTGTGCTTCCCTCATCTGTTTGTCGGGCACGCGGGATTGTAATGACTTTTTGCAGAGACGATTGTCGTTTACGTCCGTCTCGTACAAGGTGTTCCACAATTAGTGAACTTGCCACGTGTAATTAGACGTTTTGTGCCTATGGCCATCGGATACTGAATCTTTTCTCATCTTTAGTCCGGTTTATGAAGAACTCAACAGAAGAATTGAATCCGGGCTCTTTCGCCTTTTTAGTCGAGGTTTCATTCACCGACATCATGAACCTAACGTCTTACCGCACGTTTCGGAGCAAAGCGTGTTCTCTAGTTAAAACGACCTAGTCCCGTTTTTACCTGAGACCATCGGGTACAGACCCTTGCTCTCTGCGAGCATGTTTCCGATATAGAAAGCTGGACAGTAGAATTGGATCAGGGCTGCTTGTTTATCGGGCGCCCACGATTGGGTCTCCTACTGGTAACTATAGTTTGTCTCGAGCTAGCAGGGCTTGTAGTTCCGATTTCCTTGGAACGTTTTCCCTATCTATTTGCACTTGACGCTGCGCTGCCCTCTTACTGTACTAAGTTTCTTTTTTTGTCTTTCATCACGCATCTACTTTTTCTTGCCGTTTTCATTAGTCGCTCCTCCAATTCTCGGACCGGACTGACTAGTGTGTCGACAGTAACACTGCATGTGTTGGCACAGTGGTGTTGGATATATTGACTGTCGCCTTTGCAGTCAATTCTCTTTTTATCAGCTGTCTCCACATTCACGGACACGATCCCCAAAAGGTTTATCCAAATAAGCATAAGCAGCTGTATTTCTGTTTCCCGGGTGCACCGGAGATACTTTTGGGATATTGGTTATCTACTAACCCTGGGTCCGCCGAGACCAGTGCGGTACCCTTTTGGGATCTTGGTTATCTACTAACCCTGGGTCCGCCGAGACCAGTGCGGTACTCTTTGCACCCCCTCATGCTGTCAATTTCACAATGTCAACTGTTGAGACGAGTTCAGAATGAGGGTGTGCGGATAGCCCTCGGGTGTACGAGAAATACCCCTATAGTATTGACGAGACACATGCTGGAACTAGTCTCTATCACATCAAGAGTCACTATTATTATCACTGACACGAGTGAAATATTACATCAGGGCGAGGATTGACAAGCAGCAGACCCTACATGGAGACATGATGTTAACCCTCTACTACACTATTTAAGATATTTGGAGTGCTTTTTGTTCTGTCTCTAGTGTGACACCCCTACTACCCTACAGGTTTATAGGTTTTATTATTATTGTTGTTTGTTATATTATTCTAATTATTATTGTTATTGTTGTTAATATTATTATTATTCTAATTAGTATTGTTATTGTTGTTGTTATTATTATTACTATATTATTATTATATTATTATTATTATAGTGTTATTATTATTATAGTATTATTATTATTATTATTATTATTATTATAAATGGATTTATAAACTGACATCGAGAAGCTGCCATAAAATAATTAAATTGGTAGAGTATCCTTTCCAGGACGTAGCTATCAGCCCAGCATTTTTTGGCTGTTTTGATTTTCTAGGTAATATAAATAAGTTAATTAGTTTGCCATTGCTTTCTGAACGGTCCGTATGCTCAAATACCTGTGGTGGGGATTGAACATGATAACTTGGCCGTCATAGACCCGCTCTGTACCACTTCGCCACAGAGCCGGTGATAAAATAATATTATGTTTTAAATGAGTTTATTTCATGCCGAAGACGGATGTGTCGGGTCATTGGCGCAAATAAAACTGCGACACAACGCAATTCCATTTGCTGGACTACATCCTGCTAGAAATATAGTTGGACCATTGTCCTGCAATAAGATATATCCAGTGGGAGTTTGAGAATGAACGTTGAAGAAGAAGAAATGAGTTTATTTGAAATTATTTACTTAAATGTTGCTTACTTTTTACGTAAATGTTTAATTAGATGAGGAGGCGGTGGTGGGAGTTTCATGCTCGAGTTACGATGTCCTAGATATAATTATGATGCATGATGGGAGCTTCTTCCTGTTTTCGTAATATTAGAAGGTTGTCTTTCTTGGGTACCTCATTAATTGAATATCCGATGATAATTATGGTTGTAGTGGTGATGATGTTGGTTGTGGTAGTGACGCCGATGATGATCAGGGCAATGATGATGATGTAAAGTAAAGTAAAGTAACCAATATCATTTATTAATGCCGTAGGGGTGCGAGATGTTAGCGATCTCACATTTCAGAGGCTCTGCGAATGAGGGCGGTAGCCATCTCCTGTCCCTCGCAGTCTTTACTTCCCGGATTAATCCGGTACCAATTTAAGGCTGGGTCGACCCAGGAGCCGTTGCTGATGATAATAAATAGCATTTAATGATGCTGGTGATAATGATGAAACGTCGGAGTCGGAATGCAGGGTGTCCATTAGACCAGTAAAAAAAAAACCCACAGCGCATTTCTCATTCTCCGGTCTACGTCCAATCGGAAATCTAATAAAGTCATTGTGTGTATACAAAAGATATTCGATGGGACTTTGAGAATGAACAGGGAAAAAAGAAAAGTACATCGCGTCAGAAGAGGACAGTACACCACATTATTTGGAAACATCGGGTTAAGAGGAAAAATTGAACATTGTTGCAATACGAAAGTTGCAGAGCTCTAGTGATAGGGTAAAGCTAAGAGAAGAGTCTGGCTAATTTCTTGATATATTGTATGGAAGGGCATCAGTATCAGAAATGATTGGCAGTACATGATAGAATGCTGTGGAAACACAAGTACGTTCAAGTAGGAAGTATGAGGATAAAATAAAAATTCTTGAAACTAACGAGAATTGAACCAGGTCCGTTCCAACGGCACTAAATCGCCTTGCAACTCGAGTATTTGGATTTTTTCGTACTTGACTAACCAGATCCACCCAAGTAAAGATGCGAATTTGGCAAGAATTTCTGTGTACTCAAGTCACTGAGAACCTAACCAATGGAGGCAAGGACTATTACAACAACAACGAACATCCCGTACAAGTATTGAAGTATCCTCGGGACCACAAACATTGAGAACATCCGGATTCGTACTACAAGTACCAATAAGTTTTCTTGTAAACATAAATAACATATACAGAGTACAAAGTTGCTCCAAGTAAGAGTTTATACACATAAATTCAAGCTAGAAGCATAAGCATACATTAAACATTCTTGAGACTAACGAAAATTGAACCAAGTCCGTTCTAGCGGCCGCGAATCACCTTGCGATTCAAAGAAACTGTTTATGAGATCGCACCACTAAAGTAAGATACAAGAAACTATCTATGAGATAACACCAGTACAGTAAAATACAAAGAGACAGTCTACTAGATCCCATCACTAAAGTAAGGTACAAAGAAACGGTCTATGAGATCACATCACTAAAGTAAGGTACAAAGAAACGGTCTATGAGATCACATCACTAAAGTAAGATACAAAGAGACAGTCTATGAGATCACATCACTAAAGTAAGATACAAAGAAACGGTCTATGAGATCACATCACTAAAGTAAGGTACAAAGAAACGGTCTATGAGATCACATCACTAAAGTAAGGTACAAAGAGACAGTCTATGAGATCACATCGCTAAAGTAAGGTACAAAGAAACAGTCTATGAGATCACATCGCTAAAGTAAGGTACAAAGAAATAGTCTATGAGATGCCATCACTAAAGTAAGATACAAAGAAACGGTCTATGAGATGCCATCACTAAAGTAAGATACAAAGAAACGGTCTATGAGATGCCATCACTAAAGTAAGATACAAAGAAACAGTCTATGAGATCACATCACTAAAGTAAGGTACAAAGAAATAGTCTTTGAGATCCCATCACTAAAATAAGATACAAATAATTTTGAAAGTCTTGGTTCTATATTAGTAGCAAGAATCGTGACTCACAAAACATTTCCATACTTTCTTTGCTCTGTTTTCTAGCAGCCAGCCAATAGTATGCATAATCAAAGTCCCAGTCAGATGTTGATTGATTATGTGATCTTCCGATCTTTCCTGAAAGGACACATTTTGTCTCTTCTTCCTTGGTCACCCCAATTTCTGTCATCCTTTATCTGTGCGCATTACCACTGTCAGCATTATCTTCTTCAATCAGTAATATATCAATGACTGACAGTATCATCTTCTAAAACTCAGGAGAGAGAGTGTGGTTGACGATTAGCGCAACTCTTCCACACTATAAACCAACTTCAGCGCTAGTCATTTCTCAGCCCAATTATTTACTTATCTTTACTAATTAAATGTGAAGAGAACAAAGTGTGAATCAATCATTCAAGGCAGGATTTCCAAAAGCTGGTGGACAAAAAAAGCGCTTCAAAGACATGCTCAAGTCATCACTGAAACATCTTAACATTGACGTAAGCGCTTGAGAGAGCCTCGCTCAGGATAGAACAACATGGCGTTACAGCATTAGAACGGGAGCACTAGCGGCGGAAGAGTCCAGACAAGAAACTGCAAGACAGAAGCGGACACGTAGAAAAGAAAAAACATCTCAACCTCACATAGACACTCTCTACAGTTGTAAATTCTGTAAAACAACATTTTGTGCGCCATTGGACTTGTTAGTCATTTAAAAACGCACTATTAACTTTTATTATTTTTATTACTTATTGTTATTATTATTATGGTTGAGTTTTTGGTTATCGTCGATTACGACGGACGAACATCATCATCATCATCTTCTTCAGTCAGCAATATATCAATGGCTGACAGTATCATATTCTTCAGTCAGCAATATATCCAATTACTGTCATTTTTAGATCGGCCCAATATCTTTTTTTTTCAAAACTGTACCCATCAACAACAGAATTTCCCGCCAACTAGTCTGCTCGTCCGTTGTCTCTGATCCGATATACATGTATATTGAAGGTCCGTGACAGCTAGTTTTCAATGCTAGCACGACACTTCATAATGATCGTAATGATAATAGTGGTGTCCGTAGGTAAAGGGTCGGAGTTTAGGTGCTCATCCCCCCCCCCCAAACAAAAAATGTTAGAATATCAGATTTAGCAGGGAAGAAACAAAAAAATACGACTCCCACCCTCACCCCTTGGCCCCACTTAGAATACCAGAATATGATATTTAGTAGGGAACAAACCCAAAAAATACGACCCCCTACCCATAGTGTAACGGTTCCCTCCACCCACAGAAAACTCAAAACAATCTCACGAAAATGGCAGAAATGTCCACGAAAATACAAGAATTGTCACGAAAATAAAAAAAAAAATGGTCCTCGAAAATGAAATAATTGTTTACGAAAACAGAAGAGTTGTTCAAGAAAATGAAAAAATTGTCCAGGAACATGAAATAATTGTCAAGAAAATGAGATAATTGTTTACGAAAATGAAATAATTGTCCAGGAAAATGAAATAATTGTTCAGTAAAAAGAAATAATTGTCCAGGAAAATGAAATAATTGTTCAGTAAAAAGAAATAATTGTCCAGGAAAATGAAATAATTGTCCAGGAAAATGAAATAATTGTCCAGGAAAATAAAATAATTGTCCAGGAAAATGAAATAATTGTCCAGGAAAATGAAATAATTGTCCAGGAAAATGAAATAATTGTCCAGGAAAATAAAATAATTGTCCAGGAAAATGAAATAATTGTCCAGGAAAATGAAATAATTGTCCAGGAAAATAAAATAATTGTCCAGGAAAATGAAATAATTGTCCAGGAAAATAAAATAATTGTCCAGGAAAATAAAATAATTGTCCAGGAAAATGAAATAATTGTCCAGGAAAATGAAATAATTGTCCAGGAAAATAAAATAATTGTCCAGGAAAATAAAATAATTGTCCAGGAAAATGAAATAATTGTCCAGGAAAATAAAATAATTGTCCAGGAAAATGAAATAATTGTCCAGGAAAATAAAATAATTGTCCAGGAAAATAAAATAATTGTCCAGGAAAATGAAATAATTGTCCAGGAAAATGAAATAATTGTCCAGGAAAATGAAATAATTGTCCAGGAAAATGAAATAAATGTGCACGAAAGGAGAAAATTACCTTTATACTTTATGCCATCCTACTGAAAATGTCTCTAAGACCCTGATAAAAATGATGCATGATGATAAAGAGGTTAATGATGACGACAATGAAAACAGTGAGGATGATAAAAGTGCTGATGATAATGACGATGATATATTCTACCTAAAAATCCGTAGCTTCGTGCCAGAGAGTAATCAGAATCCGAAGCAGACATTTATTGATGAAGGTCATCATTTCGGATGTGACACGTAGTTAATACAGTCTAGAATAAATCCGGTATTGATTTGTCTTCAACACCTGTATACGCATCAATAAAAATCATGACAATTGGTACTATTTTCTGAAGCGTAAATTGGTCAAATATTCATACTCGTTAATTGTCTGCTGGGATGTGAAGATGATTACCTAAGCGGATTGTGTTCACACCCCCACTGACTACAGCCGCTCCATCATTTCTGTTATGGATTATGTTCACACCCCCACTGACTACAGCCGCTCCATCATTTCTGTTATGGATTGTGTTCACACCCCCACTGACTACAGCCGCTCCATCATTTCTGTTATGCGTGTCTTTGTTATGTTGTCTATGATATTCAATCTATCAATCAAGTGCCATGCCGAATGGCGTAGGCGATCATGTTTCTCCACGACTATTTGTCTCTTGTGTTGTCAATACGCTCGTTTGGTGAGCTTCTACTGTGCAACGATACACGCCCATCTAGTAACTTTTCTCTGTGTTGTCCCCTATCTCTTCTCCCCTTGATCTTTCCAGTGATTATTACGTGTTCAAGCTGTGTTCTTCTCAGCACATGCCCTAGAAACCTTGACTGTCTGCCCCTAATGTTTGATATGATTGATCTTTTTACACCAGCATCAATGAGAACCTCTGCATTAATTTCCTTAACTGTTCCTGGTATTTCATCATTCTTCTTAGAAATCACATCACATCTAGGTAGCCTGTAATTCGCTTAAACTTTTTTTGTTTACATGCTTCACATTCATAATAAAGAATTGGTTCGATATTGGTTCTGGGTATTTGAATTCGGGTCTGCATTGATAGTTTTGCATAATATATATTGTGATTATATTGTTAAACGAAAACGTAGAATTACATGTTCAAGTCTGTTCATAATTTGGTAATTATCTTGTGTTGTCTTCTTTCACATATTATTTTTGTATAATCATGTTTATTTTGATGGTAAGTTATTGGTTCATCTAGATAATCATCACAATCTCTCTCCTTTGCCAGAGGATGTTTTCTAATTTCTAGGTAGTCCACAATTCGATGGTAACCACTGCACAGCAACTTTACGCTGATTGATTAAATCGATCAGTAGTATATGCAGGTCTGGTAGATTTCTGGGCTAGCACGATTGGAGTGCTGTTCTTGCACCTGTAAGGAATACTACAAGCTGTAAACCAAAATTGACTCTCATCAATTTGCTCTGTTGTCACCTTGATTGCCTGGATTTCTGCATCGTAATTATGAGAAAATCTACCCGTTTGTACTTCGTTGGTCTCCCTAGCATTGTTTGGGTACTATATCTACCCTCTAGATACTTCATTGTTCGCCAGATTCTCTTCTCGTCCATCCGTATATACTCTGATTCATATGTCACGTGAATATTCATTCCCTTCATAAATCTTGGAGTAACTGACTTACGTTGTACACCGTTTGCTCATTCTTACTAAACATCCTTTCACGGTAGTCCGGATATGAATATTGTGGATATGAATATTGTGGATATGAATATTGTGGATATGAATATTCTGGATATGAATATTCTGGATATGAATATTGTGGATATGAATATTCTGGATATGAATATTGTGGATATGAATTTTGTGGATATGAATATTCTGGATATGAATATTCTGGATATGAATATTGTGGATATGAATATTCTGGATATGAATATTCTGGATATGAATAGATATTCCTCTATCTTCTCTCCAATTTGGATTTTCTGGTACAGACTTTTATAGGGATTTCAACTTCAGGCAAGTCTGAGATTTTTCTACAGAGTCGTTTGGATTGAAGGAAAATGTTGCTTCTTTCAGTCGCCGGGTTGCTAGGTTTTGACATCTTTCTTTCATTGGCTGACTCTTCATACAGTTGTGGAGCTTTTTTTCTGCTTGTTTTCTCCATCTCTACTGTGGATGTTGATTTTTTTGCCTCTGAGAGGATCCTAATATCAGGTATGGGCGTGTGATGAGATAAGTGAAACTTGAATATTTAGCAAACACCGGAAAGATCAAGAGGAGAAGAGACAGTGGAAGACAAAGAGAGAAATTTCTGGATGGGCTGTCTCTGTGACACACAAAAAACCATCAACTGAACTTATTAACAAAACAAGAGACAGAAAGTTGTGGAGACCCATGATCGCCTACACCACTCGCCATGGAACTTTATTGATTCATTGATGATTCTAAGTGCCTGGTTTTGCACCTTATCTAGCTCATGTGATGCAGTGTCTGATGCAGAACACTATGCAGTTTACCCATATTCCACGTGTGGTTGTATGCCCTGCTAGTAAACTTTTCTGAAGTTATTTTCCCATGTGATCCACCTGGGGATCCACTTAGTATTCTCAGGTGGACCTGAGAATACACCATTTAAACTAAATCAACCCTATGTATTTCGTTGGTCAGTGAAACGTACGGGATTCATTACATTGTACTTACTGTAAGTACACACCTGGTCATAGGGCAAGAGTCAATGGATCGCTGGATCAGCACCCAATATACATGGATGGGCTGGAAACTGGAAACTTGACATACTTATATGTATCTTGTGAACACTAATTGACCTGTGTACAGTGAACTAACCGGTTGATAGTTTGGGGTGTTTAAAACACCACTTAGTTTGACTAGGAATTTACTAAAATGCGATTAAACACCCATCACCGCATAACAAATTTTTCGCAAACGGTCATCAAATTTCTCATTAAAAGAGAGAATTACGAATAAAAATAGTCCACTTACTAAAGATATATTCACTCCTATGCCATGCCTACTTCTCCCTTTACTAAAGAAGTATCCACGCCCATGTCATGTCTACTTCTCCCTTTACTAAAGAAGTATCCACGCCCATGTCATGTCATGTCTTCTTCTCCCTTTACTAAAGAATTATCCACGCCCATGTCATGTCTACTTCTCCCTTTACTAAAGAAGTATCTACGCCCATGTCATGTCTACTTCTCCCTTTACTAAAGAAGTATCCACGCCCATGTCATGCCTACTTCTCCCTTTACTAAAGAAGTATCCACGTCCATGTCATGTCTACTTCTCCCTTTACTAAAGAAGTATCCACGCCCATGTCATGTCTACTTCTCCCTTTACTAAAGAAGTATCCACGTCCATGTCATGCCTACTTCTCCCTTTGCTAAAGAGGTATCCACGTCCATGTCATGCCTACTTCTCCCTTTACTAAAGAAGTATCCACGTCCATGTCATGCCTACTTCTCCCTTTACTAAAGAAGTATCCACGTCCATGTCATGCCTACTTCTCTCTTCACTAAAGACGTATTCATGCCTGTGTCATGACTAATGACTTTGTCCATGTAGACTGCAGGCTTTAAATATTTGACAATGATTCTCAATGTAACCATTTGATGATTAAGACATACGTGTATGTAGCCCTGTGTAACTAATCAACGAAAGGAGTCATAAATGAGTCAACGAAAACAAACAGATACGAAGTACATAAAAAGCCATCTCCAGAATTCTACCACTGACGATACAATGCATAAAGGGGTATAAAGCGAAATGACAAAAGAAGATCTAGAAAGACGGTAATGTGCCTACTTAAAATAAGTGGAAAAATAGTCCATAAGGCAGACATGCTTTCAACCTATTAACGTAATCCTCCAGAAAAGAACAAATAAAAAATAAGCAAAAGGACCTTAAATAGAAAGCATTCACAGATTATATCGGTTTCTCATTTTTTGCAGATGGAAGTATCCTTTTTGTTAGCAGTTAGTTCAGAGGCTGCAGGTCTAAGAAGACACGCAACATCTCACGATATGGTTCAGTGTTTCTATGTACATACTGTGAAATTATCTTTGGGGTTCCTATTTTCCTTACGAGCCACATTCATCATCGCCATTGATTCTAGCAGGAATGTAGATATGATGATTTTAAGGAGGGCATTCACCTTTTAATAAAATCGTTCGTTTTGTGTGTAAATTTCACTATTTAACGGGACATTTGAAGCTCCTTTTTTTTTTTTTTGCTTTTTTGCGGAAAATCGCTCAGGGAGGGGTTGTTATCGAACGTTTGGTTAAAGTCCTAGTAATAAAAGTCATGTTCAGATTTGCTTTGGGGGGGGGGGGGGATTTATTAAACACGACCTCCCATATGTACTCTATCACTCACACGGAAGCGGCACGCCGCATACCGAGAGTACCACTCATAGCACGTAACTCCGTAGCTTGAAGCGATAATCTAGAGGGATCTCTGAACAAATCCACCTTGTAAACAAGACATCACGAGCCAGATTCAAGCCACTGACCTCTTGAACACATGGTGAACAGCTTAACAACTACTCTATAGCAATCCCCGGGTTACAGCGTGCCATGACGTAATATCTCTTTGGACACGACAGTCCCTGCAGTCGACCCAGCTGTAAATTCGCACCTGACACATGGGTTAGAAAGGGTAAATATAATAAGGAAGGGAGCTGAATACCCCCCCCAAACCACCTAATAATTGCTGCGACTTAGTAATATAGAGTTATCGTAATCCCCGACGGCGGGTTGCTGCCATGAGATCTACTTTTACTAAGGAAAATTGAAACAAAAAAATGACATTTTCTCTCAACCAACACGAATGTTCAGTGTGATTTCCGTCGGGTCCATGAAGTACGTTATGCTGCTGGTTCGACAGCGAGGCTGCGTTATTTTGCCCCTTCCAGCTGAGCACATTTGGTTTTGACATGCCAAATAGAAAGTTACTTAACAACATACCAAAGCAAATCAATAACAATAATAAACATGCAAATGGGAAACTAGGTGCCAAAGAACTGTGGTACTTTCAGAAGAATGCTGAGAATCCGAGGAATATTTACAAAACCTAATGAGAAGGTCATAAAATAGTGTGACACTGTAAACCATAAGAAAGAGTTGTCGGGGAGTAGTGTAACAAGAAACATAGGAATTGAGTCGCTGTATCCTTAGATTTAACAATGACAAGCATTAACCCCGTACCTACCCAGATCGTGTACTCTACAGTACGTAACCTCTACAAATATAAAAACATATTAAATATATATTTGTAACAAATCAAAAACCAAATTTCGAACAATTCGGTATAATATCCAGAATTAATACCGTCCAATCTGGCAACTTACAGCATAATTCATACTTTATTGTCTCATTCCCTCGTTAACCAGCATTTCCAGATGCTAATAAAATTATCATGCCGAAACTAAAATCATTTACGCTGTTTTGATTTTTTTGTGTGAAGGAAATGTATACTTTATTCAAGAACATGGATGCATTCTGTTCGAAAATGGAGGAAAATTTCCTTGGAGATTTGCTTTTATATAATTAGATTAACAAATAATGTAACAATTTTGCTTGACAATTTTGTGAATGGAAATATGGTGGCCGTAACAGTGAAGTGTATGTCAGCATTTTAAGCGTAATCTTTCAAGTTAAGCGCTTCTTTCTATTTCTCTCTCACTTTCTCTCTTTCACTTTCATTATATTTGCTCTCTCGTTTATCTCTCGTCTCTTTCTCTTTCATCTCCTTCATCATTTTCTCATTTATCTCTCTCATGTTTTTCTCATTTATCTCTTGTCTCTTTCTCTATTTGGCATGCTCCTCACTTGACTCTTTCTCACTTATCTCTCTTGACTTTCTCTCTTATCAATTTCGTTCTTTCTCATTTACCTCCCATATCTTTTTAATCTCCCATTTATATATCGTGTCTTCCTTCTAATTTCTCTTTTATCTTTATTTCTTTCGTTTGTGTATCTTTTCCCTTTCTTGTTTTGTCTCTTTTATCACCTTGTTTCCTTGTGTATTTATTTTTCACTTATCCCCTGTATCTCTTATTTATCTATAATATCTCTTTCTTTCTCATGTATGTCTTTCTTTTCCGTACACCTTTATCTGTTAGTCTCCTATATTTTTCTTCTATTTATTTATACCGTATTCTTATTTATTTCTCTTATCTCTTGTCATTTATCCGGTTTTTTTTCTCTTTTATCTGTCGTATCTGGGGTTTTTTTGTTTCATTTATCTTCCTCGCCTCTTTGTCAATCATTTATATATCTCCTCTCATTCATTCTTATTTAGTTTCTTGTTGATTTATCTCTTTCTTATTTCTGTATCATTATTGTTCTACTTTCTCTTTATTTTATGTCACTTTTTTCCTTTCTTTTCTTTTCGAATTGCGAATTTGTTCTCATTTCTATCTGTTCATTATCTCCGTTCTTTTTTTTCCCGATCATTTTTTATCATTTTTATTTTACTCTTTCTACTTATATTTTTTCGATCTCTTTCTTTTAGCTTTATTTTTGTGTCCTTTTTTCATTACTTTATCTCTATACATTATTCTCTTTTTTTTAATCAATATTATGGTTTTGTTTATCCATTCTATCTCTTTCTCTCTTTTTTCACTATCATCTCCGTAATCCTTCTATTTCTCTATCCGTTGCTCTCCCTCTCTCTCTCTCTCTTCTATCTCCTCTCTTTATCTTATTTTTTAATATCTCTGTTCTCTTTCTCTCTTCTACTTAGTCTATTTATTGTGAGACACATCTGATTTTGTGTGTTCGCGCTAGTTGTGAAAGACAATAGATTGAAAGCATGTCTGCCTTGTGAACTATTTTTTCACTTATTTTAAATAGGTACATTTCCGTCTTTCCAGGCGATAGTGTTATTGTTGTGCTCTAAGAAATATAATCTACAATCCATGCATGTAGATTATGGATGTGACTCACAAGAACAATCCGAGCACACAAATATTCATCCACAGTATGTGCAAGGAATCACATGCCCGCTTGTACCATCATGTGCTGTTGTGTGTCTTTTTTTAGGTGTGCAGCCCTTGAACAAGTGTGTAGCCCTTGAACAGGTGTGCAGCCCTTGAATAGATGTGCTGCTCTTGAACAGGTGTGCAGCCCTTGAACAGGTGTGCAACCCTTGAACAGGTGTGCAACCCTTGAACAGGTGTGCAAACCTTGAACAAACTGCCATCACTTTTATATTTGCCTTTATACCATTCCTGATTTTTACCCTCCATTGGCCACGATCCTTGACATCATGTTTCAATGATTCCGAACCAATGCGTGTATCATGCATGTCGATCGAAATAGAGGTCGACACTAAGATCTTTTCCCAGAATGTAATTCTCCGTAAAGTAGATCTTACGGCATTCTACCATTTTCCATTCTCCACTTATTCATTCTTTATTTATATTAATTTATTATATTTTTAAAATCTGTTATTGATTCAATTCTATATGCTGTCCTTCCTGATTTTCTACAGTCTTTTGTTAATCTGTCTACAGCCTGATTTTCTACCTCTTTTGTTAATCTGTCTACAGCCTGATTTTTCACCTCTTTTGTTAATCTGTCTACAGCCTGATTTTCTACCTCTTATGCTAATCTGTCTACAGCCTGATTTTCTACCTCTTTTGTTAATCTGTCTACAGCCTGATTTTCTACCTCTTATGTTAATCTGTCTACAGCCTGATTTTCTACCTCTTTTGTTAATCTGTCTACAGCCTGATTTTCCACCTCTTTTGTTAATCTGTCTACAGCCTGATTTTCCACCTCTTTTGTTAATCTGTCCACAGCCTGATTTTCCACCTCTTTTGTTAATCTGTCTACAGCCTGATTTTCTACCTCTTATGTTACTCTGTTTCAAGCCTGATTTTCTACCTCTTTTGTTAATCTGTCTACAGCCTGATTTTCTACCTCTTTTGTTAATCTGTGTACAGCCTTATTTCCCGCTATTCCTATGTATGAGTGAAACACAAGTAAACATTACACTGAACACAAACAAATTAATTATAATAATAATGACTCTGTGATTACCTCCCACGTTGACAGGCAACAAAGGGTTTATCGAATAGATAGAATCACTCTGTGATTACCCCCGACGCTGACAGGCAACAAAGGGTTTAGCGAATAAATAGAATCACTCTGTTTAGATTTTCCATTATTCTGGAAGAAGCTGAATAACTCACGCAGAACAGAGAGGCCTTCAGACTGGCAGTCAGGACAACGTCCTGTACAGGACACATCACTTAGATAACCATTCTCTTTAGATTTTACATTAGTTTAGAAATGCTTTGGCACACAGCGTACATCTAGGCAAATGGACTTTCTACAAAGACTTTCTCCTGAGAAATCGGACTTTTAAAAGTTAATGTTAACCCATAGCATTTATTAATTTCGTAGGAGTGTGAGATGTTTGTGATCTCACATTTCAGGGGCTCTGCTATATGAGGGTGGTAGCCATCTCCTCTCTCTTGAAGTCTTTACTTCCCGGACTAATCCAATGCCCAATTAAGCATGGGTAGACACCGGTGTCATTTAGTTCTAAACAACATTTCTCTCCATTTCAACTGGGAAATTAACCCAGGACCATTCGTATGCGAAGCCAGTGCGCTAACCACTGTGCTACGCGGCTCGGATCGGACTAAATATATCCGAATCATTGACATGTAACACAAAATTCTGCAGTAACTGTTGACAAAACCTGGCAAAATCATCACTCTATACGTTTCTTCTTCCACCACATTTTCATTTGTTCTTCTTCTTTCACTTCCGTCTTGCCCTCTTCTCCTTTACCGACTTTCTCCAAAAGTTCTCAATGAAAACATCGATATCTATTCTCTATTTCTGTCTACAGATCCTGGTATACGAAGGTGAAATCTTTACTCTTCAACTCTGCCCTCTTATCTTCTTCTTCAGCGTACATTCTCAAACTCCCACTGGATATCTCTTGTATCAGGACCATGGCCCTATTAGATTTCCAGAAGGATGTAGTCCAGAGAATGGAAATGCGTTGTGTCGCCGTTTTATTTGCGCCAATGGCCCGACACATCCATCTTCGGCGGAGCCCTCTTATCTCACTACTACGGCATGTAGAATTATAAATCTGTATAAAGACTACACACGTCTCCCGAAATTTTTCTATTATTTCTAATGTTACTTGGGCATTCATTTCGGAACATTGAAAATTATCCGTATAAATGTCTATTTACTCTTCCCTTTTTGTTTCTTTTTTTATAGTTTTCGCATAATTCATGAAATTTAATCTGTCCTTCAGCAACAAAATCACTGTACTAGAAAATATATTTTTTTACGAGAAATTTAAATTTTGTGTAATTAGGGGTCCGATTAAAACATGTTTTACTGTATGTGTGTGTGTGCGCGCGCGCGCTTGTGTGTATGCGTGAGTGTATGTTGTATATATAGGATAGTATCTATAAAGTCTTCATGCAATGATGTCACACACATTGGCATTAAATACTCACAATTCATGCAATGTACTGTCACCACCAATGTAAATTAGTGAACAACGACATTGCAGACACCCTGTATTTGTGTGTGTGTGTATATATATACATACATAATTTATTTACCTAGTATTTAACTAATTATACTAGAGGTATTCTCGGCGTTGCCTGGGCGAGAATAAGAACAAAACAGAACAAAATAATAGAAAAAGTGTGTCTACATATTAACCACACACAAAAACTAAATTTATATATATATCGTGGTTTCTCAAAGTGAATGACAACGCTTCATGTATAGGGGTGAGAAGCTTCACCGGGGAGGGGGGGTGTGCAGAGACAAGGGGAAGCAGCAGGGGGTGATGTAAGATCAGGGAGATTCGGAAATGTTTAGGGAACACTTTACACATCCAAATTGAACAAAAGAATACGAAAGTAATAATTGCTATGTACAATAAAAGAAGAGGAGCAATTATTTTGATAGTAATAGAACTCTGAAATCAGGCTAGAATTATTTTAAATCAGTGACAAGCTTCTCTTGAAAACCCGAAAAAAATGTAAAGTGAACTATCAAATCTATACTAAAGGGAGCTGTCAAATCTATATTAAAGGGAGCTGTCAAATCTATATTAAAGGGAGCTGTCAAATCTATATTATAGGGGATTATCAAATCTATATTAAAGGTGACGGTGGCAACAAAGAGTTGAAGAAACACTAATATATGTGTTCAGATTTGTGGCGGTAAGAGAAAAATGTTATTGTGATTTTAGTGGTCATGAACTTCCATTATTACGTGTTACTGTTAGTTTTTTGTTGTTGATATTTTCTTGTGTTAGTTCTCAAACTTCCATCGGATCTCTTTTATAGCCGGAGAATGGATCTACTAGATTTCCAGTAGGATGCAGTCCTGACATCGGAAATGCGTTGTGTCGCCATTTTATTTGCGTCAATGGTCTGACACATCCGAGGTAGGCATTATTAACTAATACGTTATTTTTACCTCTGTATACTGAACGGCGGACATCTGTAACATTGTTACTAGTATATTAAGCCAGCCGTGTGCGAGAGAACTGATTCTCGTATTTAAAGGGATATTCATAGTAAGTCCGAGGAAAATTACATATTGGGGGTTCGCTGTATCTCAAAAGTTAAGAACCTCTGTCAGAATATTGGTAGTATCAGTTCTGTCTACCTCCCTCCTGCCTTCAACCCCACCCCTCCCCATCCCCAATTTCATGTATCAAGTACCTCTAAAATAACTCCAAATTTTCTGCTATCAAATCATAAATTCCATTTTTGTCAGAATCTCTCCTGATTGGTTAATCTGTCTTGCGGAAGTTCGCCCCACGTGATACGAATTCCACAGATTCTAAAACATTTGCATATCTCCGCTGGGTCGCCCGTTAACGATGCAGTATAATCGATAACATAATGTCATATTGGAATATATAAAGTGGTTGTTCAAGACGACAAAAAAAAAACAATAGGAAACTTTTGGGTGAAATTAATGTTGAGATTGATTGCTACATTCCATTAATACCTGGGATTGCTAAAGGACGATATATTTACGGCAGCTGCTGAAAAAATCAGAATTAAGCATAGCTTGACATGCACTTTGATGGATTAAGCTGGTGTAAGGAAAGACGTGGTAGATCCCGCTGAGTGTTGAAGTATACTGATTACATTAGGTGGATGTACATTAGGTGCGTCTTTAGGGAAGGAAAATTAATGGATGAAATAAAGTGACGATGCATTGTTGACATTGTAGACGATTCATAGATAGAAATGAATAGAAAGAAAGAAGATATGCATAAAATGAAAGAAGATTATAAAATGAGAAATAGAAAATGTGAAACGTGACTGCTCTAGTGTAATATCAGGTTTAGTATATAGCCAAACTCCTAAAAGCACACGTTCAGGTAGTACATCCTGGAAACAGGTTGTTGTGAAAAAACATGGTTAACGCTTTATCGATCGTGTCCAGGCAGTGTAGACCGAGATTTAATGATGATAGTTGATCACACAAAGCAATTATGTGTGACACATAAAAGATCCGTAGTAGAGTAATGTTAAGTCACTCGTCCGCTGACAAATAGACCCGGGTTTTATAATGCACTTGTTATTCGCGGTTTGAAATTAAAATTACTCCCGTGGTTCACCCAGCCACCAGGAATGATGGTACCAAAAAATCATGCTCTGGGAAGGTCGAGAAATGAGGCGATCGCTACTGGGCAAGTGCGATATGCGACGATAGTCAGGCGGTTGTCAACCACTAGCTAGGTAGCTGAGCACTTATGGGAAATCGTATGCTATTACACTGGTGAATAGCTCATATTGCCTTTACATATTATCTTTACAAGGCAATTGATAAATCTGGATAGCACCACTCAACCACAACTCAGCAGCCACCAATCAGCCACCACTCAACCCACCATTCAGCCATCACTCAACCACCACTCAGCAGCCACCACTCAGCAACCACCACTCAGTCGCCACTCAGTCACCACTTAGTCACCACTCAGCAGCCACCACTCAGTCACCACTCAGTCACCACCCAGCAGCCACCTGAGTAAATTTCTTTCCATGGAAATGCGACACTGGACAGTGTTGAAACAGCGTCATCTTGTTTGATTTGAACTTGTAACAAGACACAACTCACTTTCTACAAATATTTTGCTAGGAACAGTGGAGGGTAGAAGGAGAACAGAGAAAATCATGGATTGATAACATCAAGACATGGACTGGGTGTGATTTTTCTTCAATTCTCCTAATGACTGAGAAATGTAGTCGTTGGGAAAACTTTTTATGCTGTCTCCAGTGTGACACTAGTACGATCACGTAATCCTGGCGGGCTATGTTTATGATTATGTGGTTTCTATGTGTGTACGTGTATGTACAGCTCATTGATAACGTCAACAATTGTGTGCCAATTTCTGATCCCCCTCCCTCCTCCTTGCTAAGAGCTGCCAAGATTTCATTGACGCCCCTGCTTAATTACTTCACACAAAAATTACCCGCAACCTCCTCCATAAAAATAAGTTTAGCTCAAACGTTGGGAAAAAAAATAACATGACTTTTTCAGATTTGTAGAACAATGGATTCTTGTCTGGAACACGTGCCTACCAGATTATTATAATAATAATAAATCTAAAAATTGTATAAAGAATTAATCAATAATTAATTTAAATATGAATTATTTTAAGGTTAGGGGCTTGAGTTAGGAGACTTATGTTTTACATAATTAACCCTAACCCTAAATAAATTTATATTTAAATTAGTAAATGATAAACATAAACTGATAAACATAGTCAAGGGAAATAATCAAATAGTTAAGTACGCGTAGCAGACAAGAACCGAACAATCTTTCCAATTCAAACAATTTAATTGATATATATATAAATAACTTCTTGGCGTCATTTTTTCTCAAATCCTCCCCCACATCTCCGCCTTGTCAAAAACTCTCAAACTTTTTTTAGATCCTCCCCCAATTGTGGCGATAATTTGTGGACATCCTATTTTTGAGCAAAAAAACATCAGCTTACGTACGGTGTCTGTATGTCTACGCGTTGATCCAATCCAGATATTGGTGAAATCCAACTTACAAAGCGCAACCAACATTAACAAACCACTTAAATGTGTCTAGACAAGATTACCTACCTTCATTTTGATCTGGTCAATCTCTTTACAAGACAAAAATACTAAACGGTATTGTTGACTAGTTGCGCAATTGTCGACTGCGCAGATGGTTAGAAAATAGGTGATTGATAATGTTTCAGTAATGTCTGGAGATTTGTTGCTTTCTTAGACTTTTATAATAGTAAGGAACGTTATGTTTCATCGTATAACCAGACAAATGGAGATTTCAAAGAGTTTAACATACATCGCGATTTATCTATTTTTTAAGTCAGTAAATATATAAACAATACAACTACAAAATACATCCCTGCAACTCCCTAAAGGGAAACCTGCAGTTTTTGACAGTTCTGACAGTAAAGATATAAACCTAAATTTAACAGACAGCATTTGTCTACTTGGGTTTTAACCTTCAGCGAACACCAAGGGTTTTTTCTCCTCGTTTTAAGTTTTAACAAACACCTTGGTGGTTCACCTTGCTTTTCTTGCACCAAACACCTTGCTCTTCGCGAGTCCTCACGATCAGGGGATTTTGAGATGAACAAGCATGAGTCGATATTGAGAATGCGAGAATTGGGAGTGAGGATGGACGTGGTCCGTAGAGAACCCCTGACTAAGATTTTGAAAAGAGCAGTGAATTAACATATAACCAGGACCATCAGCCGTTATACCCTGAGAGATTTACTGATGCGGAGATCTGAGCACCTATAGACGTGTCCGGTGTGCGAAGAGGATAATCAACAGACCTAATACCAAATAATACTTTGGGTTCAACTAACTTTAACTTTTAACTTTAAACAAACAATTTGGGTTCTCTTAGCTTGTAACTTTAACAAACAACTTGGGTTCTCTTAGCTTGTAACCTTTACAAACAACTTGGGTTCTCTTAGCTTGTAACTTTTACAAACAACTTGGGTTCTCTTAGCTTGTAACTTTTACAAACAAATTGGGTTCTCTTAGCTTGTAACTTTTACAAACTTGGGTTCTCTTAGCTTGTAACTTTTACAAACAAATTGGGTTCTCTTAGCTTGTAACTTTAACAAACAACTTGGGTTCTCTTAGCTTGTAACTTTTACAAACAACTTGGGTTCTCTTAGCTTGTAACTTTTACAAACAACTTGGGTTCTCTTAGCTTGTAACTTTTACAAACAAATTGGGTTCTCTTAGCTTGTAACTTTAACAAACAACTTGGGTTCTCTTAGCTTGTAACTTTTACAAACAACTTGGGTTCTCTTAGCTTGTAACTTTTACAAACAAATTGGGTTCTCTTAGCTTGTAACTTTAACAAACAACTTGGGTTCTCTTAGCTTGTAACTTTAACAAACAACTTGGGTTCTCTTAGCTTGTAACTTTAACAAACAACTTGGGTTCTCTTAGCTTGTAACTTTAACAAAAAACTTGCTAGAATGTGGGATATGAGGTTGAAGAATTTAGACATAATCAATCCCTGAATCTTTGACAGTTTATTGACTAGCGGAGAGAGGGGTCAAAAATGTGTTAAATAGTGTTGCCCTGTTTATGGACATCGTCTTGAATCTACCTAGCTTTTAACAAAAAACATGGGTCTCCCTAGGTTTTAGCAAACAACATGGGTATCCCTAGCTTTCAACAAACAACATGGGTCTCCCTAGCTTTTAACGAACAGCATGGGTCTCCCTGGCTTTCAACGAACAACATGGGTCTCCCTAACTTTTAACAAACAACATGGGTCTCCCTAGCTTTTAACGAACAACATGGCATGGGTCTACCTTGCTTTTAAGAATAGCATGTGTTTCCATAGCTTTTAACCAATAACATTGGAGCTACTTAGCTTTCATTAAACAGCATGGGTCTCCCTAGCATCTAACAAACAACATTGGAGTTACTTAACTTTCAATAAACAACATGGGTCTCCCTAGAATTTAACAGCATTGGTCTATTTAGCTTCTTAACAAACAAATGGTGCTCTCAAACATTTACAAACATGGGTCTCCTGACTTGTACATGCTAAATGGGGTCTACCAAATTTTTATAAACAGCATTCTTCTTCCTAGCTTTAACGAACAACATGGGTCTATTTGATTGGTCTTTTAACAAGCAACATCGGTCTATTTGATGGAACTATGGGTCTTTTAGCAAACAACATCGGTCTTTTTGATGGGTATATGGGACTTTTAACCAACAACATGGGTCTATTTGACTTCAACAGCTAATATGTTTTTCAAACTCTATAAATATGGATCTCCATTTTACACGCAATAATAATAATAATAATAATAATAATAATAATAATAATACCCGTAACCCGTCAGGGTCGAAGGGGTGCCACACTGTTCTCAAAAAGGCCTCTAAAGATCTCTATCCTCAGCCATTCGACCGAATGTAGAAACATCATGCACAGACAATCTGGTGGTGTTGGCTGTCAATTCAGGATTTTCTGGCCGCTTATTCTCCTTCTATGCTCGACTGATTCTCCCTAAAAAATAATTTTAGAAATCGAGTCACGTCTCGTTACATGTCCAAACCAAACACGTTTACGCCGTTTCACCACTGCTAACAGTGGAGTTGTACAACCTGCAAGTTTGTTTATTTTTTGAAAGACAAATATATTTCTTGTGTTCTATATAACTATCTTTTTTTAACAAATGTTCTATATAACTATCTTTTTTTAACAAATGTTCTATATAACTATCTTTTTTTAACAAATGTTCTATATAACTATATTTTTAACAAATGTCTGAATCACTTATAATGAAAAGCCTGAATCCTTCTTTCGTGTCTGCATTCAGTTTCCCGTGTTCATATTCGTATAGAAATATACTTTAACACTAGAGATCTGAATACATTGATATGTATGCCTACTGTAATACTGATCCTACTTTTCCAAATTGTATTCATCCTTGCCATTACAATCTCGAGTTGACAACAGTGTGCAGCGAAGGACAGTCACCCTCAGTTTCCTGGACGAGGAATATCCACAAGATATATGGGTCAGAGTGTACACAGATGGGTCAGCACATAATGCCGTGAGAAATGTAGGTGCGGGTATATATATAGAATATCCACACATGCCTAGAGATACAATCAGAACACCGACAGGAAAATTCTGCAATAATTATGATGCAGAAATCCAGGCAATTATGGTGGCAACTGAAAAACTGCTGAACGCCAACCTTGGCCTACAGCCTGTGTATTCCTGACAGATGCAAGGCCAGTGCTCCAAGCTCTACAGTCTGGAAAACTAACAGACTTGCAAAAACTACTTAATGAACTGTCTTACCGGTATAGAGTAACAATGTAGTGGATACCCTCTCACTGTAGAATACCAGGAAATGAAAAAGCAGACCAACTGGCTAAGGAAGGTGCTGCCGAAGACCAACCAGATATACTAATCACCTACTATCAGAAAAACAGATGATCAAGTCAATAAGAAAGCCACAAACACCAACACAAGAAGACTATTACATTATGAATAGATCAGAACAAGTTTTAATTCTACGCCTCATAACAGGACACAACCGACTCCGCAGTCACATGTATACAAAGTTCAATAGTGGCAACACTGCCATGTGTACATGTGGACAGGCAGCACAGAGTACCAAGCATATGCTTAAAGAGTGTTCTGAGCATGAAACACTGAGGCAGACATATTGGCCAGAGGAAACAACACTGGAATCAAAGCTCTATGGGACACTGTATGAACTACAAAAGACAGTGAGTTTTATTAAGGAGACAGAATTACAGATATAGACATGTTTCAAGTGAACGAAAGAAGAAGAAGATCTGTGTGATTGTCTGGGTCCATCGATTGATCTATCTCTGTGTGAAGGTTTCTGTCCATCGGTTGGTTTATTATCTATGTGATAGTTTTTGGTCCATCGGTTGGTCTGTTCTCTTTGTGGTGGTTTCGTACTCTCTTTCTAATACTCTCGTTCCCTCACTACCTTCCTATCTCATTCATTCTATCTCCCTCTTTCTTTCTTCCACTCTTACTATATTTCTCCCTATCTTTCCATCCCTCTCACTAATTCTCTCAATCGTTCCATCTCTGATCACACTCTTTCGCATACTCCACCTCACTTGTTCTACCTCACGTGTTCTACCTCACTCGTTCTACCTCACTTGTTCTTCCTCACTCGTTCTACCTCACTTGTTCTACCTCACTCGTTCTACCTCACTTGTTCTACCTCACTCGTTCTACCTCACTTGTTCTACCTCACTTGTTCTACCTCACTTGTTCTACTTCACTTGTTCTACCTCACTTGCTCTTCCTCACTTGTTCTACCTCACTTGTTCTACCTCACTTGTTCTACCTCACTCGTTCTACCTCACCTATTATCTCTCACTCACTTTCTTTGACTCACTCTTTCTCGCTGTGTCTCTCTCACACTCCCTTCCTCTCACTCTCTCCCCTATCTTACCAACTCTTTCTCACTCACTCACTCCCTCACTCACTATATCACCCTCTATATCTCTAACAGACTAACTTATTATAACTCTCCTGCATATTTACCCAAAACTCATGAAATTATTCAGAATAATTGAACCTAAACCCCAAATGAATCTAAACTCCACAAATCATTACCACCAAATCTTAATACATTGCACAACTAGCCAAATACAATAGTCAACAACAATAACAAAAATTTTCCTCAAACATTATCTTTCACTCCACTTAGTGGTTACCTCTGCTTGATTTCTATCGCTGGATTGAAGTTGTTCTCTTCTGCTTTGTTAAACACAACATAAAAGACAAATTACTGTATCTGTAAGCACAAATTCTTGATTCGTGTTAATTGTTCATTGATTTTTATTTATTTCTGCATTGTTTTTGTTTAACGCGTTGTACGTTTTCACATGCAATCCTTCAAATAATTCTTCTTCTTGCTACCTTTCTGTAATCTTTTTTCTACTTTGTTTTTCCGTGTTGAAACACGAATCGCTGGATAGAAGGATATATTACGAAATTTCTGACGTCACGACAGGAGGTGGATGTACACATAATTATTAGTGAGAGTATATAATTTATAGCTGTGTTTGGTCGCATATCCAATTCAGGGCATAGCTATCATTCCAGGGTTTTTTTGTTGGGTGTTATGTTTGTCTAAGCAATATTTTTCGTTTAGTAAGATTCCCTTAACTAGAAAATAACAGCGAATTTGAATATCTCGAGTAAACCATCAACAACACAGGAGACTGCTCAGTAGAGAACAGAAAGGAAAATCAATAATCCTACAAAGAAACAAAAACATAACAAATAAAAAATGTATGGCAATTGGCGAAACAGAACAATAAAGTTACAACTATTAAGAGGCTATATTTTTCTAATGGCAACGTATGGTTGTGAGGCGTGGGCAATGACATCCGCAATGGAAAATAAAATACCAGCATTCGAAATGAAATGTTATAAAAACTTCCTAAGAATATTATGTACAGACAGACAAACCAACACAGATAATGTACAGACAGACAAACCAACACAGATAATGTACAGACAGATAAACCAACACAGATAATGTACAGATAGATAAACCAACACAGATAATGTACAGACAGACAAACCAACACAGATAATGTACAGACAGACAAACCAACACAGATAATGTACAGACAGACAAACCAACACAGATAATGTACAGACAGACAAACCAACACAGATAATGTACAGACAGACAAACCAACACAGATAATGTACAGATAGATAAACCAACACAGATAATGTACAGACAGACAAACCAACACAGATAATGTACAGACAGACAAAACAACACAGATAATGTACAGACAGACAAACCAACACAGATAATGTACAGACAGACAAACCAACACAGATAATGTACAGACAGACAAACCAACACAGATAATGTACAGACAGACAAACCAACACAGATAATGTACAGACAGACAAACCAACACAGATAATGTACAGACAGACAAACCAACACAGATAATGTACAGACAGACAAACCAACACAGATAATGTACAGACAGACAAACCAACACAGATAATGTACAGACAGACAAACCAACACAGATAATGTACAGACAGACAAACCAACACAGATAATGTACAGACAGACAAAACAACACAGATCTGAGACGTGCCCTGTACGATTACGTCACACAGTTATACCAACTTATACAATTACGTCACAGCGCTATACCGACTTATACAATTGTGTCACAGGAATATACTAACACAGGGGTGGGCAAACTTTTTGTGCAGAGAGCCGCATTGAAAATTGTAAAGCTATTGGAGGGCCGCATATAATATTATGTATGTTTTTGTTTAAAATTCTCGGTAAGTAATCAATTAAATATTTTTATTGTAAAGAAAGGTAGTTTTACATAATGTAGATAACTTCTGAAATAAATTACATTTCTAACAGACTTACACTATAACAGTATATTTTCTAATATGGATAAAAGGTTTTGCAAATATTTTAACAATGTTCGTGTATTTAAAAATGTGTTTGAGGGCCGCAAAATATACAATGGCGGGCCGCATGCGGCCCACGTGCCGTAGTTTGCCCACCCCTGTACTAACATATAAAATTACGTTACAGAGCTATACCGACTTATAAAATTTGATCACAGATCTATACCGACTCACACTATATCTAGTGATGTCCGGAGCTGCGACGAAGGGCTACAGATTGAGCATGTAGTGACCAGGCTCAATTAAAACTTCTGAGAGTTGGGCATGCAGAACGTTTAGAAAACAATCGAGAACTATTGCTCGTAAATTATACCCAAAATAAAAAACGGTTCCATCCAAAATATTATAGGTTAATGGTTATAACTTGGATATTATATGATATATTATTTATCTGCACTGGTAAACATTATCTCAATAACGTCACAACCATTTTTTTTAAATTGTTCACTAGTATAATTCAAAACAAGTACAATTAATTATGAATTAGTGACTACAGGTTTTCATTACCGCACACTGGAAAAGTCGACGGGTGCTCCGGTTCCGGTTCCCTGTTGCTTTATCAGTCTCTTCGAACATCAATTATGTTTCTCTTTCCGGGTTGTTCCCATCTTTACACCAACCTTCCGCAATCTTGAGAACGTACATGATTTTCACATTTGAAAAACTCCTGAGCGTACATTCACTGCACTCATCTGGAATGTGTTACCTATGTCAGAACGATCTATTGATGTGTCTCTTAACAGTGTGAACATACTCGACAGTATGTCGGATCGGTCATTACCCTAAACACCCGCATGCGACGTATAAAACGTAGAATAAAATAACTCTAAAGGAACACCTAACAACTTTCACATAACAACCAACCCTTTCCGTTACGTCACAGACCCCGCAGATTATCCTTCTCTCTATAGATGTGTAGTTCTATCAAGTTCTCGTACTAAATTTCATACAGTTGTCATTTGTCAAAAACAAATTATATTTCCTTGTAGTTACAATGTATTTGTTTATATACTTACAGAAATGTATTGAGTATTCAGATTTGCAATTATCCTAATTGCATTAATTAAGGCGAACAAGTCGTTCGTTGCGTGTGTTTCTATTGTGCTTGATTCTTGATTAGGAATAAGTGTCACGAATCTGAGGGCATTCCCATAGTTGTGCTATTAATAATAACTTGTGTAATTACGTTCATTTTTTTTTCCATATGATTCAGTTTCACTAAAATGGGGAACTTGTTACTTTCTTTCATCATTGATGTTGGAGGTTTTTTTAAGAATATACCTTATGTTAACTTTGGTTAATCTATAACTCCGGTGCTATGACGTCGTCTGTGACGGGTACTAAGGCGTCTTTGGCAGCCAAGGTACCGGGTTCGAACCTCGTCGCAAGCAATTTTGCATTCGTACCGTTTAGAAAGCAATGACAAACTACTGAACGTGTTTATATTGCCTAGAATATCACTACGGTCAAAATCACCTGGTTTGATGGCTACTTCCTGAATAGGATACGCTACTAATTTTGACAATCCACAATTATTCAGTCTGTTCCTGTAGATGAATAATTACTCAGTCTGTTCCTGCAGATGAATAATTACTCAGTCTTTTCCTGCAGATGAATAATTACTCAAATTACTCAGTCTTTTCCTGCAGATGAATAATTACTCAGTCTTTTCCTGCAGATGAATAATTACTCAGTCTTTTCCTGCAGATGAATAATTATTATTTGTATATATATATGAATCAGACGGATAGCCTACATGCTTATGGTACTTGTTGCTCGGTGGTTGCACAAGCTTTTTAGTTCGTTTTCATACAATTTCCGAATTCATTTTTTAATCTTTTTTTTACACGATTGTTACTACCTGTTCAAAGGATCAGTGGTTCTGCTATATGAGAGCGGTAGCCATCTCCTCTCCCTCGCAGTCTTTACTTCCCAGATTAATCCGGTACCCAAATAAGGCTGGGTCGACCCGAGAGCCGTTGCGATATGAAAAACATTTCCGCCTCAACTGAGGGAAAGAACCCTGGACCACTCATGGGGGACGTCGGTGCGCTAACCACGGTTCTACGCTACCCCCAATCTGAGTACAGGAAAATTAACCTTGTACGCCTTTGAGCCCTTCACATTAAGATCACGTGTTCTCGCAGTGAATCTACTTCTGTTTTCACATTAAGATCGCGTGTTCTCGCAGTGAATATACTTCTGTTTTCACATTAAGATCACATGTTCTCGCAGTCAATCTACTTCTGTTTTCACATTAAGATCACATGTTCTCGCAGTGAATCTACTTCTGTTTTCACATTATGATTAACTATCTTCGTGACACTAATTTTTATATTTATGTATCTAATACGACCTACTCTCCTAACACTGCATCTCCTCTTTTCACATTAAGATCACCTACTCTCCTAACACTGCATCTCCTATTTTCACATTAAGATCACCTACTCTCCTAACACTGCATCTCCTATTTTCACATTAAGATCATTCGCTTCCACGGCATACTTCTGTTTTCGAAAAGCCAAAAACATGTGAAAATACTTTCTTTGTTAGTGGACGAAACACACATCTACATCGCCGATTCTGTCTCGCAAATTGGATATTTCAAGATGGAAATGTTTGCGAAAATCGATTGCTAGATTATCGGAAAATGTGAATAAAATACGACGCAGATAGCCAAAAGAAGATCATATTCATGCCAACGGCCAGGTCGTCTCGAGAGAGAGTAGATTAAGCGCCCAATTTGGGGATGTTTTAATTCTAAGCTGGTGGGGAATGGACATTCGGGTGCATTTTGAACACATTAACATAGACTATCATCACAGCAAGTCTGTAAGTTCTGTCTGTACTAAGTGGACAAATGGTTGATTGGTATCAGTTGATGTGTGGGAATTCCCAGAGTATCCCTTAGTTAAGAATATATGGGTAGGTGTTATCACTAGAGATACGGAAATTCCCAGAGTATCACTTAGTTGACGAATATATGGGTGTCTGGTATCATTGGAGACGGGAATTTCCATAATATCACTGAATAGTCTTTTTTTTAAATTGTATTCTATATAACTGAGAGATAGGACAGGCAAAAACAACATTCAGAAAAATGAAAAATATACTGTGTAATATGACCTTGTCATTAGAGGTGAGAAAGAGAGTTCTGCAGTGCTATATAATATCTATACTAACATATGGATGCGAGTCTTGGACAATCAACAAACTGGAAAGTGGGAGATTGGAGGCAACAGAGGTGTGGTTCTACAGAAGAATGCTGAGAATACCATGGACTGCAAGAAAAACTAATGTAGAGGTGTTGAAAGAGTTAAATGCGAAACGGACCTTAATCGACAATATAAGAAAAAGGCAATCTTTTTTTTTTTGGCCATTTTATGAGAAGGCAGGTTTAGAGAACATAGTCACAACAGGCAAGATTGAAGGCAGAGACAGAGGGTGACAACGTGAGAAAATATTAGACAGTTTGACAACCTGGCACGGCAAGTAAACAACAACGACTTTGATACATAATACTGTGGACAGAGAGCTGTGGAGAGCCATGACCACCTACGCCACCCGGCATGGCACATGATGATGATGATGATCACTGAGAGGTGCATATGACATCAGTAAATACTTCCCAAAAAAAAAATATGCAATTATCTCTAGCTGTTGCCTGTTCTTCGTACCAACTAAACAATATTCTGTGTTTCTACGTTATTTCTAAGGAATTGGACAAGAACAGTAAATTTTCAGTTGTCTAATTACTTGGATTCTTCTCAGCCGCGTTCTATGTGATTCCCATCTCATGTGATCTCCGTGTGATTCTATGTGACTCCCATGTGATTCCCAAGTGATCGCCATCCCATTTAATCCATTCCCATCCCATGTGATTGCCATGTGATCCTCATGTGATTCGTATGTGATTCTACGTGATTCCCATCCCATATGATTGCCATGGGATCCAATGTGTTCCTATGTTATTACCATCTTTGTTAAGTCCTACGTGGTCTCTCTATATATTGTTTTCCTTCTTCTTCTACTTCAGCTTTCATTCTCAAACTCCTGCAGATTAGCAGGATGTAGTCCAGAGAACGGAACGTGTTGTACCATAATTTACAGTTTAAATGCAATATTTGTGCCTTTCGACCTGACAAATCTGACTACAGCATGGCATGTGGACCACTTTTACCTTCTATAAGATGAAAGAGCAAACTACCTCAAAACTTCCTTTGTCGATTCTTACGACATTCATTGCAGGTAACAGTGTGGGTTTATATTCTTTACACCATTTTTTGGGTGTTCTTATTTTTTACTTTGTTATTTGTATCCGCAGGTTCCAAGTCATTGATTGATTTTCTATGTATTTTTGTCTGCAGATTCCAAGTCATTGATTGATTTTCTATCAATATCTTTTACGTATTTTATGAAACGACACGGCGCGGACATATAGTAATAGTTCATGAGATAAAATTTTGTGAACAGTCATAGTATCTAACGTAATTCTAGATAGACTATATGAATTCGTTGATAGTTCAGGAGATAGAAGACTGTTGGCAGAAATTGTATTTGACATCACACGAGATGGACTATATGAAACGGTTGTTAGTACAGCAGACAGAAGACTGGACAAATGTGATAACTAACTTCAAACTGCATGAACTACAAGAAGAAGGCTCACTCGCTAGTTACTATACGTAGGATACGATATTAATAAATACACTTTCGAGATAATTATACAATCATCAAGTCATAAAACCATCAGTGAACATTCTTATACAATCATCAAGTCATAAAACCATCAGTGAACATTCTTATACAATCATTAAGTCATAAAACCATCAGTGAACATTCTTATACAATCATCAAGTCATAAAACCATCAGTGAACATTCTTATACAATCATCAAGTCATAAAACCATCAGTGTGCATACTTATATAATCTAACCAAAGTTCATTTAAAAATATTTTTCTTAACTAATTTTTGTATCGTCACGTTGTGCGAGCCAGGAATAATTCATGATACGTTTCTGAAAAGTGTGTACAGATATACTCTAGCGCTGATGGCTGATGTGAAGTTGAAGATAAATGGAAAGATATAACAGTTTGAATGAGATCCATTTCCTAGCTGCCTGGAGGCGGAAATGATGTCACGAAGTCTCATTTGATCACTTTTGTCCAGAAATTATTTTTTTTAATTCTCTATCAGAATATTTCTCGAACTCTGAAATATACATTCAAAGCGATATGGTGAGTTATTGAACTCTATTGAACATATAGATTTGTCAGAGTATTCATTGAACATATAGATTTGTCAGAGTATTCATTGAACATATGGATTTGTCTGAGTATTCATTGAACATATGGATTTATCTGAGTATTCATTCTTAACGGATGTTCATAAATTACGTCAACAAATGTTTTGGTCAATTTCGGACTCCTTCGCCACATTCTCAACAAGTGTCAAGAATGTAGGACCCCTTACGTAATTATGCCAAAATAAATGTACAAGCTACCCCCCCCATTTTAACCTCTCTCTACCCACCCCACTCCCAAATATATAAATGATACACAAATACACACCACTCTATACAACAAATACACACCTATCAGTACAACAACTACACACCTCTATACAACAAATGCACACCACTCTATACAACAAATACACACCTATCAGTACAACATATACACACCACTCCATACAACAAATACACACCTCTCAATACAACACGTACACGCCACTCTATACAACAAATACACACCATTCTATGCAGAAAATACATACCACTCAATACAACAAATACACACCACTCAATACAACAAGTACACGCCACTCAATACAACAAATACACACCACTAAGTACAACAAATACACACCACTCAATATAACAAATACATACCACTCTATACAACAAATATATACTATTTCGTACAACAAATATAAAAATTGCAACGGTATAAACGATAAATATTCAATAAATTAAAAATAAATGCCCGATAGCCTGTGTACACAAAACCGATTATAATCGATAACACAAGACATTAATGGAGTTCACAACACTGTCACAGACTTAACACTCTTAAACTCTAATTAGCCCTAGAATGACCTCAGTTTTCATTTGAATATATTCTTGTTGACGTGAGAGAAGTCTCACGCTGAAGGACATCACCTCATTTTAATCTTTTTGTTTTTTTAAATGATGCATAAGGATTACAGTGGCTTTTTGTGGATGTGTGCACTGAACTAGGGATCACTGTGGCAAAATAAGATTTTCTGGAGAAGCAAACAGTTCTCTGCTAAACTAGCATAGATATTGACATGAACAGATAAGCGCAATTATCTCAATTTGTCCTAAAAAATATGAACTCGGCACAAGATAGATTTGTAAACATGCTCCAAAAAAAATGTTCAAAGATAAGGACTTGACACAGGATATATTTGTAAAAATGTTCTAGTCGTTGAAAACGTGTTGCTGCAATGGAATGTGCACCATTTACACACATAAAATATAGTGCTACAATAGAATGTGCATCATTTACACACATAAAATATAGTACTACAATAGAATGTGTATCATTTACACACATAAAATATAGTACTACAAAAGAATGTGTATCATTTACACACATAAAATATAGTACTACAATAGAATGTGTATCATTTACACACATAAGATAATTAATAAATGATATGGATTACTTTACATCTTTAAGTAACTGAGATAAGTAAGAAGCATGAGGATAAATGAAAATAATTCTTACAATTGACGGGAATTGAACCAGGTCCGTTCGTTCTAGCAGCACCGAATCGCTTTGCAACATCCCCAAAAAAAGATGTGATATCGTGAATACATTAAATCTGCGTACTCAAGTCACTGAGAACGGACCACTCGAGACAAGGACTATTACAACATCAACGAACATTCTGTATAAGTATTTAAGTATCCTCCTGAACACAAACATATAACATTAATATTCGTACTACAAGGACCTAAAGGCAATTGTCCTTGTATGGATTGCTCCGTTCTCAGTGACTTGAGTACACAGGTTGAATGTTCGATTCCCGTCAGCTGTAAGAATTATAAAATACAATACACTTTTCTTGTACTTATTCACACTATAATTGAACACATTCAAATACTCGTGCACTTATTCACACTATAATTGAACACATGCATACACTCGTGCACTTATTCACACTATAATTGATCACATGCATACACTCGTGCACTTATTCACACTATAATTGAACACATGCAAATACTCGTGTATTTCATTCATTCATTTTCCTTTTGCGCTGAAGTTAGCGCATAGGGCAGAGGTCAGATCTCTCCAATTCCGTCTGTTCAAAGCTATTCTGTGCAGTTCTTGAATAGTATAGATATTGGTTGTTTTACTTTCTCTAATATAGACTGATTTGTGTAACAGAAGACTCGTGTACTTATTCACACAATAATTCAACAAATACATACACTTTCCACGACGTTTTATCCTAATCGTACCCCAAGATATACGACTCATTGTTTTCTATCCTATATTACTGGTAGTGTCTTTTAAACTGTTGACAATATCTTGAGAAGTTATCACTCCCTGCATTTCTTTTTCAAACACATTTTCATTAATCATCCCTTCTTCTTCTTCTTCGTTCCCCTCCAACTCGTCCTTTTTCTCTTCAGATGTTTCAGTCAGACAATCTCCAAAATTCTTAACGAAAATATCGGTACCAGTTGCCTGTGCTTTGATTTGTCTTTGCGTATACTCCGTAACTCTTCAATGAAAATCACGGATCAATTTACGGTCAGCCAAATAAGTTTCACCAGTTGTAAGACCCTTCTTCTTCTTCTTCTTCTTCTTCTGCGTTCGTTCTCAAACTCCTGCAGATTAGCAGGATGTAGTCCGGAGAACGGAATTCTTTGGGTCATAGTTTACAGCATTGCTGCGATATCTGCGCCTTTCGGCCTGACACATCCGACTTCAGCATGGCTTTGGGCCATTGACCCTATATGGGATGGGACAGCCAACTCCATCCCATAACCTCCTTAGTCGCCTTTTACAACATGAGTGGAAGGTAAACAGTGTTACTATTCTTTGCTCCCCTTTCGGGCCCCGGCAACACACGGGCGAATAAGACCCTAATTTAATGGAGACAATTTTGGCTGAATTGACTATGACAGATTGTATTGTTTTTGCAAATCATTAATAACGAGGAGTAATGGCAATCTCGGATCGCCTAGTCTGAGGACTAGCGATTCATCCGCTGCGCCACTACAGCTCACATGTACTAAACATATATTAAAACTGATAATAATGTTAATGAAAATAAGAACAAATGATAAAAACAAGGATTCGAACTTGATTCAACTCTCTTCAGTGGTTTAGTTATGTCGCGCTAACAGATGAATTTCAATTAAGTGATTCCACCTTCATAAAAATAAACTTCAGTACAGAAGGCAAACACTCTAAACTTAGAAGTTTGTAAGAGAAAACTAAGGTACGAGAAACGATAGTCAGAAAACATATCTATGAGCATGGCATACGCACTGAAAGTTGATTATGTTTACAGGTAGTAGCAGGTCTGATTTAATCGTTTCCTGAAATATGTTACAAGTTCGTCTTGACTGCTCACACAAAGAAAACAGAGGTTATGCTTCAAATTTGCCCAAGTAATCATATCCCCAATCTCATTTCAAATTCAAAGAAGAAGGGCTTCAGTCAATAATTTCACTTAACTAGTAAGCACTCTCTCAAAAGCTGTAAATATCGACGCCTAGTTAAACAACAGAATAGCTAAATCTAGTGCAACATTTGGAAGACTATACAAACATGTTTGGAATCAAAATGGAATAATAACAAAAACCAAAAACATAGTTTAATAAACTTCAGTACATCATAAGAATGAGATAATATCAAGGACTGGACAGGATGTGAAGTTTCCAAACTCATCAGAATGGTAGAGGATAGTGATTTGTGGAGATCTTTCTGCATCAAATGTCTCAATGTGATACCCCTACGAAGGGATCGTACTGCATCAAATGCCTCAATGTGACACCCCTACGAAGGGATCGTACTGCATCAAATGTCTCAATGTGATACCCCTACAACCCTGACGGGTTATGGGTTTTATTATTATTATTATTATTATTAATATCATCATTTCTTAATGTCTGTGAAACACGGCTAGACTCCACCATATGTCAGATACCTAGACTCCACCATACGTCAGGTACCTAGACTCTACCATATGTCAGGTACCTAGACTCCACCATATGTCAGGTACCTAGACTCCACCATATGCCAGGTACTTAAACTCCACCATACGTCAGGTACCTAGACTCCACCATATGTCAGGTACCTAGACTCCACCATATGTCAGATACCTAGACTCCACCAAATGTCAGGTACATAGACTCCACCATATGTCAGGTACCTAGACTCCACCATATGTAAGGTACCTAGACTCCACTATCTTTACTCAAGCTGTCTCAGCAACAAACTTAAAAAAAGCTCAACATCCATTGATAGGATACCAGGTAGTGACGTAGAACGCAAAATGTGTACGCATACACGTAATGTTGATGACTCTACATGGGGTAACCCAAATACAATTAAGTCAATCCTCTACGCATTTCAAGCCTATTTTTATAAGTTCTTTACATGATGAACGTTAGTAAGTAAAGAATAGATGATAACACATAGACGTCAAGCTGTAAACTACCCCTGGCAGATTTTTATTTTGTTTTGCGGGACAAATTATGAATTGTTGCACCGCATCTTTTGGTTTTATTTTTGTATGAAATATGTTTGTGCCTTTCACTAATTGATTTCATGCGCGGACATTCATAAATATTTTTTTTCTTCTCATTCATAATGTCTAGTTCATGTCTTTCCATGAAATCTTCAAAGCTGAAGTTATCGTCCCCAATCTTTCCATTGATCTCCTCTATTTCAATTGGGACATTTGGCTTCCTTCCTTTTTCTATTACGTATTGCAATTTTGTGTTGGAAGAAAAATCCCCTTTTCATTCCTTTTTTTCATTTTTCATTTGTTTGTGAAGAGCAACTAAAAACTCGTTTACTTTATTAAAGGTCTTGCAGTTTACCAAACAGATCACACGCGATTCAACAGAGAACCCCTATACGATGTCATATATGGATGTATATATATATATATATATACGCCCTATTTATATAGTGAGGACTTTCTCTTTACAAAATCCATATTTCATTACATCTCCAGAAGAGTGTCTGAGATTTCTGAGTTCTGAGTGTCTCCAAAGTCTGAGAGTGAATGTTTTCCATGGAAGAGTGTCTTTAGTTTACTTTGGAAGTCTGAGAGTGAATGTTTTCCATGGAAGAGTGTCTTTAGTTTACTTTCAAAGTCTGAGAGAGAATGTTTTCTATGAAAGAGTGTATTTAGTTTATTTTCAAAAACTGATAGTGAATGTTTTCCATGGAAGAGTGTCTTTAGTTTACTTTCAAAGTCTGAGAGTGAATGTTTTCCATGGAAGAGTGTCTTTAGTTTACTTTCAAAGTCTGAGAGTGAATGTTTTCTATGGAAGAGTGTCTTTAGTTTACTTTCAAAGTCTGAGAGTTAATGTTTTCTATGATAAAATGTGGTTATTGAATATTCAAGCATATTAGGCTTAGGTATGCATAATATGTAACAATAAAACATTAGGAAACATTGTATATTAATATCTCTATAGAGTGGTACCCTTTTCTATTTTCTTTGGGGGAGGAGGGAGTTTGTTTTTACAAACTATGAATACATAGATAAATTAAAATGGTATCAATACTGAATGTATTCATTTCAGAAAACTAACTAAAGTTAAACTAAGCAAGACAAAATATACCTTGTAAAAACTTACACATTTCGTATTTACATACTTTTAAACTTTTACGGCTACAATTGTTTTTACACATTTAAATATACGTAAAAATATTATACAAATCATATTTAATCTTGAAAGTTTCAAGGATCGAAGATCATCTGTCTTTAAAGGGAAACAACCGTTAAATTGTGAACACAAAAGTGACCAAGATTTATCAATAAAATTGGTTTGTTGTAAAAATAAAACTACACCTTGTATTATAGGATAAAGTCATTAACCGAGTACCACCATCAAGTCACTAACGGATTACAACTATCAAGTCACTAACTGATTACAACCATCAAGTCACTAACCGATTACAACCATCAAGTCATTAACCGAGTACCACCATCAAGTCACTAACCGATTACAACTATCAAGTCACTAACCGATTACAACCATCAAGTCACTAACCGAGTATCACCATCAGGTCACTAACCGAGTAGCAGGCGATAGGGTAAAGTACTAACCGAGTAGTAGACGATATGGTAAAGTCACTTACCGAGTAGCAGACGATAGGGTAAAGTCACTAACCGAGTAGCATACGATAAGGTAAAGTCACTAAATGAGTAGCAGACGATAAGGTAAAGTCACAAAAAGGGATCGTGTATCGTGGCCAGAGTCTCTGTCCTTTGATCGTTGTTCCCATAGATGAGCTAGTGTACAGTGCGAGCAATACCCACATAGGGGTTGCGACGTGCGGCTAACTCATCCCTTTATCATCATCGGTTTATGCGACCGGTCTCATTTCCCAACACCTGGCCTACAAGGTACTTGTCGTTGTGGTTGTGACCTTGGTCCATCTTCCGTCACATTTTATTTGAACCTCTGCTACACCGACCTCCTTTTACTGCGACACTGTGGACAGATGACCCTTATTTTGTCACCTACGACGCTACGACCCTCCACTTCCTCACATGATTTGGCTGTAACTCCAGGTCTGCCTCCTCCCGCTATGGTCTTCTTTTCCTGTCTCCTTATTCCCTATCTTCTCTGGTGCCCTTATCTCCGGCACCCTCTTCCTATGTCTCGCTATATCAGCCTGATACCATCTCACGACGTGCTTCCCCGTGATAGTCCCATACCCTCCCTTGTTGTACCCTCCCTGTGTCCTCTGGGCTCCCTCCCACCCGCACTTCACTTTCTTGCGTGACGTATCTCCGTCTAGGGGATTTCGTCGATCCATCACGACCTTTTTTTTTTTTTTTATTTTTTTTTTTTTATTTTTTTTTTTTTTTTTTTTTTTTTTTTTTTTTTTTTTTACCTCTGCATTTGTCTTATACTCTGTCTTCTTTCTCTATGGCTATTTACCTATTTACTTACGCCCCTTTACTCTCATCAGTTGGTATGAACTGTGACCATACCAGGATATTGTCTTTTCTATTGTTCCCCTTTCGCGGGTGTGTTTTCTTTTCACTTCAGCGCCTCGGGTACCGTCTATTACTGTGGCATGTCTTTATTTTTCTAACCTGTACAAATACGTGCTATCATGACCCTTGACAGGAATCTGACTTTCACTGTCCATTCTTTACTTTATTGCCATTATGCGTGTGCTCATTCACATGGGAGGACCATAGACTAGTCGCTGCATCAGTTAAGTTATTTTACTACCATTTTATTCTCATATATCACAAATAAACTGCTCATATTCTCTTCCTTCTGTTTGCTCATTTTCTTTTCTGTTCCTGCCGATTTTGGCCTCTTTTTCTTTCTCCCACCTGATCCCTCGTATCATCTCATTTTGCTCTTCCCTTACATCATGATTGCTTGTCTGTAGCATTCATTCTCTGTTGCCACTTTTGAGGTGAGCATTTTTATTTTATTTTAATGTAATTTACTTGCTACCATATCTTTTCCTTTGTTCATCTCACATTCTTCAGTCTACTTTCTCCTTCCTACGTACTACTAACTTCTCCCCATACGTTTTTCTCACCTGTCATGCTTCCACATCTTTTCTTCCCTCATTACCTATCTGCTATTGTCCTCATCATAACCCTATTTGTCTCCATGTAAGACTTGTTTTATTGTGGTCATTTGTTTGTCCTGATGAAGGCTTTATAGTCGAAACGTCGTCTGTCTCTGTATCTCGTTGTTAAGTTGTTTTATGTTTCATTTTGGTAACACACCTACCTATTTTTGTATTTCTTAGCAGACGATAGGGTAAAATCACTAACCGGGTAGCAGACGATAGGGTAAAGTCACTAACCGAGTAGCAGACGATAGGGTAAAGTCACTAATCGAGCATCACCATCGCGGTATCTATCTCAATTTTCATTCTCTATGTTGGAGTGGAGTATGCAGGCAATTTCTCAATCACTTCACAATTCACATCTGCATTTAACAATTTTTCTATTGACTGAACATACCAGATACAGAAATAACTGTGATTATATTACCGATATATATGAATGTATATTGTAGTTGTGAGTGCTACCTGGACACATTTTGACACCGTCACCTTTATTCTAATGTTAATCTATTTCCAGCACACTTTACTCAGTTTTTGTATTATTTTATTTGTCAGATATGTTTCTTTTTGTCCACCTCTACCTATTAACTGCATTATCCTACTTCCTCCAACTCAAAGAATCGAAGTGATGTGTCCTCTGCTTCAATCATTCGTGACTTTCCACGCTTGATTCGTTTTCCCTTTACTGAATCTAGACGGTTTTGTAAGGGGTTGGTCACTGTAAGCTGCATTACTTTATGTTCTTTCTTCTTAATCAAGCACTAGAATTACTGCATAATGACCATCCCATAAATGTTCTACTTGCTATTCCAGCAGCCATCTAAATGTATATACCTCCAGTGTCATAGTCAGTTGTTGCTTGTGAGCTCATCTGCTGGTCTTTCCAGTGAGGATGCACGTTCTCCCCTCTTGCCTGGTCACTGCCATTTCTATAATTCTCTGATAATTTACATTGTGCCTTTCAGCATCCTTTTCATTGTTTTGTAGTGTTTACGCAACTGTCATAATGAAATCCGCTCAGTCTCCTCTCATCATCTTTCCATCCATTATAAAAATATTTTCCCGCCAGTACATCGGCTCTTTCATTGGCGTTGACGCCCGCATGTTCTGGACAGTAGATCCATGTGATACTTTGGGCGTTGTTGAGTAGAGTGCCCCACTTCTTTCTTATTGGACATTTGTCTATCGTTTAAACAAACATAAAGTATGTCTTTACTTTGCAACTAGATATAGTGCCTTGTTGTTGGGCAGATCAAGCAAGAATGTCATGGCAATGCGGTGATGACGGTGTCCAGGGCAAAAATATATGTGGAGATTCAGAGTGCTACATGCATCTGGGTTTTTTTTAATCTGTTTTATGTATAGACTTGGGAAGGTTCAATCGAGATTTCTACATTGACCGCAACTCTAGTCGATAACAGACAGTGCTGAAGAGAGAGTTTCTTTTATTTTCGCGTATTTATTGGGGTTTTTTTTAATTTATTTATTTTTGTGTATTAATTTATTTTGTGTATTTAATTATTTTTATGTTTATTTATTTATTTTTGTGTATTTATTTATTTGTTGGTATTTATTTATATTTGCGCATTTATTTTTTTAATGTATTTATTTATTTTTGTGTATTTATTTGTTTTTGTGTATTTATTTCATGCGTATTTACTTTTTTAAATGTATTTGTTATGTGTATTTATTTATTTATCAGCTTTACAATGACCGCACAAACTGTCAGATTGCCGGGTATGGGTATGAAAACAATACAAATGAAATTATCCTCGACAGTTTCAACACTTCAACCTTTTGGTCTTTTTAAGGGATTACGAGACAAACAGTGAAGAAACCGTAAAAGTAATGGCACTATCACAAAAGTATTAGACTGCAATCATTTAATAGCGCAGATATCCAAGGTATCAATGTCGTACGTATACACAAATATTGTCATAAGAAATCCATTTTAAAAAATGCAGGGAATGAGAATGAAATAAAACAAATATTCCTGAAAAAATCATGAACAATAACACAACAAAGGCCCCAAATCTAAATAAATGAATGATGGGTATTAAGACCCACTGGCTAATTGCGAGAGCTGACTTTAGTAAAACTGCAATTAAAAATATACGCGTGTACTGAAAACATATAACCTTTACAATTATGGCCCGAATAGCCACTTGTGTCAAGACTGACCAATGGTCTTTTGCTCGTATTTGTTCGGAGAAGCATCTTTCAATCGGGAGAAAGATGAGTGTCGTTATGAAATAGTCTCTGTTTTTAACTCTGAAAACAAAATCATGGATTTTACGCCGATGTCGGTACATTTTCTGATGTCCCCTTATCTTTCTCACGATACTGTCCCTTGCCGTACTCACGATGATGTCCCCTTACTCCATTTACGATGATGTCCCCTTCCCGTACTCACAATGATGTACCCTTAGCGTATTCTCCGATGCCATGAAAGTGTTACGACGATGGCGGCTGTCGAATAAACACTCGTGCTGTGCCCTGAGGTTGTCAGAAATTCAAGTCTGCCAACATTCTTATCGCTTTATTTTGTTGGGTTCTTTTTTCCCTTCTGTGTGTGTCGTTAAAAACCTTATAAGACTTATGCCGATGTCTATTCTTGGCATACGCTCTTTTATACTAGAACTGTGAGAGATGTCTATTCTTGGCATAGGCTCTGTTATACTGGAACTGTGAGAGAATTGGGGTCTGTGCACTCAATGAGTTTTATTCGTATGTGGTATCATGTCTATTTTTGTCCATACCACCTGCATCAATAATTCAACATGAAGATTAATATTTAAAAGACCGAAATAATGACAATAGCAAAGAAAGAAACACATATCACTACCTCTGTCTATAATAAACAGCTTAAATATGTAAATGCGTTCACTTACTTAGGAAGCAAAATATCGAATGAAAAGGAAAACAGTAAAGAGATACAAAATAGATGCAACAAAACATACCAGATCCAAGGACAGATGACACGTATTTTTAAGAACAAAAATGTAAACATAGACACTAAAGTTGCATTGTACAGGACTATTATTACTCCATCACTGTGCTACCAGTACCAAACCTGGACAATGACAGCACAAGACAAAAGAAAAATAGTGACAGCAGAAATGACATGTCTACGAAGAATAAAGGGATATATCTTTCGGTGAAGGGTAACAACCCTAAACAGGAAGTAGGTGGCTGGGGTAACACTGGGCAAATGTCAGGATATACAAAAATAGGTAGGTGTGTTACCAAAATAAAACATAAAACAACCTAACAACGAGATACAGGGACAGACGACGTTTCGACTATAAAGTCTTCACCAGGACAAACAAACGACCACAATAAAACAAATCTTACATGGAGACATATAGGGTTATAATAAGGAAGAGAGGAGGACAATAGCAGATAGGTAATGGAGGAAGTAAAGATGTGGAAGCATGACAGGTAAGAAAAACGTATGGGGAGAAGTTAGTAGTAAGTAGGGAGGAGAAAGTAGAATAAAGAAAGTGAGATGGACAAAGAAAAAGATATGGTAGCAAGTAAATTAAAAGTAAATACGTTTTTCTCACCTGTCGTGCTTCCACATCTTTGCATCTTCCATTACCTACGAAAATACTCGGTGTGTCATCAAGAGATAGAATTAGAAACGATAACATCAGACAGATAACCAAAATAATACCAGTATTAGAACACATCAAAAGACAACAGATTAAGTGGTTTTCACACGCTTCCAAACTACCAATAGACAGCATGCCACAGATGGCCATGACACACAGACATCACGACTGTAAAGCTAGAGACAGACCATGTAAAAGATGGACAACATACATCAAAGAAGCCATAGGTACACGTTTACGAACAGCACACAAGAAGGCTATCCCCAGAGTACTATTTTATCACTGACGCCGCAAGGCAAACAAGGGTCACACCATATAGATAGATAGATGGTTGGTTGGTTGGTTGGTTGCCGATCCAGCGGTCCATGGGCTCATGCCCTTTGACCCAATGCCATTATATTGCTAGATAGATAGATAAATAGATGAATTTCTCTTGTAGCTGGACTATGGTCCTACTAGATTTCCAGCAGGAAATGAAAATGAGAATGAAAATAAAAATGCCTTGTGTCGTCGTTTTATTTCCTTCAATGGCATGACACATCCGTCTTAGGCCGGCAACGACGGTTCCAAAAAAATGTGTTACCAGTAGTTATTTTTCCCTGATTTTATGTAAATTGCGTAACTAATAACTCGATTAATTTTGAAAAAATAGCTCTTTCTCTCTCTCTCTCTCTCTCTCAGAGAAATGTGAGGGTAGTTAAGGATAAATTCATTGTGAAACTGAAAAACACTCTTGAAATATTTAACGCTTTTGCTGATAAATACTTAAAGTAATTTCAGATGTTGTTACAGCTACCATGGATGACTGAAAATGCAAATTTTATTAACTAAATAAACGCCAGCGCTATTTTCTATAAACATAGAACAGAGACAGAGCCAATGAAGAGAAAGAATTAGGGAGAGAGAAATATGGGGAAAGAAAGTAATGTAAAACTGGGAAAGTTTAACGATTAAATAGAAATAATGACAACACACAAATATATAACATATATAAATATAATATTTATATATATTTATATAAATAGGAATATATAACAGTGTATATAATATATATATATATATATATATATATATATATATATATATATATATATATATATATATATATATATATATATATATAGGAATACGGTTATCAATGTAACAGATTCACACCTAGCCGCAGGCAGCTGTACAGCTGGACAGTTCAAAGCACAATGGCAACATAGTGAACATAACATACTGCCTGGATATTTAATATAGCCAAAGACGTGTTGGCTTGATGGTACGTCTTGAAAAAGATATACCACTATTTCTATTTTAATATTTCTAGGTGTTCACGCCCGTGTGTTGCCAGAGTGTGAAAGGGGAACATGGAATGACAACACAGTTTAACTTCCATGCATGTCGCAAGAGGTAACGAAGAAGGTTATGGGGTAGGGTTAGATGTCCCGTCATATTTAGTGTCAAAGTGATCCAGAAATCATACTGAAGTAGGATGTTTTAAAGAAAGTATTCTGCAAATTTTCAACGGAGTCGTTTGGCCTGGTGGATAAAGCCACTTCATTTCAGTCGCCTCATTGCTAAATTTTGACATCTTTCTTTCATACGATGACTTGGCATACAGAGAAACTTTTCTCCGTGTAGCAGCATGAGTCTCTGTGATGAATCAGTGTTTGAATCATCCAAGTTTTGTCCATCTCTACTATGTGCCCCTTCTAATGATCCTATGTACCTGGTGATGTACCTTGTTTAGCTCACGTATTGCGGTGTTTGATGCTGGACATAATGTAATCTATCCACATTCCATGTGGTTTCCAAACTTTACTAAGTATTTTTTCATTTGCTCCCCATGTGGTTTCACTTTGTTTTCTCAGGATGGCTAACTTCCTTCTGGTCTTTGTTGTTGTTTTGTTGATGTGTTCTTTCCAAGTAAGCCTACTGTCAAATTAGACTCCAAGATATATTGGTTGTTTGTCTTCCTTCAAGAGCTCTCCATTTATCTTGATGTCACCAGTTTTTTGTTTTGCTGAGAAAGTAAAGAGAGTAGTGCTGCACTTATCTCTGTTGTTGCTGACACATGATCTGTTTGCCCATGTGGTTAAGGCATTCATAGCTCTATGTGTCTGTTTGGTAGCCACTGTTGCACTCTTTCGTGCACTATCTTACCAAGTCATCAGCATACATTGCCACTCTTGTGCCATGTGATAGCTCATCCACCAGATCAATGATGTGGAGAGCTTTGGCGTGGAAGGCTCTACCCCTTCATGTGGTATCCCCATGACGTAGTCGGACTTTCTTTCTTGTGTAACCATCTAGCTCTACTCTAGCTCCTCTGTTATGTAGTTATGCTTGTATTTCGTTTATACATCACTCAATTCACTCTGAAATTTCTTAATTTCTTTAGAAGTATTTCCAAAGCTTGTCAAAAGCTTTCATCAGATCTATTGCTAGGACCAGTTTCTTATCTTCAAATGCAACCTCTGTCGCTTGAAAAATGTAGGTTACCAGACCTTCAGTAGAGCCTGCCTGCTGTGAAAGAGTATTTTTGCTTTCAGGATAACACTACAGCCTGGTTGTAGCGATTATATAGGCGATATACATGCCTTCAGTAAGTTGTCATTGCTTTTTTGACGATCTTGCTGCACGTTACATGTGGTAGTGTTTGAACTCGGTTCATTGGCCATCCACGAGACTCGGATATACTATTCCTGGCATTGCCGAACACAGCTCTAGTAGAACACAGCTCTAGCAGTGTACAGATCTAGAAGTACACAGCTCTAGCAGAACACATAGAACACAGTTCTAGTAGAACATAGCTCTAGTAGAACACAGCTCTAGTAGAACACAGATGTAGTAGAACACGGCTCTAGTATATCACAGCTCTAGTAGAACACATCTCTAGTGGAACACAGCTCTGGTAGAACACAGCTCTGGTAGAACACAGCTCTGGTAGAACACAGCTCTAGTAGAACACATCTCTAGTGGAACACAGCTCTAGTATAACACGGCTCTAGTAGAACACAGCTGTAGTAGAACACGGCTCTAGTAGAACACAGCTCTAGTAGAACACATCTCTAGTAGAACACAGCTCTAGTAGAACACGGCTCTAGTAGAACACAGCTGTAGTAGAACACATCTCTAGTGGAAGACACATAATCTCTAAGAACATCCAACAAGACATAAGATCATGTGTTTCTACCCGTAGTGTCAGGGATAAAATATACTGATGATGTTTCAATATAATATAAAGCAACAAAGGAAATATTTTTATGCGCCGCGCTGGTGGGTCCAGAAGTCACATCCCGTTATACAATTTATAGATATTTAGTTATCGACTGAACATTCCAAGATCCCAAGAACTGCTCCCAATAAGCCATCGTCAAATCCTTACAAGTCACTTAATGACACTCTCGGAGATGTACGTTTATAAAACAGTTGGTTTTATCAAAGCTCTTTCATATTTCACAATCGATATGTAGAGATTGCTGCTATTTTGCATCTGTTCGTTGTCTGTTATTTGTAGTTTATTGTATTGTTCTTGTAGGAGTACTCTTGTTTGAGCACGTTGGTATCATAAATTGCATTTTATAGTTTTATCAGCGTGCACCCACCATCAGTAGCATTTTGTAATAGTTTCTAGTCGATCCAATGTATTAGTGTGTATGTCAGTCTGTCATGCCTTCTGTTGCTTAGAATCGCCGAATATAACGTCGCAACACCGGCTAAGATGATTGCGTCGAGGAGAAGTAGAGAATCTCGTAGAAACATAGAAAACGTGCTGCCGGAAAATATAGGAAAAACAAAGACACGGATCGTCAATTCTGATCCTTTTGTGTATCAAATGTGGCAGGGGATTCTATGTCAGAGTTGGACTTTTTCCAGTCATCTCCGCACATAACAGCTCTAGTAGAACACAGCTCTAGTAGAACACAGCTGTAGTAGAACACAGCTCTAGTAGAACACAGCTCTAGTAGAACACAGCTCTAGTAGAACACAGCTCTAGTAGAACACAGCTCTAGTAGAACACAGCTCTAGTAGAACACAGCTCTGGTAGAACACAGCTCTAGTAGAACACAGCTCTAGTAGAACACAGCTCTAGTAGAACACAGCTCTGGTAGAACACAGCTCTGGTAGAACACAGCTCTAGTAGAACACAGCTCTAGTAGAACACAGCTCTAGTAGAACACAGCTCTAGTAGAACACAGCTCTAGAGATGCAACAAAACAATTCTGAAATTGTTTGTCGTCATCGCCTGCAGTTATTATTTAGTACGGAATAGAAATAAACAGAACAGAGAAATGTCTTAGTTAACAGCAGAGACTGACACGCAGACCAACATCATGATGAATAGATGTAATCTTCTGGCTGTACATGTAACTACATGCCTGCCTATCTGTAAAACAATCCATCTAACTGTCTGGCTGTACATGTAACTACATGCCTGCCTATCTGTAAAACAATCCATCTAACTGTCTGGCTGTACATGTAACTACATGCCTGCCTATCTGTAAAACAATCCATCTAACTGTCTGGCTGTACATGTAACTACATGCCTGCCTATCTGTAAAACAAGCCATCTAACTGTCTGGATGTACATGTAACTACATGCCTGCCTATCTGTAAAACAATCCATCTAACTGTCTGGCTGTACATGTAACTACATGCCTGCCTATCTGTAAAACCAGCCATCTAACTGTCTGGCTGTACATGTAACTACATGCCTGCCTATCTGTAAAACAAGCCATCTAACTGTCTGGCTGTACATGTAACTACATGCCTGCCTATCTGTAAAACAATCCATCTAACTGTCTGGCTGTACATGTAACTACATGCCTGCCTATCTGTAAAACAAGCCATCTAACTGTCTGGCTGTACATGTAACTACATGCCTGCCTATCTGTAAAACAATCCATCTAACTGTCTGGCTGTACATGTAACTACATGCCTGCCTATCTGTAAAACAATCCATCTAACTGTCTGGCTGTACATGTAACTACATGCCTGCCTATCTGTAAAACAATCCATCTAACTGTCTCGCTGTACATATAACTACATGCCTGCCTATCTGTAAAACAATCCATCTAACTGTCTGGCTGTACATGTAACTACATGCCTGCCTATCTGTAAAACAATCCATCTAACTGTCTGGCTGTACATGTAACTACATGCCTGCCTATCTGTAAAACAATCCAATTAACTGTCTGGATGTATATGTAACTACATGCCTGCCTATCTGTAAAACAATCCATCTAACTGTCTGGCTGTACATGTAACTACATGCCTGCCTATCTGTAAAACAAGCCATCTAACTGTCTGGCTGTACATGTAACTACATGCCTGCCTATCTGTAAAACAAGCCATCTAACTGTCTGGCTGTACATGTAACTACACATTGCCTACTTGTCGCTGGCGAGGACAAAAGTTTCCTACTTGAGTTGTTGCATCTCTCGGATATATCAGGCTGAAAGGCGCTGATGTGACAGCAAAGCTGTGAACTATGACACAACGCATTCCGTTCTCCAGACTACATCCTGCTTATCTGTAGGAGTTTGAGAAGGAACACAGAAGAGGAAGAAGAAGCCCATCATGTTGGTAGAAAAAAAAGAAAGACATTTCTGGAATGAGAAATGTTTGTGAGAACCATCGACATATTTGTACATTTATACCGGATAATATGCGAGAACCATCGACATATTTGTACATTTATACCGGATAATGAGAAAATGGGAATACAAACAAGGTTAAGCTGCTTGATTCCATTACTGCACTTCGTTCTGTGCATCAATCTATTCTTGAAGCTCCTGATGCGCCCCTGACAGTTATCTGCTTATTCTAGGTTTCTATTCCAGATTATTCAGAACGGATTTCTGTTTTCTTTTCCTGCGTCCCTTTTTGCGTCTGTCTTGTTCTTAGTAATTCTATTTTGTTTGTGATGAGTGGATGTGATATATACACTTTCACGGCAAGGCTAAAGATTATCGTAACTAAGTGAGAAAATCCTTCGTGGGATAGCTTACAGTTTCAAGAGAAAGGAAGGAAGGATTATCTCTCTAATGGATAATTATCTGTTACACCTTCCTTTTTACGAGAAAGGAATAAATAATCTCTCTAATGGATTAATTTATGTTGTGTCTTCCATTGTTTGCGGGAAATAAAGAAACAATCATTATAAGTGTTGAGTTTTATGTTAACCTTCCATTTTCAAGATACAGGATGAAATGATCATTTCTCGGGTGATTAATGTTTGAGATGTCTTCTATTTTTACGAGAAAAGAAGAAATAATCATCTCTAATGATTAATGTCTGTGAAACCTTTAATTTGAAATCACGGTGATAGATTTGATAGTTAGCTCGCCTCGGAAACCCAACTCGACAGAAAGTGATCGTTCACATTGTACTGGCGATATGATTAGATGTATTAGTCTCTATCCATCTATCATCTGTATAACTATATATCATCTATAGATCTATATATCATCTGTATAACTATCTATCATTTATATAACTATATATCGTCTATAGATCAATATGTCTATATATCTATCATCTATTTGTCTATCTGCTCTATCTATCATCTATTTGTCTATCTGCTCTATCTATCATCTATTTGTCTATCTGCTCTATCTATCATCTATTTGTCTATCTGTTCCATCTATCATCTATTTGTCTATCTGCTCTATCTATCATCTATTTGTCTATCTGCTCTATCATCTATTTGCAGCATGGTCCATGGGACATATTTTTCTGTCCCATCCCATGGCAATTTATGCCTGTCCCATCCCATCCCATGGGATTACTATTATAATATTAATATGGAATACATTTAAAACAAAATTATGAAATTTATGAAAGTTTAGGTTTAGTGTCTACTAAATAGGACTACATATACAAAGAGACATGAAAAACGACAAAATGTATTAACTTTATGACAATTCAGTATCATTCTGACACTCTCATTTTATTAGACCATTTCTGAGTCACTCTGCTCATTCAGCACATTATCAATTTCCCGCTGATCGACTGCTTCTTCTAATTCAGTTAATTCGGGTAATCCGTGAACCATTTCCACAATGTTCATCTTACATGCAAATCTGATGTACACAGAGTTTATAACGTAATACATGGGAAATACAAATAAGTGCTGTCCCATCCCATCCCATGGGACGTTTCCCATGGGAATCCCATGGGAATAACATTCCTATGGACAAGCCTGTCTATTTGTCTATCTGCTCTATCAGTGGTTTTGCTGTAAGGCGTTTCAGGATTGAATGACGATCGGTTTTCCAACTACGAAACGTTTGATTGCTTGATATACAGTAATATTTTGACCTCTCAGAAAGTTGGTAACTCCTTCAATCCATGTTCTTCTTGGTCTTCCTCTGCCTCGTGTTGTTTACATTTTTATTTTGTAATGATATCGCTGCTAAGTAATATGAGTTAGTTCTCATTAAATCTCTGAACTATTTCAGTCTCTGCTGTTCAATATTTGACCACAAATCATCTAACAGTTCTTGTAATCTCTTCATTTCTCACATAATCTTTTCTTGTTCCGTGAAACATGGAGAGACAGCGGGTACATAGCATTTCTTAGTTTCAATACATACAGTGCATCAACTTTCTTCCAGACATTTGTTTACTGCTTGTTTACGCTCCTGTCGACAACTGTAAGAATTCATGGACTGCCCCCTGCTTAAATATGTTAAATATTAATTCCCCCCCCCCCCCCGTTTCTCTTAGCTGAGTAACTGAGAAAGTACGCAATTCTGCATGTTTTGTATCACATTTTGTGTCACTTTTTATATCACATTTTGAAACATATCACATTTTGAAACACATTTTGTATCACATTTTATAAACAAAATATGTAAAATAATGTAATTGATTATAAAAAAGTATAATTGTTGACTTCGAATTTTGTCAAACCCCCCTCCCCCCCCCTAACTTGTCAATAACTGTTAAACTGCTTAGATTCCTCCCCTAATTCGTGACGTAAATTATGAACAGCCCCCATACATATCCCTTCTCTGACAGACTCTAAAACCCCTCTCAAAAATTCATCGAACACGTATAGAGAACACATTCAACAACTATACGGATTCTCTATTGTAGACAGAAATCGGAAATGAAGCCGAAGGGTGTGTATAATGGTGAGGTTGCTACGATCGTTGTCAGTGTTTTCCTTCCGATCGTACTGTGATTTGATGTCATTATAGCGATGCCCAGGGTATTGTTGAGACATCCAATATTTGCAGTGAGACACAATTATGTACCATATAAAATATAGTTGGAATAAATCTATACTTTCCTTGTTTGGTTTGGAGATGTAAAGAGACACGACACGCTTTCTAAAAGTATTCTACAAGTGACAGTCGAGTATGGAAGGAGACGAGGGGAGGAGAAAATCCTGGATTGAGAACATCAAAGGAATGGTTTGGGTGTGATTTTTCTTTGAAAAGGGTAAGGGCTTGATTTTTCTACACTCCTCCAGATGACTGAGGATAGAGTTTTGTTAAGTAGGGATTTATGCCTCATATGGTCGAGGCCCGCCTCTTTCAACCTAGGACTGGTGTCCATATTGGTTATATCGAGGCGGTTGGGGACCTGTGGTTTTTGTGGCTTGTCTGCCTGGTTGTTGCTAGGATGTGGCTCTGTTAGCCGGGTTCGCTGTAGGGCCTCCTAGCTTCAGTCCTTGTATGGACTATGTTGTGGCTCTGCCTGTCTCTGGTATTGATGAGACTAAAAGGTGGTAGTCCTTAGAAGGACTTTGTGGTGATTGGTTGGAGGTTAGAGATGTTTGGAGTGTCTTTTTATGCTGATGTCTTAAGTGTGGAACCCCTGCGACCCTTACGGGTTATGGGACTTATTATACTTTACTGAAGGAATTCTGAAACTATCAGTTTCGTTCGGTGTTTAGTTTCGTTTGTAGAAATATATTACTGTTTGATGTCTTCTCTTATTTGCATTTTTTGGGGGGATTAAATTGTTGCAAATATGAAGATATCTTGGAAGTTAATTAAAAACGAGACATGCTTACCCGCATCAGAAATAGACAGTCCACATTTTTTGGATACATCATGAGAAGAAAAAAAGATGGAAGACATTGTAACAACAGGCAAATTGAAGAACAAGAGATGTAGGGGAAGACCACGACAGAAAATTCCTTACAACCTGGCATTGTGACATGGGAGAACAGAGGTATTAGAAATGATTGACAGCGCACGAAATGTGTGTGTGTTCGTCCATCACAAGTGATGACGATCATTATTTACATCTACTTTTGAAAATTCAGTTAGAATTATGACCATGCCTAATAGTTCGTAGATGGCTAATGAGCCCTATTCGAGTTGTAAATGTTCTTGGGCAGTTTGGACATGAAATGACCACTATAGCGAAATTATGGTCTATCTGTGACTTTATAGCTATTCTAAGTAATTGACCAACTAACTAAATAACTGACTAAGTCGCCGAGTAACTACCTAAACAACAGACTAAATAACATATATATTATCATTATTCTTTGCACCATCTTCATGTACCCATACTACACAAAAACACAGCACAACTTTCATTTTGGTCGTAGTGCATAAAAAGTACAGAGTAACGCTAACTTTATCAAGATAGGGCGGTACTGCTAGAAAAGTACAGAGTAACGATAACTTTATCAAGATAGGGCGGTACTGTTAGAAAAGTACAGAGTAAAGATAACTTTATCTATCAAGATAAGGCGGTATTGGACGAGATGTACATAGAATAATTTAATTCCGAGCAACCTGGAGGTAAAACTGAACGTCTGATATCGAATTAATACTTTGTTAAGAAAGTAAAATCTACAGTGCCAAAACACACGGCAGGGAATTAGAAAGACTGAGAACACAGTAACATAATCATAGGGTAAACAGAAAAAAAGGGTTGAGTTGCTAGTAAGTTTCAACAGGATACTTTACAAACACAAACTTCAATTACTCGAGTACACTTCTTCGTTTGACGTGTTTCCCTGGCATACTTGCTATCAGGTAACCAGAGTTAATCAGCAAAACAAAGTTTTGGAAGACAACCAAATAGTAATAAATGCAAATCGTGATTATAGAAAAGATAGGATACACACAACTGTAATGTTGTTTGCAAATCTTATTCAGAAAGTCAGGATCAATCAAGTGGTTTTTATCTCAATATTTGTTCTGTGCGATGCTTGATGTCAAAACAAAATTTGTTCTGTGCGATGCATGATGTCAAAACAATATTTGTTCTGTGCGATGCATGATGTCAAAACAATATTTGTTCTATGCGATGCATGATGTCAAAACAATATTTGTTCTATGCGATGCATGATGTCAAAGCAATATTTGTTCTGTGCGATGCTTGATGTCAAAACAAAATTTGTTCTGTGCGATGCATGATGTCAAAACAATATTTGTTCTGTGCAATGCTTGATGTCAAACAATATTTGTTCTATGCGATGCTTGATGTCAAAACAAAATTTGTTCTGTGCGATGCATGATGTCAAAACAATATTTGTTCAATGCGATGCTTGATGTCCCAACAAAATTTGTTCTGTGCGATGCATGATGTCAAAACAATATTTGTTATATGCGATGCTTGATGTCAAAACATCTAAGCCTCTCCAAACACAACAGTACTCGATCAGAAGAACGCCCACCCAAGAGGATGACTAGTACAATGAAAGTCATTCAGAAATAATCGCACGGACTATAAGTCCAGTTTTCCCAGACCAGAATGTGCGAATACGATAACAGTCAATACAGCATGCTATATCCAATATAGACTCTAGTATTAGCTTGAAATACTATTGCCTGGGAAAGAGGCTTGAATTCCCTATAAAACAACGAATGTTGCATTCGTTGTTTTGTTCCATGCACGTGAAATTACATCGCATTGCACTAAACGTGTTCGGTTCATTGACCTGCTTCAACTGCCATATTTAGTTTAGCCTCACTTCACGCAAGTTAGCAATCGATACATGCACCAAAAATGTTGCGTTCATTGTACGGAGAGAAGTGTGTTGAAATAGTTGCACTTCATCAAGCGAGTTATCCATAGTTGCATTTCATCAGGTGAGTTATCCATGTTGGCTTGCGGAAATCCTTTCGCTTTCCTCACCACAACAGTCACAAATTTATTTATATTATACTACAAAAGTCGGACTCTGGTGAAGTGGTAGACCAGTTTGTCTTGAACTATGAAAGTACCATGTTCAAACCCTACCGCAAGTAACACACATTCGGAACATTCAGATAGCAATGGCAACCTGCTAAACGTATTGGTATTGCAGCAAAAAACTATGGTTTGATCTCTTTGTCTATTATTAGGTTGCGCTAGAGATGCAGATCCAGTGTAGGGTAATAATCCACAACTGGAAATTGGGGGAGGAGGACTAGGGTAACACAAGGCAAATATCAAAATTAACAGAAATAGGTACAAATGTTACCATTATTAGTCAATAAAAAAAACCACCAACGAGACACAGTCTTCTTCTTCTGCGTTCGTTCTCAAACTCGTGCAGATTAGCTGGATGTAGTCCGGAGAACGGAATGCGTTGTGTTATGGTTTACAACATTGCTGCAATATCTGCGCTTTTCGATCTGACACATCCTACTTCAGCATGGCTTTCGGTCACAGACCCTATATGGGATGGGACAGCCAACTCCATCCCATAACCTCATTATTCGCCTTTTACGACATGCGTGTAAGGTAAACAGTGTTGTTATTCTTTGCTCCCCGTTCAGACTCCAGCAACACACGGGCTTCGCGACACAGTGACAGACGACGTTTCGACTAAAAGTTTTCATCTATTCCCCTTTCCTTGATGGGATCCTCCCAACTTCGATATTTCTCTTGCCTATGACATGTTTCTTTCTTATCACGCTTTAATATCTTCCTTCCACAATCCTCATTTGTGCTTTCTTACGTTTGGTATAGTGATTATTTCGTTTGTCGTCTTTCGTCCTGATAAAGGCTTTTAGTCGAAATGTTGTCTGTCACTATGCCTCGTTCGGGAGCCATTGGTTTATTCCCCAGTTGAGATGAAAATATTTTTCAGATCACAGCGGCTTCCGGGTCGACCCAGCCTTAAATGGGTACCGGATTAATCCGGGAAGTAAAGACTGCGAGGGAGAGAAGATGACTACCGCCCTCATTTGCAGAGCTACTGATGAGAGAAAATGATGAAATGTTACTTTACTTTTTTACTTTACTATGCCTCGTTGCTAGCTTGTTCTATTGACTAATATTGAAAACATATACCTATTTATGTTAATTTTGATAGGTTATGCTATATTCATCATCATCATTACCTCAGCCCTATTATTATCTCAATCATCGTCAAATTTTTCACCACTATCATTATAATCACTACAATTGATCAAATGTGGTCCCTGAATTATTGATCCGCTCGCAGGGAGGGAGGTGCGAGAAAAACTATTGACGTAATTAACAGTTCCCTGGAGCAGCGGTGGGGAACTTATTTGTGTTCCAGGGGTAACTTGTTCTATTGACTAATATTGTAAACGTATACCTATTTCTGTTCATTCTGATAGATTAGAATACCAATGTTACATCAAAACCTTCTACGTTTCTACCAATAAAATCATTGCTCTTTTTTACAAAATATACAAGGTCCTATGTATATACCAATGTTACATCAAAACTTTCTAAGTTACTACCAATAAAATCATTGCTCTTTTTTACAAAATATACAAGGTCCTATATGTATATACCAATGTTACATCAAAACCTTCTAAGTTTCTTCCACTATAATCATTGCTCTTTTTCCCCCCAGAATATACAAGGTGTCACGTATATACCAATGAACCCAAGCATAGAAGCCCAAGGCAGAACTATAACACAAATCATTGGTCACTATAACATGAAACAGACAACGTTTATTATCGAGAACAGTAAATATGCAGAAGCATTCCTGAATGGGGTACGACAGATGATACCATCTCGGAATCTGGATATTTTCAATGTGCTTGCTCTCGATACCAAGATAGAGTATGTGTGTGTGTGTGTGTGTGTGTGTGGGAAGTTGTTGTTGTTGTAATATGTGATATTATGTTGTTGTTGTTGATTTGGAGGTGATGATGATGGTGGTGGTTAGTGGTGACTGTGATGATGGTGATTGTGATGATGGTTGGGTTTGTGGTGATGTTGATGGTGGTGGTGGCGGTGATTGTGATAATGATGATGTTGATGGTAGTAATAGTTTCTGATTATAATGACAGTGGTGCTTATTTTGATGATGATGATGGTGGTGGTGGTGGTAATTGTGTGGTCATGATAATGATAATGATGATGCTGAAGATGATGATGGATATGGTACTGATGGTGGTGGTACTGGTGTTGTTGATGATGATGATGATGATGATGGTGGTGGTGATGATGATGATGATGATGATGATGATGATGATGTTGTTGATGATGATGGTGATGATGATGGTGATGATGATGTTGTTGATGATGATGGTGATGATGATGATGATGATGGTGATGATGATGATGATGATGATGGTGATGATGATGGTGGTGGTGATGATGATGATGGTGATGATGTTGATGATGATGATGATGATGATGATGGTGATGATGATGTTGTTGATGGTGATGATGGTGATGATGATGATGATGGTGATGATGTTGATGATGTTGACGACGATGGATATAGTTGACGGTCGGGAATCTCCCTAGCCAAGGGGTTAAGCTGTTCGCCACATATTTAACAGGTCATGGGTTCGAATCCGGTTCGTGTCGTCTTGTGCACATGATGAATTTTTTCATAGATCCCTGTGGATTATCGAAGTGCGGCTTTGTTGAGAGAGACAGAAACCGAGTACAGTGAAGTCAATTCTCTACATTATGTGAGCCCTTTTTTTAATTAACGACGTGATAATACTAAATCAGAAGGATCAATTTTTCGTTCCAGTTATCCCGCCCGTGTGTTGCCGGGATAGAAGGGAGAGCAAAGAATAACACTTGCTTTTCAGGCATGTCGTAAGAGGCGACTAAGGAGGTTTGAGGATGGAGTTTACTGTCCAACCTACATAGGGGATGTCCATAAATTACAGCAAAGTTTAAGGGGAAAGAGTCTAAAAAAGGTTTAACAGTATTAAAGGAGGAGTTGACAAAGCTGGCATCAACAGCTGTCAATGAGCGAATAATAAACTACAGTTTATTATAGAGTACCATCCAAGCAAGTTGGTATTGTTTGTCTTCATATTTTTGTTATACTTGTATATATTTATATATATTTTTGTATATATTTTATGACCTCGAAATTACGAACTACGAATAGCGAGTTATGAAACTCTTACTTCCTATGCTTACGCATGCTGTTGGGTCTGTGGTCTCACCAATGGCCCACAGAAAAACCACCCATGCAACAGAGAACCTTAGTAAATACATGCAGTTATATTAAAGCGCTCTTATGGAAGCTTTCTAGCGTGTCATCTATACAATTATGTACCCCGTTCGAGTAGAAGGCTTTTTCAATAGGCATTGCACTAAGCCGAAAGCTGAAGTCTCCTGGGTATGAAAGAAACCTCAGAAAAACCACCCCACTGCACACAGAATGTAAGAGCTAATCGCTCGCAATTCATGAGGTTTTAAATCAATCAATCACTTCCTATTGTCAATTGGGGGATTTCTAGAGCTCTGTCATAACAAAAAGACCCAACTGTCTTCAGTAAGCATTGAACAGTTATCAGTAAGTATTGAACAGTTATCAGTAAGCAATGAACAGTTATCAATAATCAATGTTTTGAAATGTACCTTCTACTCAGCAATAGGGATGGGGTTGCGGTTCTATGCGTGTATGCAGAATGTTCACCTTTTTGTATGTAAGAATCAAATAACATGGACATTTGCAACCATTGTGGGGGGGCATCTAATGTAGGTCAGATGTTGGCCACACAGCCCACATGAAATGGTGTTTTTTTTTAAACGGTAACATCAAGACAAGAGGTATAAAGTGTGGAAGATCCATTGCGGTCAAACTCGTTGCGGAGACTGCACATTATCTCATCTGGTATCAGCTTTACTTTATATTGTTAATTCCTCAGGACCAAGGCTCTTCGTCAAAAACTGACAGATTTGTCCAGCAGAGAATGGAAGGTCATTGTTCTACATTGTTCCCCTGACCTCATGCTGAGAGTGATCAAGGTTTCTCAGGACACTCATCTTTACAACTCAGGATATTCATGGTTTCTCAGCGAAATAGCTTTTAGGTAAGTAATTATAGATCTTAGAGAAGAAATGTAGTGAATAGAGTGAGAACGGTAAAGTTGGAGACCACGAGAAGATGGTAAGATTAAGATGGAATATTGTGTACGGATCCTGCAAGAGAAACAATGAAATATCAAGATAGAATATTGTGTACGGATCCTGCAAGAGAGACAAGGAAATATCAAGATAGAAGATTGTGTACGGATCCTGCAAGAGAGACAAGGAAATATCAAGATAGAAGATTGTGTACGGATCCTGTAAGAGAGACAAGGAAATATCAAGATAGAAGATTGTGTACGGATCCTGTAAGAGAGACAAAGAAATATCAAGATAGAAGATTGTGTACGGATCCTGTAAGAGAGACAAGGAAATATCAAGATAGAAGATTGTGTACGGATCCTGTAAGAGAGACAAGGAAATATCAAGATAGAAGATTGTGTACGGATCCAGCAAGAGAAACAAGGAAAGATATACCCCCACGCTGCATGAACTTAAGAATATATAATTAAAGTCTGAGAAAATTCGAAGATCACCCTTAGACCGTATTAACAAAATACTAACCGAAATTTTATATGAAATGATAGTAAAGAATAATGACAATACAAATATACGTTTCGGACTAATACCTTCATCAAAAACACTACCGATACAATAATTTGCATCTATTTTTATTGTATCCTTACTGTTTCTGACGAAGATATAAGATCAAAACATTAAGTAGCATTACTCTTATAATTTACTATTATTACTTCCAGTATTTTATCAACTTCAGTAATATTTATATTCAAATACTGCTTACTTATATATATATATTACTTGCAAACTCGAAGAAAATCGTATATCTTTGATATGATACTATATTAGTTACTCCCATTGCTCCTTTTCCACATGATAGATTAAGGGTTTCAAGAAAATCAATCTTAACTTGTCTTTAGATTCGAAACTATTTTTTGCTACATTATTTCTAGATCTTTTTTGTGTCTTTAGCAGACATGTTCATCCGACATCTTTTATATTCTAAATAAAAGTTTCAATGATTCAAGACATTTCAATAATAAAAATTGTTGTAAACACTAATATCTGATTCCTGAATAACAAGACAGTAAATTGTTTGATTGTCGATTTTAATCATTTTAATGTAGATATTAGTAAAAAAAATTTATTTTGTAGAGTTCGTTAGTTTCCGAAAGTCCAAAACTTTTATTCATTAAAAGTGTACGCTCCACCCTGCATTCGTCGTTTCAAGAGTACAGAGCTGCATTGATTATCTCAAGAGTTCAAATCTGAATTTGTCTTCTCAAAAGTACAGAACTGCTTTGGTAATTTAAGATATAGAATTATGAAAATACATTTAATCTGGTCATCAAAAGCGTACAAACTTGCATTGGTCATTTTAGTAGCTAACTTTAGTGGACTTATTCAGATAAGGATTGTATTGTAATGAAGATAACACAAGAAACGACTTCCTCGAGATAGAAGACATGAAGGGTTTGACAAATACAGTTTCTGGGACCGGTCACTCGCTAGCATTTTTGCGGATCATTCTTCCATCTCATATTCAGTCGATCTGAGTGCCATCTCAATCTCAGCTGAATCTCTCTTGTAGCAGGACAATGTTCCCACTAGATCTCTCTTGTAGTAGGACAATGTTCCCACTAGATCTCTCTTGTAGCAGGACAATGTTCCCACTAGATCTCTCTTGTAGCAGGACAATGGTTGTACTAGATTTCCAACAGGATGTAATCCAGAGAACGGAAATGCGAGATTGTATTTTCTCCAATGATCCAACAAATCCAACGTCGGTGAAAGTCACAAATACGTTCTGCTTTTTTTAGTACTTCCACTAAACGTCTGTAACCGTATTGCTAGTACTCCAACTGTACGAGAGAACCAGTTTCCGTACTTATATGCTGGTGACAACCTCAAAGCCTACCAGGGTCAAAGTTGCTTGACTTTTTTTTACCGCTGTCTGCGTCGCTATAGACATAGGCACAGACGAACACAGAGCATTTTTCTTTCAAAATACAAATGTCTCGACAACAACTAATGGCTGTCAAAGTGAACAGCCAGCACATTGTCCTCCTGAATCTTCTGCTTTCATTTTGAAACTGCTGCGAGTAAGCAGAATATAGTCGAAGGGACGGAATGTGTTGTCATTGATTACAGCTTAGTTGCAATGTCTGGACATTTGAGTCCGACTCATCCGGCTCTAACAGGACTTTCGGGGCACTTTTACCGATGGGATCAGACAGCCGACTCCACCCTAAACTTCACTAGTCACCTTTTACGACATGCATGGTAGGAGACAGTGTTGTGATTTACTCCCCATTTTAGCCAAGGCAACACGCGAATGTCCTTCTGAATCCCTCTGTAGTATTAATCATGGTAGGACATGGGGCATTGACACCGTGTACACATGAATACCATTACCCATAAACTATGGCTCTTGTCAATTATACAGTCTTGTGGACTCTTGAGAAATCATTCTTCTAAAGTGGCTTCATTTGACTTTCCCCGTGACTGTCAATGATAACGTTATGTTTATTTGTTGTTGACACTCAATTAAAATCACGGAGAACAGTCTATTTGCGGTACTTTAGCTTATATATCCCGCGATTTGACAGCTATTCCGTGATATCCCGCCAACTTTCTGATTGATTTTGTTTCATCTCCATCCTAGTGGTTTTTTTTCAATTTTTATGCAAATCCGATCGTCCGGATTGATCTCGTCTAGACATTATTATGTGAACTTGACAGTGCCGTTTCTTGCTCGACGTGTGTTCTGTTGTGTCCTTGATAAAGACCTTTTGATAGAAATGTTTCTTTGTGTGTGCCAGAGTATGTATTACCAGTGATTAACTAAACGTCGTTATTCTGTTTCAAGTTTCCCCTGTTAAATTAAAGTGTTGCAGCGGTAATTACCTATTATAACTTAAGATTAAAGATTATTCCCGATGAGTGATTTAGACCGTATTGCCGTGGGACACGCCCAAACTCAAATCTTTGCTGAATGTTGGACAATACTAGAAAGTTTAGTCATTAGGGAAAACATTCTGGGATTCCCAATTAAATAAGAAAGAAAGACGCAGATACTCGATTGAAAAGTATAATATTGCCCAGCAAGAATATGATAGATGCGAATAGGTCAACAAATCTTTTTTAAGACTGATGAGGACAGAAGGATGAGGGAAGAAGGATGAGGACAGAAGGATGAGGAGATAATTATGATTGATGTGAACAGAAGGATGAGGAAATAATTTAGGTTGATGAGGACAGAAGGATGAGGAGATAGTTGAGATTGATGAGGACAGAAGGATGAGGACAGAAGGATGAGGACAGAAGGATGGGGACAGAAGGATGAGGAAATAAGGATGAGGACAGAATGATGAGGAGATAGTTGGCAGAGCGTGGAAAGAAGACTACGTTCTCAACAGAACATGTCCCATTACATAGGACCGCAATGCTATACACTTCGTTTCTCTGTTTCTCTGTATCTCATCTATAACTTAGAGATTTATAATGTAGATATGGCATTGCAAATCACTCTTCAACAAGCACCACCATAGCTTAACAACTATCAGAAGATCTGCAGCTCATCAAATAAATCTCAGACAGCAGACAAGAAAACGCGACATCAGCTAATTTAACTGTGATTTGAGAGTAAGGGTAGATTGCCCTCCCATTGAGATCATGAGCTAACAGTGTAAGTACATTTGCATTAGACTGATACCCACGGGGCATGAGACGTTTATGAAGGTCAGAGAAGGCACCTAATCAAAATATAGTTGACAGAACGTTAGCGTGGCTATCGACGGTATCCGCCTACACGCAGAATCTGAACAAGCCTTCGTACGATATTATTTTGATTACTTCCGTGTTTTCAGTTGGTCACTACTTTGTTTCACCTGCCAAGGATGACCAACACAACTCACGGAAACAATTGAATACATGAGTATGAGTATTAATGCTTGTTTTCAGTATGTTCGTGGGCCTTTACCTTCGATAGCCTAAATGTTAGAGAAATCAAAACCTGGAGTTCTGAGCCAAGTGTATATATATATATATATATATATATATATAATTGAAGTGAGTGAATGTATCATTGATTCACTTCAAGAGAGATACAAGTTTATGGGAGAATCTAGCACACGATAGGTCCGACTGGCGTCGCAGAATCAAGGGAGGTGCTGCAGAGAATCTAAGACATCAAACTGCTCAACAAAAACGTACTAGAAGAAGGAGAATAGCTGCTCCCACAGACTCCTTCCACATATGCTCAGAATGTGGTATATATTTCCAGGCACGCATATGGCTCATTAGTCACGGTCTGGCACACTGTTGAACTGAATGATCATTGTTGACTTCCACGGACGAACAACATGTACTGTATATATGTATGTATGTATATGTATGTATGTATATGAATGTGTATATGAGTGTGTATGAGTGTGTATGTGAGTGTATATTTGTGTAAGTGTGAGCATGCGGTAAAGGCCCCCATCTTAAGAATGTGATCCGTCAATTGGATGTACTGATAATGTGATCCATCAATGGGATGTACTGAGGAAGAAGATATACAATCATCGTGCTACAGGAACTATCAGCATACATTGCCATGTTCTGGAATAGACGGAACGCATATAAGACACCTGGAATATACCGTCGTCGGTTCAAGAAATCACTAATTTGAAAATGGGTTTATTTAGTAAAGATAATTTTCTCCTTTCAGAATCTGACTAAATTTCCGTTATCTCTGTTCTCATACATGAATTTGTCTGCATACTCAGTGACTCGATGAGCATGATTGTGAGAGTTCGGGCGGAGTACATTTGGGAACAGTGGCTGGATGCAGTGAAGAATTCTTGTATGCGTAAAGTGACGTTCATTTTTGTGCCGGGACATGCGGGAGTCCGGGGTAATGAGAGAGCAGATATGTTGGCCGCACACGCTGCTACTACGACTGTTGGTGGAGCAATGGATCTTGCAGACATTTTGAACACCCTACGGGAAAATGGACAATCTTGTATAACTGTAATCTTGTATAAATGGACTGTATAACTGACGATGACTCGTTCATGACTAGAATAAAGGAATTTGGTTGAAATGTGCTGTCGCTAGAAAGGAGTTGTTTCGTGGGCAAGAAAGAATGATGGTCAATCAACTGCGTGTACTGGAACCGTCAGTCAACGTGTAATGACGGCTACATTCACGGAAAGATCTGAGGAGCTAAGGACTTGTCCGGAGTGCAGTGACGATGATCCAACGACTAACTAACTATCATAGATGAAAAATACAAATCTAAGACAGTCTCAACAGTTGAAAATACAAGTTTAAGACAGTCTCAACAGTGTGAAATAGAACTATATTTGCCACCTTTGTCACGGATGTCTTGAATTATCTTGTGATGAAGATTACAACGCATATGGAGTCTGTCTAAAATAAGGGCACAAAAAAATAGTCCTTTAGAGGAAAATAGATGGAGAAAGGAGGGCAACTGATAAAACGCATGGCAAAGAAAACCCAAAAATGGCATTTGAGAAATCGTTATTATGTCCAGGAATGGAAAATCTGGACAAGGGAGACGATTTGTACTGCTATTGATGCTGATAGCGCTTGCTGCTTAAAGGGAGAGAACGGATAGTTTTTGTTCTTTCCCTTTTTAAAAAAAAAAGAAGTGCCCTATCTTTAAGCCGTTGATCAATGACATTTCCCACGGAAGCATGGCCTTACCAATTTAAACAGTTTTATCACAAGTTTTCAGATGCGTGTTGTGTGATGTTTTAACGCTTTGCATTCATATTGTGGTATATAGCAGAAAAATATTTCTTATCATTTCAAATTTACAGAGTTCAGGCCCTTTGAGAACCTAGATCTTCGATATTATCTTATGATGTTTGGAGAATGTTAGGAAAGAATTACCTGAACTTCGACCCCCGGTTTTCTTTTATGGTTTAAGCACTGGTAAAACCAAGGTGGACTCGTGTCTTATGTTAAAATAGAGGTCCTTACAGATATTAGACTTACACTCCACAGCCAACCTACGTAAGTTGCGCGCAGTCGAAATATGCGAAAGTGATACCAATATTTATACACAGTATATACGAGAAACATGACACAGCGACAGACAACGTTTCGACTAAAATACATTCATCAGAACGTAAGACAGCATTTCAAGCAATATAATCTACATAAGAAATCACCTATGGTGTGACGATGGTAGAAGGAAGAGATTAAATCATGGTATAATAAAACATATCTCGCCGAAACGTTGTATGTTGCTGTTTCCCTTTGCTAGTATGTTTTGTTTATAAATATAGGTAACAAATATGCCTATTTCCGTTTTTCTACATGTTTCACCTGTCTTGCCCAAGCCCTCACATTTCCAGTATCGTTCTTGGTGCGTTGCAAGTGATTTTTTTTACCAAAGAAGCTGGCAACAACGTATAATACACAGTTGCCGTACTATTGTGGCAAATCCGAACCAAACCAGCGTCACATTATGATCGTTTTGGCTGAAAAATCCTATAAGCCATAGCTAATATTCTGTGAGCGCATCTTACAATCTCGTTGTAATCAGTTCAGAATGAATCTACAAACAGTGTAATATCTGTAAGGCACTCCCGACAGTTCAGAGATCAATGATTGTACACTGAACGTAGACATTGTTCCCAAAAAAACAGCAAAAAATATACGCTATGAATAGGTTACAGGATGTTCCCGATTTTTTTAATTTGTCTGCTGGCTCCAAGAAAACTATTCGAATCTGCTAATTGTGTTGGATCGTATGCTAATGAGACCTTTCTAATGCAGATTTGGGAAGTTGGCCTCTGGTGACGCAGATTTGGGAAGTTGGCCTCTGGTGACGCAGATTTGGGAAGTTGGCCTCTGGTGACGCAGATTCATATTCATGAGAATCCGTCTGCACAAATTCATGTGTCTCTGGTGGCGTAATGTGTTACAAAGCATGTCGCATTTAGGATGAGATAAATATCTTAGACGAAACATGTTTGTATCCCGTGTCGTTTCTTCATATTGTTATATTTCTTGTATTCTATTATGTTTTAATGAGTTTCTTTAGTGGTTAAGCTGATCTCTTTGTGCTCAAAAGGTCGCGAGTTCGAATGCCACTGGAGATGTCCTGTTCATTAAGCTTGATTTTTTTTTCAATCCCTGTGCAGCCAAAATGTGAAATGGAGATTTTAGAAGACTGTTAGAGTACTGTAAAATATGGAAAACATGAAATATCCTAAAAATATATCAGTCTATGGTTAGATACTTTTAAATCGCCAGGAGAAGATCGTCCCACATACGCTTGGTCACGCTTGATAGGCAGCTTATCCTCCTTGGTCACGCTTGATAGGCAGCTTGTCCTCAAGAAGCACATAGAAAATGTCAAAAATAAAGCAAAAACACATATTTCTTTAAGCTACGGAGTTATGTTCTATGAGTGATACATGTGGAAGGAGGCTTGCTGCTTCAATGAGAGGGGCGGAGAACATATGGGGTAACCCATGTACACTGAAGTCAATCCACTATGATTTTATTCTTATTATATTTATCTTTATATTTGATGGCTAATGTATGCACGCTGTTTATTTGTGTTTTATGGCGAATGTATTCACGCTGTTTATTTCTACTTTATGGCGACTGTATCCACGCTGCTTATTTGTGTTTTATATCGATATATCCACGCTGTTTTGCGCCAGTGATCCAACGCGTTCGTCTTCGGTTGATATTTGTATATATGGCTATAGTATACAATACCACAGGATCATCATTCTTCGGGTATGGGGGAGGGGGCGTTGCCTTGACTTTCTTGAAATCTCCAGGTATGCTGCAGACAAAAGGAATTGATCAATGCCAGCAATACATGCATGGGTCTTCATTAAGTTTCTTATTCTTTTGCGTTCGTTCTCAAACTCCTGCGGAGTAGCAGGATATAGTCCTAAGAACAGGATGCGTTGTGTCATAGTTTACATCTTATTTGTCATATCTGCGCCTTTCACATCCGATCTCAGTATGATTATTGTGTCATTTTACCCGTAATAGGATGGGAGTCAATTCCCCCTCACAACCTCCGTAGTTGCCTCGCACATCATGTATGATAGGTAACAGTGTTCCTATTCTTTGCTCTCCTTTCAAGTCATAGCAACGCAAGACGGAACAAGCTTCGTCACAGTGGGTATTTTTTCTGGGAGACCATCGGAACACTAACCTCCTAGGTCGCCTCTTGCACAATGCATGGAAGGTGACATCGAAGACATTTTTTCGCTCACCTTTCAAATCCCATTATCACAGAAATAGTCAGCAACCGGAATGGCAACTACGTTTGTTATTATCCAAGGCATTTTATATACAGTTTTATATACTGAATTTGACCGCAATGTCTGCAGAAAACATAGTAAATGACATAAATCGATTATACAACATGAAGACCTTTATTAAGAACAGAACACAAAATACAACATGTAAAGAAAGGCACTGTTCACGATCATTTAACAAATCTATTATGATGTATCTGATAAAGATTTTTGGCTGTAACGTCGGTGTATATATGCTTTCTTGTGTTTTTCCAGTGACTATCAAAACTTCATTACGCTGTCTCCAATTTTCGCTTGTCATGTTACAGTTTTCCAACAACTGTTCCACATTATCGATTGTCTGCAGACAATTACATTGTTCGAACACGTACATTTAGATAACCATTCTTCCATCAGAAAGTTCAACTTGCGGAAATACTGTCTCATTACTCACATCGGTTCGAGAGTTGGTCATTATTTTCACTACTTTTACGTAATCGAGTAGATAACTTGAATTAACCGATAAGGTTTCTAGTATCATTATTTGTATCCACTTAACTCTTAATCTCCGTAAGTATTTTCTGATCCAGCAGAAAAATATATTGTGAAGTCTATACAGAAAATGACGGATTTATCAGCTTAACTGAACGAACTGCATAAGTGATTGTTGTATTTGCTTAATAACAAAATCCAAAAGAAAACTTGCTACAACAGAAATGACTTGTATACGTATAATCCTCGAAGTAACAAAAGAGATAGAATCAGAAACGAAAACACCAGAAGACTAACAAGCACAATGTCAATCCTGGATTACATTAGAAGACAACAGATTGAGTGGTTTTCGCCTGCTTTCAGACGACCATCAGACAGTGCCTCTCAAAACGCATTACTTTACAGACACGAAGGATACAATGTCAATGGGGTGGGGAAGACCTTGCAAACGATGGATTACAGACATAAAAGAGTCAACAAAAACAAGTATATATATATATGAAGCACAGAAAAAGTCATCTTTAGAGAACTCTTCCACCCCTGCAAAGGATAAAGGGGTACAAAGCGAAAAGAAAGAATATAAATCAAAGTTTCAGAAAATATCACAAAGTTGACGACTTGTCTAAAAGGCGCTTGTTTTAGTATTTTTATTTTTTAAATTTCGTCTTATGACCTGCAACACACCTATATACCTTGGGAATATGTCCGGCCTGGAACACACATCTACCGTGGGAGAATGTCCGACCTTGAACACACCTATCTACCGCGGGAATATGTCCGCTTCATGAATATGATTGTGAAAGTTCAGGCGGGGGGTACGTTCGAGAACAGTTGCTGGATGCAGTGAATAATTCCTGTGTGCGTAGAGTGACTTTTATTTTTGTGCCGGGACACGCGGGATTCCGGGGTAATGATAGAGCAGATATGTTGGCCGCCCACGCAGCTACTACGGCTGTTGGTGGAGCGATGGATCGTGTAGACATTTTGAATGCCCTACGGGAAAACGCACGAACAAATGACTGTACAAGTGACGATGACTCTTGTTCCATGATTAGAATAAAGAAGCTTGGTTTGAAATGTGGTGTCGTTAGAAAGGAGAGTTTTCGTGGGCGAGAAAGAATGATGGTCAATCAACAGAGTACTGGGACCATCAGTCAACGTGTAATGGCGGATACACTCAAGGAAAGATCTGAGCACCTATGGACTTGTTCAGAGTGCAATTACGATGATCCAACGACTAACTAACTATGTCCGCTTTGATTATATTAACTCGTATAACCACACACAGTAATATAGAAGACTAGTTCATGCGATCGCTTCACTACGAACTTTGAAATGTATAAAGTATTAGTTTCTCTATTGATCTCGCTGCCAGCTTAAGAATGATTCTTCTTCTTCGGCGTTCATTCTCAAACTCCCGCAATGGTCCTACAAGATTTCCAGTTGAATGTAACACAGAGAATGGAAAATGTGTTGTGTCGCCGTTTTATTTTGCACCAATGACCAGACACATCCGTCTCTGTAAGTAAAGTAGGATTCAAAGTTGACCTTCATAGTAAATTATTCCTACATAATTAGTAGAAGAGTATGTAAACCGTGACACAACTTATGTCATTCTCCGGACTACAACCTACTTCTTCTTCTTCTGCGTTCGTTCTCAAACTCCTGCAGATTAGCAGGATGTAGTCCAGAGAACGGAATGCGTTGTGTCATAGTTTACAGCATTGCTGCGGTATCTGCTCCTTTCGGCCAGACACATCTGACTTCAGCATGGCTTTGTGTCACTGACCCTATATGGGATGGGCCAGCCAACTCCATCCCATAACCTCCTTAGTTGCCTTTTACGACATGCGTGGAAGGTAAACAGTGTTGCTATTCGTTGCTCCCCTTTCGTGCCCCGGCAACACACGGGCGTACATCCTACTAATCTGCAGGAGTTTGAGAACAGAGGCAGAAGAAGATATTTTATAAACAATTAGCAATAAAAATCACATATGGTAACGAAAGGTATTGTTGGATTTGTGTGGGATTTGTGTGTGATTTATGTGTACTTTAACCTGTAATGCACGTCAAAAAATAGTTCCAAATGGTCAACATTTCAGACAACATTGGCCGATTGTGACCAATTTAACACTCTAATTGCAAGTTGTGTGAACTGTGATTTATCTGGGGGTTTTTTCTTAAATCTTCTCTAGTCGAGATCCAGACATCATTGCGCAGCTTCCGGAAGGACTTCTGTCAATTAACAGTTTCTGGTTGGGTGGATTGACGAATGTCATGGCAACAGCTTTGAGGAGCGTCATATCCGCTTCAATGGGTGCAGTGAAAGATCAATCAAGCAGCCCTGATTACAGCTTATCCAATCATGTTGATGCGAATATACAAACCCGCGAGAAATTAATGGTTGGCGACAATAGTATGGGAAATGGAGCGGATGAAATCACAAACTTGAGGGAAACTACTGATTTTTCATATAATTTTCAAAGGTAAGAGTGATCGTTCTTTGTCTTTACATTATATATTATTTTGTTGTCAGCATATGAGAGGTCTGTTTGTCTGACCCTGATAGACCAAGACCAACACGTGTCCAGTCGTCGTTATAAGACCTCATTGAAAAACAACCTTCTTCTTCTGTGCTCGCTCTCTGATAGCCACCACGAAAGTACTTGTGATTTCCGCCAGGGGGCGTGAAGTACGTTGCACTGCAATTTCCACAGCAGATCTGTGTTTTTTGCTCCTCTGTTGGCTCAATATATGGACCAAACATCCGAGGCCCAGCACATCCGTTTTCTTCATTACTTAAACTCGGGCAGTGGGCTTTCACTAGCCTGTGACAGCCTGTCTATCTGGCGACAGGCGGTGGGTGTGATTGACTCTTCGTTGAGACGATTGACATGTATCTCGCAGGTGGTGTTCCTTAGCCATTGAACTTGCCTCGTTTAATTAGACGTATTGTGCCTGTGCCTATCGGGAACTGAACGAGCCTGGTTCCGATTTAGGAAGAGCTGGATAGAAGAGTTGGACTCGGGCTCTTTCGACTTCGTAGCCGAGGTGTCATTCATCGACACTTTGAATCTCTCGTCCAAGTCTGTGTCTCACTACAGGTTTAGAAGTACTGCGGGTATGAAGCTTGTTCTCGAGCTGAACAATCTTATCCATTTGTGCCTGAGCCCATCGGGTATTGAACCCTTTATCTCCTCGAGCATGTTTCCAGTATGGGAAAAACTCGACAGTAGAATTTGGCCCGGTCTGTCTTCTTGGCCGAGCGCCACGATTTGATCTCTGCCGGTTAGGAGCACCGGTAACTAAAAGCTTGTCTCGAGCTAACGCAAATTTTAGTTTCAATTTTCAAGAATCGTTTTTCCTTTCTATTTGCACTTGGCGCTACCCTCTGATGCTATGCTGCCCTTTCATTGTACTCAGTATGTTATCTTTTCGTCTCTCACCATGCATCTGTTTTTCCATGTAGATTGCATTGACCGTCCGTCCAATGCTCGGACCGGACTGTCTTGCGTCGCTTGTGTCGACAATGACGATATATGTGTTGTTGACTCAGAGGTGTCAGAGATATTGCTTGTCTGTGCAGTCACACCTCATTCTGGCTGCAGCCTCAACACTCATGAACATAAGCCTACAAGTGATAGCCATAAATACATCAAGAGCAGCTGTATTTATGTTTCTAGCGTGCACCACGAGGAGGTACTTTTATTATCTAAATTATCTGCTAACCCTGGGTCCGCACGAGAACAATATGAGACCCTTTGCACCCCAGATGTGGTTTCGAACCTGGCACACTGTAACCTAGTGTTAATAAACAAGCTCAATATCAACTATGCCATCAAGTTCCACATGTACTAGTTAACGATCCACCAAAGTGGGAACACCCTCTCACAACACTAAATATATATATATATATATATATATATATATATATATATATATATATATATATATATATATATATATATATATATATATATATATATATATATATATATATATATATATATATATATATATATATATATATATATATATATATATATATATATATATATATATATATATATATATATATATATATATATATATATATATATATATATATATATATATATATATATATATATATATATATATATATATATATATATATAATCTTTTATATAAACCTTCCAGGAAATTTATTTTATTTCTCATAATCAAGATTATGTTCTTAAAAATGTCTGATGTTCCAGTCATCTTGACTATTGATCATAAAACATGTTCACGCTAAAGAGAAAAAAAGATCAGGATATATAAACGCACCTTATGTCGATACAGTTGTGTTTTTCTCTGAAAGATTGGCAACTACGCAATCACTCTTACAGACGTTTGTTGGAAATTACGGACATATGCTTTTAATCACAAAAACATCACTTGTAATAAATCCCACATCTCATGCTTTCACTTGTAATGTACCTCATTTTTAATACTTTCACCTGTAATGTACCTCATTTTTAATACTTTCACCTGTAATGTACCTCATTTTTAATACTTTCACCTGTAGTGTACATCATTTCCCATACGTTCACCTTTAATGTAGTTCACTTCCTATATTTTCACCTGTAATGTACCTCTTCTCATACTTTCATTTGCAATGTACCTCACTTCTTTTACTTCAACCTGGAAAGTATCTCATTTCTCACACTTTCACCTGCAATGTACTCAAGTCCCACACTTTCACCTGTAAAATGTACCTCACTTCCTATACTTACACCTGTAAGGTACCTCAACCCCACAATTTTGCCTGTAAATTGTACCTCTCTTCCCATATTTTCACCTGTACTGTACCTCATTTCTCATACCTTGACCTGTAATGTTCTTCACTTCCATTACTTTTGCCTGTATTGTACCTCACTTCTCACACTTTCATTTCTAATGCACCTCTTCCCACACTATCACCTGTAATGTACACCACTTCTCACACTTTCACCTGTATTGTACCTCACTTCCATGCTTTCACTTGTAACATACAGCGCTTCTCATACTTCACCTGTAATGTACCTCACACTTCTCATACTTCACCTGTAAAATACCTCACACTTCTCATACTGTCACCTGTAAAATACCTCACACTTCTCATACTTTCACCTGTAATGTACCTCACACTTCTCATACTTTCACCTGTAATGTACCTCACACTTCTCATACTTTCACCTGTAATGTACCTCACACTTCTCATACTTTCACCTGTAAAATACCACACACTTCTCATACTTTCACCTGTAAAATACCTCATAGTTTCACCTGCATATATTACTTTTAATACTTTCAGATGTCTACGACAACTGTTAAACTTCTGCGATAATACAACCAACACAATGAACAACGACACGGAAAGTGATTCCGACACAGACAATACAACAATGAATGATTGTTCAAAAAATAATAACTGCAACGGATTCATTTCTAGTTTTGTCAGGAACAAGGGACCAGCTTTCTACCTTCTGAACACCGTCGATGACTGTATGGGAGATCGGATATGGTCCACTGTCGGTTATATATCGGCCAACGGTGAACGCGATATAAAAAATGTTCTTTGGCCAGGTAAGTCTTTGAACCAGATCGGTGTTTAATATTTCTATGGAAAATATTTGCATGCACAGTTCAATCAATATATATAAATCTATATATGTTCCTTCAGCGCAGAATACGGTGCATGGGGCAGAAACCAGAGCTCTCCAGTTAGAGCGATGTGATGCTACTGTAATTTTTATATGTTGTCGTGACCCATAGTCAATACCCTCTTTGATGGCTGTTCTACGAAGTATCTATATTGGTCTTCCTATTTTTCTTTTGCCATCTAATAGCCATTGTAATGCTTGTTGTGACAGTCTGTGTTTATTCATTCTAAGTCCATGTCTGATATAAAAACCATTTTTTTATTACTTGCTTGTTTTATAAATTGGTTGGTTTATTTTTATTGATTTCTTGGTTGCTTCTTTTAATAATTACTTGGTTGGTTATTTTGTTCATTACTTGATTGATTGTTTTATTGATTACTTGGTTGGTTTTGTTACCAATACTTGATTGGTTTTTTTTTATTGCCTACTTGTCTGGTTTTTTATTGATTATATTTGACGCAGGCATGTTGCCAGAGCCCGAAATGGATCAAAGAGTAGCAACACTGGCACCTGCCATGTACGTCGCAAGACGCCACTAAGGAGGTTTTGGAGTAGAGTTGATCGTTTCATCCGTATATGATCTAGAGACCCAGAAGCCATTATAAAGTCGATGTCTCAGGTCGAAAGGAGTAGCTATTACAGCTAAGCTGTAAAGCTATGACAAAACGCATTCCTTTCTCCTGACTACATCGTGCTAATCTGCTGGAGTCTGACAACGAAAAAACGTCATTCTTCATCTAGCAACCCTTCGCTTGTCTCGCTTTGATTTTACATTTCTTAATAGCACAACGCTTTTTCCTATATATTTATGACGTTCTTTCCCCAAACCTCACTGTATTTCTCGTGATTCTGTTTTGTTTTGTTATTTTTTATTATTATTATTATTTTTGTGCCAATTACCGGATACATCCGACTTAGGCTGTGGTCACGAAAAAGTTTAACGCTTTTACAAATCCCATATACTTGTGGATGTCCGTAGCCATATCGCTAGTGGACGAACCGTACAAAGTATTTAAAAACGCTTGTCGTACTACATCCGTGTCACTAAAGATTTGGTCACAAACACGTGCAATTTATATTTTATTTTATCTTCTCAAGAGGTATTTGGGAAGTTCGGAAATTCATTGAGCCAAATTGTGAAACTCTCAAAGGATAAATTGCTGTGAAGGAGTATGCGGAAATTTTATCCTCTAATTCTATTTTTACAAAATACAAATTTCAACTGTATTTGTTACAACGAGACCAAAAGAATTTTTTTAATGTGTTTCTTTTATCTTCTTCTTCAGCGTTCGCTCTGTGATCACCAACGCAAATGTTTGTGTGATTTCTTCTGGGGATCGTGAAGTAATTTGTGCTGCTAGTTTCACAGAGTAGCTGCGCTATTTGCACCTTCCGACCCAAAATATCCGTTCTGGATATTTAGGATTACCAAAACAATATGGTTGCAATCTTTTGAATAATTATATTTTCGGGGTTACCTAGTGCGGGACTGGAGTTTTTAAGAGGTCCCTCTGGTTCGTTTAACAAAATTAAAAGCGCTACAACTTCCCTGTATTATTGCACATAGGTAGAAAAACTATTGCAAAACTATGATCATTCAGGCGAAAATTCAAAATACTGGTAATTAAGATTTACGAAACACAGGAAAATTAACATATATTGTATTCATATCCGCGCATGCATAAATAAACGTTTCGACCAAAAGGTATTTAATAAGAACACACTATCAGACGACGAGTAAAGGACGATACTGGCTATGATAATCATTGTGACTTTGATGGTGATGATGGTGGTGGGATGTGGTATTGCTGCTGCTGCTTGCTGATGATGATGCTGGCGATGTTGAAGGTGCTTGTGGTGAGGGCGACGACGATGATGAAGTGATCCTTGTAGCTGTGAGCAGGTAGCTCTTGGCAGCCTTTCAGACAAAGCATAGCTCCTTCTCTGTTGATTATGGAGATGACACCAGAACTCGCAATAGATTTGCTGCCCTAAAGACATGGTTGTGTTAGGGGGATTAGCTGATGAATGTTTAGTCCCCAAATGAAGGCATTTCAGTACAGCATCATTCTATAGTCAGTACGTCCAGCCAGGAGTGCAGCATATAAGTCTTGGCCAACCAGTTCATCACCAGGCGATCAGCATATAAATCTCGACCAACCAGTTCATCACCAGGCGAGCAGCATATAAGTCTCGACCAACCAGTTCATCACCAGGCGAGCAGCATATAAGTCTCGACCAACCAGTTCATCACCAGGCGAGCAGCATATAAGTCTCGACCATCATTCATCGGTCAGATGTATTGACCCATAGTCAGTGTCGACATCTAGAATTCCCTACAACATGGTAAAAGTCTGCCACAAAAGGACAAATGTGTTTTGCAATGTTCCCTCCCCTGCATCTCTTCCTCATCCATGGGGCCCATTAAATAAAATAAAAAAGTCTGAAATCGATAAAGTCGTGCAGCGACAATGATGATTTTTTACAGAGGACAGGTTGTCAGTCTGCCCCCTAACTTTTCTTAGTCGAATATGACTGGAAAGAAGATATTTTCTTTGTACTACCCTAAACTAGAAGTTCAGGCATAGGTTCTCACACAGATGATGACTGTGATAAGTGATCGGAGTTGAATGAAAATACATGTTTTAGTATGCCTTTCAGTCGAAACGTTGATGTGTCCGGTGTATGTATGAGTAAACAGATTCGGAAAGCTTAGGAAAGACAAGTATAAAACCCGAAAGCAGGTTATACAAGCGACCAATAAAACTCTAGAATCTTCTTCTTATTGTGCTTCTGTGTTTAGGTCTTAGTGGTCGATCCTCAGTCCTGTCGCCAAGACTAAGTTCCCAGTCTTCTCTAGGTCAGAGCGTCTTTCACACAATTTTTGCCTTAGTTCAGTACAACGTGTCCATGTCTTGCCTCTCAGACCTTTTAACTGGAAAATCTACACTGCTACACATGACTGACACTAGACTGGAGAGTCTACATTGCTACACATGACTGACACTAGACTAGAGAGTCTACATTGGTACACATGACTGACACTAGACTAGAGAGTCTACATTGCTACACATGACCGACACTAGACTAGAGAGTCTACATTGCTACACATGACCGACACTAGACTAGAGAGTCTACATTGCTACACATGACCGACACTAGACTAGAGAGTCTACATTGCTACACATGACCGACACTAGACTAGAGAGTCTACATTGCTACACATGACCGACACTAGACTAGAGAGTCTACATTGCTACACATGACCGACACTAGACTAGAGAGTCTACATTGCTACACATGACCGACACTAGACTAGAGAGTCTACATTGCTACACATGACCGACACTAGACTAGAGAGTCTACATTGCTACACATGACCGACACTAGACTAGAGAGTCTACATTGCTACACATGACCGACACTAGACTAGAGAGTCTACATTGCTACACATGACCGACACTAGACTAGAGAGTCTACATTGCTACACATGACCGACACTAGACTGGAGAGTCTACATTGCTACACATGACCGACACTAGACTGGAGAGTCTACATTGCTACACATGACCGACACTAGACTGGAGAGTCTACATTGCTACACATGACCGACACTAGACTAGAGAGTCTACATTGCTACACATGACCGACACTAGACTAGAGAGTCTACATTGCTAGACTGGAGAAAAGAAAGGGGAAGTAATTACGATCAAGATTCCTAATGTCTACTGTCTATTTCTATCCCCAGGTGGAAGCTTGTTTATAGCATCCACACTTGCCGTTAAGCGTAGGGGTGGCAGCTCTAAGTTTCTCTTCAATACCAGATGTGATGTCTGAGCCGTACCGAGTGCGCGGAGTGTGGTCGTGGTGTTATTGTTCATTCTCTGTCTTCCATTTGCTCTGCATCCAGCAGGTCGTTTGTTATAAGCTCTCAGCGGTAATTGGCTTGGGTCAATTCTCAGAGGGTGGCCAAACCATTTTATCTTCTGACGTTCTATATATTCGATACAAGTCATTATTCCTACTCTTTTTCTGATATCCTCGTTTTTTACTCTGTCCAGTTTGGTGACCATATCCGCTTTTCTTAAACATGTCATCTCACATGTGATGATTTTTCTCTACTGCAAGGTTGTTAAAGATCATATTTGATAGTGGTAACAAAGTTTGGTATGAAAATTGTAGATATTATCTGTCTCTTTGTGTGTGTGTGTGTGTGTGTGTGTTGCGCGCGTGCGTACGTGTGTAGAGGAATAGAGAGAGAGAGAGGAGTGAGAAAAGTCTACAATTCAGCAGAAGCAATAATAAATCTGCAACCGTCAGAACATTGGAATGGCAACACTGACAATGATTTTACAGATTTCACACATTATGTATCTTAACAATCTGACACAGTTTCCCATCCCAGGTCGCAACTTGAATGGTCCATCATCCAACGTAAAAACATACAGAGTGGTCACTCGACCCGCTGAACCTTTTGTCTTTATCAACTCGCACGTGTCCAGGAAAGAAGAGTGTATTGCGCCCGTGCCTTGTTTACAGGTAAGCCAATGTCTGGATCAGGTGAATCTTTTACTTGTAACTTAATGCCTTGTGCATATAACTCATTTACAGGTAGTGAAATATATATTGCATGTAACAGAATTACAGGTACGTAAATATTTCTGCAGGTGCGTTGTTACAAATATTTTTTTTAAATGCTGATTTTGTTTGAGGTGCGTTAGAATTCATGCATATTATTTTTGTACCTCTGACACCTTTCAGGTGTAAAGCTAACATTGAAATGCACTTATTGGAAATATTTTTTTCATTATTCGCATGCAAAGTTGTTCGTTATTTAATTCCCCCGTTTTGCACTTTTGCGTTAGCACATTAATGTAAAGTTATATGTAATTGTTCATTGAGTAAGTCTTTGTGGCAGGGTGGTTAGTATCACTTAAAATCCCAACCTGTCCGAACTAGTGAGTTTTCAGGTTGTTAATATGGTGACAGAGCTACGACTAAGCATGTTTTGGGGGTGGAGTTAGCAGTCCAATCCCAATAAGGATCAAAATAATCCGACAAAAAGCTAAAGTCGGTTGTGTTAGGCAAATATGCGCAGAAACCGCAGATAATCATGACTCGGCGTTTTCCGTTCTTTGGATTATATCCTGTTAATCTGCAGGAGTTTGAGAACAATCGCAGAAGAAGATTGATGATAATGATGATGGTGGTGGTAGGGTTGGTGGTGGTGATGTGATGGAGATGTTGTCGATGGCGACGATTTATGATTGATGTTATGATTGATCAATGATGATTAATTGACTATGATTGATTGATGATGACAATTGGTGATGATCTTCTTCTTATTCTGCGTTCAGGGATCTTTTAGTATTACTAGATCTACAGGTCAGTCGTCAGGACGAAGATTCCAGTCTTCTCCAGTTCAGAGATGCTGCCTCAAAGTTTTTTCATCGGCTCGGTCCATTCTGGTCATTTCTTGCCCCGCAGTTCTTTGTGTTTTTTTTCAGTCTTGGGATATGTGTTCATGGGTTTTGTATGCCTGTTCCGGATGGACATTCACTTGTGTGGGCCACCCTGATCCGGTACAGGTGTTTCCGTAGCTTGCAGTGGCCAGTTCTAAGTCGAAATATGACGGTCTGTTGCTGCCTATAAAGTTGGTTTATGGGGACTGGTTTCGAATCAATATCCGTGTCTTCTACTGCGATGTATAAAGGTTGTGGTTTAGTGTTTTAGCCTCACTGTACGGCTGAAGATAGCTAAATTGTTCCATTTTTCCAGGGCATCAGCTCTCTCAGTTCCAGTGATGCCACAATGGGTTTTTAGTCACTGAAGAATGATGTTTGAGCTTTTTTTTATGTTTTCCCGTACTAGTATAATATTGTGTATTGTGTTTTCGTTTTCGTTGCTTTGTAGTTTTTCCAATAGGTATCTGCAGTCCGTGAATATTATTACATTGGATGGTGTTGGATGATCTGTGGAAACGAGAACTCTGTTCCTGCAGGAGTGCATCAGCTTCTGCTCTGAAGTGTGAGCATGTCTTTCCTGTTGGGAATGCTATGCTGACGCTCTTTCTCTTTCCGTTATTATATCTTATAAAGACGCCCCGTCCTCCATTTTTATAGCTCCCTCTGCTGATCCATCTGTGTACACATGTGTCAATATTTTAGGATCATATTTGTGTGCAATAATTTCCTGTGCCAGGGACCTGATTTTGATTATTGCAATGATGATGACTGTAATGATGAGGATGATGACATTGAGTTAGATTCAGTAACAATGTTTCTATATTTACTCTGATCAGTGAGAATTCCTACAATGGAGATATTATTACCTTCACACATTGCTCTGTGGGAGATATTATTACCTTCACACATTGCTCTGTGGGAGATATTATTACCTTCACACATTGCTCTGTGGGAGATATTATTACCTTCACACATTGCTCTGTGGGAGATATTATTACCTTCACACATTGCTCTGTGGGAGATATTATTACCTTCACACATTGCTCTGTGGGAGATATTATTACCTTCACACATTGCTCTGTGGGAGATATTATTACCTTCACACATTGCTCTGTGATCAGAAATGGCTTATACAGCGGAATGTATAGAGATATATATTTGTGAAAAAAGGATTCTCCCTGTAAGACGTTTAGTGATATGGCGATAAAAGAGATGGAATCACCAGAGCGATGAAATGGCTGAAGCCGCCGATTTATATAAAATGTCTGACTGCAGTCTTAGAATAGTCCAGTCTGGATTAAACTTGGACGACAGAGGATATACGAAATAATTAAGTCTGAACTGAGTAGGTGCTAAATGAACTGAAAGAGCAGACTTTCCAGCATGGCAACATTGACGAGCGATAGTTACAAGGCTACCATTGTGATATTCTTATTTCAATCAAGATGTTAAACCAGTAGAGGGAGTGGAGATACATTGCGTGTTTACTCGTCTGTGTCTATAGTCAATTGTGATGAATTCATTGAATGTCTCCGAGAAATAGATTTATATAGAAGAAACATCAAACTGAACAGAAATATATATAGAGAGAGAGATAAAAACATTCATCAATAAGATGTGAAAACAGCTACTCGATCGGCATATAAATAAAAAGAGGAGTAAGACATGGATGTATTTTGCCACACAACTTATTTCATATGTACTTGCACCTGTACACCAAATTCAAAATAAGAACAACTGGACTTTGCCATTGCAGCCTTGCGAATATGATAGCAGAACATATCTTACAAGAATGTCCCCAGTATGCAGACCTGAGAAGCAAGACATGGTCCACCCCAATCAGTGTTGAAGAGAAACTGTATGGCACAGTGGAAACTCTAAAACAGACTGCAGCCTATATCATAGAATCCGGAGTCCCAACCTGACTGAGCGATGATCGCCGAAGAAGAAGAAGAAGAAGAATATCTACTTGCATAAAAATGTTAAGCGGTAGATGAAATGGCAGGGCTCAAGATCACTGGAAAAATAATAAGCAATCTACAATATGCAGATGACACAGTGCTCTTAGTACAGAGTAAACAGAACCAACAAAGATTACTACATCAAGTCGATAAATCTCGTAGACAATAAAGATTATATATTAATATCCAAGAAAGAGGAAAAAACCATGATAAGCAGTAAAATGGAAGAGTAGCGCTAAACATAAAATACATCAAGAGATACAACAAGTCTTTAAGCTTTACCAATATCATGGACACATAATCACAAATGATGGTTAATGGGGAAAAGAAGTTAAAAGGAGAATAGGAATGCCTGTCCATCGTGTCTGTCTAGCATTCCTTTTTGATGTGCACTATCTGATGGTAGTCTGGAAGCATGTAATGTGTTATCTTAATATCCCTTGTAATTTCTTCATATTTATTGCCATTTGCGGTGTTGTTTTGTTAGTATCTGTCGTATTTTTTTAGATTATCTTAGATGTTTCTTCTGAGAGGAAACATTTTTTATTGCACTTTTTCTGGGTTTCAGATTTTTTTGCGGTGCTAACATAATAATACTAAATAAAGACTATCTATCTCCAGTTATTGTCTTTTTCACTGATCTTGTGCTTAAATAATCGCATGATTGAATGGAAAGTGGTTTTCGAGCTATGGCACATTTGGTCACTTGATATGCAGTAATATTGTAGCGTCTCAGAATGTTGATAACGCTTTCAATCCACCTTCTTCTTAGTCTTCCTCTGCATCTTGTTATTTCAAATCTCCCACTTGTTTCCTGGACCTGTCATAGTTTCATCCTTGAATGAACACTCACATCTCCCACTTGTTTGCTGGACCTGTCATAGTTTCATCCTTGAATGAACACTCAAATCTCCCACTTGTTTGCTGGACCTGTCATAGTTTCATCCTTGAATGAACACTCAAATCTCCCACTTGTTTGTCATAGTTTCATCCTTGAATGAACACTCAAATCTCCCACTTGTTTCCTGGACCTGTCATAGTTTCATCCTTGAATGAACACTCAAATCTCCCACTTGTTTCCTGGACCTGTCATAGTTTCATCCTTGAATGAACACTCAAATCTCCCACTTGTTTCCTGGACCTGTCATAGTTTCATCCTTGAATGAACACTGAAATCTCCCACTTGTTTCCTGGACCTGTCATAGTTTCATCCTTGAATGAACACTGAAATCTCCCACTTGTTTCCTGGACCTGTCATAGTTTCATCCTTGAATTTATACTTAAAATCGATAAGTAATTGACAAATCATTACTACAACTACCAACTCTCTTGTATCTCTTCTTCTGCAGGTGGCTAACAGTTCTCAATCACTGTTGACAGCAGTGGTAGAAGACTTTCAATCAGATATGAAGCATGTGGATGACTTTTACACAATCCATTGTTGCACAGGTTTGGCACTTGAGATGCTGGAAACCCTAGCAATTGATCTGAACTTCAGGTAAGATGTATGTAAACTTTGATAATGGTGCAAATGTACCTATTTCTTATGTACCTATTTCTTATGTACCTTATGCTAAGGTAAATAATTGTGAGGACTCTTACAGATCATACTCGAAAATAGTATGTGGTATTTGACAACCACATTTGTATTTAATATGAGAATGCTTAAAATTAAAATAATAAAAGTGGGAACGAAATTAGAAAAAAAAACCATGGCATTGGCCTGTAATCTGTCAATATTTTTGTTAAGTGTGTAAAGAGTATCCTGCAAATGTTATCTTGGTGCAGACGATCAACGTGTGTGTACGTCCATCACAAATGATGATGACCGTTTTTACATCCACTATGGAAAATTCAGTTAGAATTATGACCATGCATAATAGTTCGTAGATGGCTATTGAGCCCTATTCGAGCTGTAAATGTCCTTCCACAGTTCGGACATGGAATGATCACTGTAGGGGAATTTTGGTCTATCCGTGACTTTCTAGCTACTCTCCGCTGTTGGGCTGCTGCATTTCTCCTCTTTTCACAAGATGATGCGCTCTTTTTGACTGTAGAGCGCTATGTAGATCTATTTTGTGCAAGTTCTTCCCATGTGTCTTGGTCTATTTCAAACGTTTTCAGTGAAGTCTTCAACGAGTCCTTATATCGCTTTCTTTGGCCACCTTGAGATCCTTTACCCTTCTCCAGCTCATCATAGAGAAGCATCTTTGGCAGGCGATGGTCTGGCATACGCACCAAATGACCTGCCTAACGTATGTGTCTGCATCAGGATAGTGTCAATTCTGGGGATACCAGATTTGTCAAGGACAGTGGTATCTGGAATCTTGTCTTGTCTAGCACACGAAATAGACGGGTGTGGAAAGACACGAAAACCAACGTCACACCGCATGGACAGTGGTATCTGTAATGTTGTCTTGCCATCTGATGTTCATAACTTTTCTGAGACAAGTTGTATGAAAGTGATTGAATTTCCTCACACGAAAAACGTAACGTCATAATGACAGTTTAAATATGATCGCCCCATTATTTACATGCACCATCAACGTTTCACGATTTTTTTATCAGTGAATGGATAAAATCTATAAAATTAATCGATGAATGAAGGTCCAATATGATGATGTGTGCCTGTCAATGAAGGTCCAATATGATGATGTGTGCCTGTCAATGAAGGTCCAATATGATGATGTGTGCCTGTCAATGAAGGTCCAATATGATGATGTGTGCCTGTCAATGAAGGTCCAATATGATGATAATGCATGCATGTTAATATAGCGAGTGTATGAGTGAAGTGTAAAAGTCAAAAACGGTGCTAGTCAATGTGATAGTGTATAAATCTATTACTATAGTGATGTCGACATAATTCGTCTCAGTTACTATTGTACTCACTGATCTCTACGCCACACAGACAATCCGTCACCTTAACCTTTCAAGTTTATTTTTAAATGTATACTTATTAAATCGCACTGGCTTCGCATATGAATGGTCCTGGTTTCATTCCCCAGTTGAGGCGGAAATGTTTTTCAGAACGCAACAGCTCCCGGGTCGACCCAGCCTTAAATGGGTACCGGTTTAATCCGGGAAGTAAAGACTGCGAGGGAGAGGAGTTGACTACCGCCCTCATTTGCAGAGCCTCTGAAATGTGAGATCTCTAACATCTCGCACCCTTACGGCATTAATATATGCTATGTGTTACTTTCTTTTCTGTGAACTTACTTACTTACTTACTTTCACTTTTTACGCGTCTTGTTCTCGTGTGTTCATGTATATCATTTACTTTGTCAACGACACAAACTATGGTTTTCAGATATATCATTTACTTTGTCAACGACACAAACTATGGTTTTCCGATATATCATTTACTTTGTCAACGACACAAACTATGGTTTTCAGATATATCATTTACTTTGTCAACGACACAAACTATGGAACACTTGTGAAGGACCATTGGTCAGGTATGGTCGGCGACGTCACTAACGGTGTTGCTGATATCATAGCTGGTGCCTTCAGCGTGACATCGGAGAGGATGACAGCTATTAGCTTTACTGAGCCTTACTTCCAGAATAAATTGTCAGTGGTGACAGCAGGCGTCGGAAGCACCGTCTCAATCTGGGCTTTCTTGAGCCCTTTCTCTGGTCAGGTTAGTCGGTGTGTTCATAGCTCAATCAAAGTTTATACTAAAAGTGATTGTTTAATTTTAGTGTTATCTGTGCCTTATGGTTTATTTTTAGTGTTGTATGTGCCTTATGGTTTATTTTTAGTGTTGTCTGTACCTTATGGGATAGACTGAAGAGTGTGTCTGGTTTTATTCTCGATAATTGTCAGAAACCATTTATTTGTCAAGTTTGTAAGTTGTTCAGTGCGCCATATGTTCTGGTGTTTCAACTGCTTATTGACCCCCCTCCCCTCTTGTCTACAAAGCCATTCCATCTGCATATATTGCAGAATGTATCCCACTAGGGATGTTCTCCATAATAACATTAATAGAAATTAAGAAGAGTGCAGGGGATAGTACACCTGCTTGCGGGACACCTTGTTTTAGTATTCTCTTCCTACTACATTTTCCCTGTACTTGCACCCTGGCTTTCTAGTTTCCATGTACTTGCACCCTGGCTTTCTATTTTCCCTGTACTTGCACCCTGGCTTTCTATTTTCCCTGTACTTGCACCCTGGCTTTCTATTATCCCTGTACTTGCACCCTGGCTTTCTATTTTCCCTGTACTTGCACCCTGGCTTTCTATTTTCCCTGTACTTGCACCCTGGCTTTCTATTTTCCCTGTACTTGCACCCTGGCTTTCTATTGTCCCTGTACTTGCACCCTGGCTTTCTATTTTCCATGTAGTTGCATATTCATTTATATAAGTGTTCTTTTATCCCTAGTCTAATCAGCTTGATATTGATACATTTTTTACAACAAACTTTGTCATATTTCTTCTCCATATCAACTCACGCTAGAAGTGTTTGGTCCCATCACCACTGTGCCCTTGTGAGCAGGCAGCACAGGCCACTGAATGCTGTGTAGACATGTCAAACTGCGAACGAGAAGAAGAAGACTAGAGTGTATGTTTTTTCTTGGAATGATTGTTGGTCTTCTGTTGATCTGAGTTGTCAGGGGGGTCAAACTGTTGTGCTACTATTAATTGGTCTCTTCCAAGGGCCACATGAATCTTCTGTTGACCAGTTTGTCCATTAATTTGCCCATACAGTTGAGACAGTGCATGAAATTGATACAGTACATGAAGTTGAGACAGTACCCGAAGTTGAGACAGTACCCGAAGTTGAGACAGTACCCGAAGTTGAGACAGTACCCGAAGTTGAGACAGTACCCGAAGTTGAGACAGTACCCGAAGTTGAGACAGTACCCGAAGTTGAGACAGTACCCAAAGTTGAGACAGTACCCGAAGTTGAGACAGTACCCGAAGTTGAGACAGTACCCAAAGTTGAGATAGTACCCGAAGTTGAGACATTTATTGAAGTTGAGACAGTACCCAAAGTTGAGACATTTATTGAAGTTGAGACATTGATTGCTAAGGACTCGCCGTTTTTCTGTGTGGACATTTTATAATGTAATATTTTTTGGTTTTTTTTACTGTTTTACAGGTATGGCTGTGTATATTCATAGGTTCTTTTGTGGCTGGAGTAGCCACCTCCGTCTTAGAGTGGCATAGCCCATTTGGTCTGAACCCAAGAGGAAGAAAAAGAACTAAGAATTATAGCCTTGGCTCAGGGCTGCTGATGGTGATGGTCTTACTGACAGGACATACCATTAACATTAAGGTAGATTTTCTATTAGCGAGTCATACCTTTTTAACATAAGGTAGATTATCAATTAGCGAGTCATACCTTTAACATATGGTGTATTCTTTATTAGCAAGTAATATATTTCAGCTATAGTAGAAGAGAGCGCAAACAAAGGTCTCAGCTTGAACACCAAGAAAACATAGGTAATGGTTACATCTCAAACATCTTACACTTCTAAATGTAACATCAAGGTCAACGGGACAGACAAATTTAAATATTAGGGCACAATTATTACTTCAGATGGTATATCCATCTGTGTATATTCATAGGTTCTTTTGTGGCTGGAGTAGCTACCTCCGTCTTATAGTGGCATATCCCATTTGTTCTGAACCCAAGAGAAAGACAGAACTAAGAATTATAGTCTTTGAATTATAGTCACTGTGATAAAAAGTCGATCAGCGCGGGCAAAAGCAGCATTCCAGAAGATGAGGAACATCTTGTGTAATAATTCATTATCAATAGAAGTAAGAAATAACATACTAAATTGTTACATAGAGCCCATTCTGTTATATGGTAGTGAAGCATGGACAATTGACAATATTGCAAGAAAACATCTGGAGGCTACAGAGATGTGGTTTTACAGAAGAATGTTGAGAATATCAGGACAGCTAAAAAGAGTAATGCTATAATTCTACAACTGGTCAACTCAAATAGAGAACGTATTAACTGTATTAGAAGACGACAATCACAGTTTCTGGGTCATGCCATGAGAAGAAGTGGGCTGGAGAACATCGTTACAACTGGCAACATCGAGGGTAAGAGAGACAGAGGAAGATAGCGTGAGAAAATATTGGATGCCTTGAAAGCCTGACATGATGCAGAATCATTAGAAACTATATTTATATGTATAACAAACAGTGGACTGTGGAGATACATGATCGCCTACGCCGGAAGGCATGGTACGAATGAATGAATGCATACATATATATATGTCATATTTTAAGCAAGTTTTTGTATATGGTTTGTGTTGCTTCTTGAATAATTTCATTTGAATTATTTTACCAATCGTATATAATCACTACATGATGTGGTTTCTTCTCCGTCTCTACGATTTTCAGGCCCCAAAGAGTTGGCCAGGAAAGGTTATTCAGAACGTTTGGGCTGGATTGGCTATTTTCATAATGACCAGCTATACAGCCAACCTGGCAGCTCATCTTGCAGGTCAATCCGCTGTTACCTTAGTCAAAAGTGTTTACGACCCTGAGGTAAGTATCGTTATTGATTTTTCATGATTTTGTCCGCCCGTGTGTTTGTTTCCCTGTGACACAAAAGGGGAGCTAATAATACCAAAACTGTTACCTGACGTGCATGTCGAAGTGACTACAGAAGTATGGAAGAGAATTGGCTGTCCTATCTATGGAAGGGAATTGGCTATCCTATCCATGGAAGGAAATTGGATGTCCTATCTATGGAAGAGAATTGGCTGTCCTATCTATGGAAGGGAATTGGCTATCCTATCCATGGAAGGAAATTGGATGTCCTATCCATGGAAGGGAATTGACTGTCCTATCCATGGACGATAATTGGCTGTCCTATCCATGGAAGGGAATTGGATGTCATATCCATGGAAGGGAATTGACTGTCCTATCCATGGAAGAGAATTGGCTGTCCTATCCATGGAAGGGAATTGGATGTCCTATCCATGGAAGAAATTGACTGTCCTATCCATGGAAGAGAATTGGCTGTCCTATCCTGGAAGGGAATTGGCTGTCCTATCCTGGAAGGGAATTGGATGTCATATCCATGGAAGGAAATTGACTGTCCTATCCATGGAAGAGAATTGGCTGTCCTATCCATGGAAGGGAATTGGCTGTCCTATCCACGGAAGAGAATTTTCTGTCCTATCCATGGAAGGAATTTTCTGTCCTATCCATGGAAGGGAATTTTCTGTCCTATCCATGGAAGAGAATTGGCTGTCCTATCCATGGAAGGGAATTTTCTGTCCTATCCATGGACGGGAATTGGCTGTCCTATTCACGGAAGATAATTTTCTGTCCTATCCATGGAAGGGAAGTGACTGTCCTATCCATGGAAGGGAATTGGCTGTCCTATCCAATAAAGGGTCAATGTGATCCAGAAGCCACACTGAAGTCGAATGTATCATATCAAAATCTAAGATATCGCAGTCAAGCTTTAAGCCATGACACACACCGTATTTCTTTCTCCGGACTACATCCTGCTAATCTGCATGAGTTTGCGAACTAACGAAGACGATAACTTCGTCTAATGAAAAAAGAACTTAAAGGTTAAATCTGTCTTCTATATTGTTAAGCATATCTGTATTTATTCATCATCATCAAGTGCTGTACCCGCAACGAAGGTTGACTGCAACAGACCTCCAACATCCCCTGTCTCTTGTTCTGGTGGTGTACTCTGCTAGTCTGTAACCTGTCCATCTTGTGATGTTACTCTCCCACATGTACCTCTGTCTACCTCTTGTTCGCTTCACTTTGACTTTGCCCTCACGTAAGGTCTTCGATAAGGTGTCATTTCTTGTATTGTGTCCAAAATATTCTATGTGCTTTATCTTTATTTCCTTTAATAATTATTTCTTCATATTAAGTGTTGTTAGAACCTCTTTGTTTGTTCTCTTCTCTTTCCATGATGTTCCCTTTCTTCTATATATCCACATCTCAAAGGCATCAATTTTGTCTTCTAATTGTTTGTTTATTGTTCATGTTTCTCAACCATACATAATATAGAATAGATGTAGCATTTTATAATTCCCATTTTTTAGCTTGTCTGTAATGTGTTTAGATGTTAATATTTTCCTCATGTCATTGAAAGTAATTTTAGCCATTCTTATTTTCCTGTTAACTTCTGTTTCACATCTCTCATTGTTGTTTCATACCCACACACACTAGTCTCATAGTCTATTCGTTCATTCTCAAACACATGGCCCTTATGATCTACCTTATGTTCTACCTTATGTTCTACCTTATGTTCTACCTTATGTTCTACCTTATGTTCTACCTTATGTTCTACCTTAGGTTCTACCTTAGGTTCTACCTTAGGTTCTACCTTAGGTTCTACCTTAGGTTCTACCTTTGGTTCTACCTTTGGTTCTACCTTTGGTTCTACCTTTGGTTCTACCTTATGTTCTACCTTATGTTCTACCTTATGTTCTACCTTTTGTTCTACCTTTTGTTCTACCTTTTGTTCTACCTTTTGTTCTACCTTTTGTTCTACCTTAGGTTCTACCTTAGGTTCTACCTTAGGTTCTACCTTAGGTTCTACCTTTGGTTCTACCTTTGGTTCTACCTTTTGTTCTACCTTATGTTCTACCTTATGTTCTACCTTATGTTCTACCTTATGTTCTAGCTAAGTACTATTCTTATACAGTTTTAAAGCTGACACACTTATTATCGATTGTGTAAACAAGCAATGAAAGGCGAATGCAAGATGGTAATATGATCCGTGTCTGGAACACGTGTCAGTCTGCTTATTTTAGGGATAATTAATCTAAGTATTTGGACACTAAATAAACAATTAGAAAACAGAGTTGATGCCTTTGAGATGTGGGTATATAGAAGAATAGGGAGAACATCGTGGAAAGAGAAGAAAACAAATAAAGTGGTGCTAAAGACACTTAATAGGAAGAAAGAACTACTAGGAGGAAGAAAGAACTACTAGGAGAAAAAATATCAGGCAAATACAATATTTTGGACACATTAAAAGATATGACACCTTATTGAAGACCTTACTTGAGGGTAAAGTCAAAGGGAGGCGAGCAAGAAGTAGGCAGAGACACAAGTGGGAGAGTAACATCACATGATGGACAGGTTATAGTCTAGCAGAGTTCACCACCAAGACAAAAGACAGGGGATGTTGGAGATCCGTTGCAGCCAACCCTCGTTGCGGAGACGGCACTTGATGATGATGAATCTAAGTATTATATCAATAATTAATTTAAATATTTTTTATGGTTAGGGTTAAGAGAGTTGTGTTTTACATAACTAACGCTAAACCTATGTAAATATATATTTAAATTAGTAAATGATAAACATAAACTGATAAACATAGCCAAGGGAAATAATCAAATAGATAGGTGCGCGTTCCAAACAAGGACCTTAACAGAAATGACATAAGAACAATTATACTATTTGTGATATATACCAAAATCATATTTGATGGGCAGAAATGCGCAGTTATCGCTGCGTTCATATAAACTAATAGCACAAGGTGTTCACACTCATGTGTCTTCTTCTTCAGCGTTTATTCTCAAATTCCCACTGGATTTCTCTTGTAACAGGACAATGGACCTACAAGATTTCCAGTTGGATGTAGTCCAGAGAATGGAAATGCGTTGTGTTGCCATTTTATTTGCGCCAATGGCCCAACACATCCGTCTTCGGCGGACTCACGTGTCTAAATCTCACAAGAATTCGTGATGGTTACTTAAGATTGAGCACATCAGAAGTAGACGAAAGACAATTGACGTCTGCTGGTTTGTGTAAACACAGGTAAAATTACAGGTAGCTTTTACTGAGATTATAACTAGCGTCACTGCTTAGTTAGTAAGTCGTCAGATTATCATCCTGACACTCATGACATGTCATTGGATCTTCCATCTCGTATTCAAAATGTCCTTCATGACGTGGGATTTGATTGTTCATATTCGGTGTTTTTAACTATTCTTTTCATTCCTTAATGTCAATGTAGCCACCGGCGGAATTCGCACGAATATCCGTGTTGATAACAATGGAGCGAATGCAAAACAAACAACAAACAAACAAATTCCTAAGTGTAAATCTTCCTTACCTCCAAATCTTACTCCCATACCTTACATTCTGGTCACAGAAAAATACTCCAAGTGTTACTCCCACATCTTACATTCTGGTCACAGAAGTGTAACTATTTTTTGGCATACAACTCAAAGTATGTAAATAGCGACCAATCAAAATCTGAACAATAATCAAAAACGTAACAAACGGAAAAACCTTGCCCGTGGAGAAGAAAGCTACCTAAATCCAACTATAATGTGCGACGTTTCCTATACCGGAACCAACTCTCAGATGACAAAGGGGTAAGAGCTTATGGGCACAGTGAACAGTGGAATCGTATTCGTCCACAAGACTAGTTTGTTAGCAATTGATTACCTCATCCGAAAAAAAGCGTAGCTCCCCAAAACTATCACCCATGAATTTTTTGGTCTATAAACTATTACCCAGGAATTATTTGGTCTATAAACTATCACCCATGAATTATTGTGTCTATAAACTATTACCCAGAGATTATTTGATAAATAGACCCAGGGATTATTTGATCTATAAAATATTACCCAGGGATTATTTGATCTATAACTATTACCCATGGATTATTTGGTCTATAAACTATTACCCAGGGATTTTTTGGTCTATAAACTATTACCCAAGGATTATTTGGTCTATAAAGTATTACCCAAGGATTATTTGGTATGTAGAGCCCAATTTACGGGTTTTTCATAGTGGGTGAAAACCGCAATGGCATAGAACTTAAACACTCCTCTCACCTGTTGATAGTTAATTTAGGCTGTCAAGAGATATTAAAGCCTACTAAAACTTAGGGTTGCCGAAATTGGATGTTTTTGGACTGAAATGCACAAATATATCAGCTATGCTGTAAGTTAAAAGCAAAACATATTCAAGCTGTCTGGTTCAACGACACGGGAAATGGTACTGGTAAATTGAGAGTGAAGCAGAAATAGAAAAAAAGGAAGAATTATACACATTTACATGTGGTTCTGATTATTGCGCTTTGGTCTTTGTGTCTACTTTTTTACCTGAAGACTGTGATACATGCAGCAATATTAGATTCTTCATATTTATGTATTTGTCCTGTTCAGTTTTTAGACAAACGTGTTGCTGTGATACCTTCCAGCGCGGTAGAATACTTTATAGACAAGAGAGTTCCAAATAAATCCAAGCCTGAAAAAATGAATTATGTGAATTCTACACTTACTGCTATTAACATGCTCAGGTAAGATATCATTGTTATTAACATACGCAGGTAGGATATCACTGTTATTAACATACGCAGGTAGGATATCATTGTTATTAACATACGCAGGTAGGACATCATTGTTATTAACATGCTATGTAAGATATCATTGTTATTAACATGCTCAGGTAAGATATCATTGTTATTAACATACGCAGGTAGGATATCACTGTTATTAACATACGCAGGTAGGATATCATTGTTATTAACATACGCAGGTAGGACATCATTGTTATTAACATGCTCATGTAAGATATCATTGTTATTAGCATACGCAGGTAGGATATCATTGTTATTAACATGCTCAGGTAAGAAATCCCTGATATTAAAATACCCTAGGTAAGATATTATGGATATTAAAATACCCCAGGTAAGATACCACTACTATCATGCTACTTAGGTAATATATCACTGCTTTTAACATGCCCAGGTAATATCTCTGATATTAACATACTCTTGTACGATATTGCTGCTATTAACATACCAGATAAAATATTTCTTTTTTTCATACTCAGGAGACATCACCTTTCGGCTTGGTTCGATGCCTATTAGAGATACCTTCTACCCATGGGAGCGGGGGGAGGGGGGATGGGATGAGAGGAGGCAGCTGATAGTTTGCTTGGGTCACCAATTGTTAGTCTATCCTCTGACGAGGCGCTTCGCAGCCACCGAACTGTTCCTCGTGTATGAAGACCATTCCATTACCACCCTTTATGTCCCTAGGTCCCAGACCAAATTTCTTCCGTATGAGCCGTGTTGGGTAACGGCGACGGTCGAATTAGACTCAGAGTAGATACACCTTTTTGGACGAGATGCTGCTTTGCCAAACCTGGTGGTCTGGAATTTGACCTTTGCATTTCTCACGTACTCGCCTTGTCCGCTTGAGATGGCATTCCAATCCAATGCCAGGCGCGGTCTGTGTTTTTTTACTCTTCACCATTGCATATATTAGCCAAAGACGTAGCTAAAATACGACTCTCGGACAAGGAACTTCGCAGAGGGCTCTTGGGTACTGAACCCAATTCTCTCTGTATGAGCCGTGTTGTGCAACGGCCGACAGTTTGATTTGCAGTGTTGTTTTCTGAGCCAGGTGTTGTTAGAGACTTATGCCCCACTCTACGTTGCCCGCAGTGTCCAGAGTTCGGGTCTCAGCACTGCTTGGTCAGACAATTTAACAGTGCACTCCCCGACATTTGTTCAATACATGTCTTGTGTGCAATGAGGAGCTGTATTCAAATCTTTTTTCCATACCCAGGAGTGCATGTTCAGATTGGCGTATCCAATACTTGAATCATGACTCCAACTTTGAATGTGGTCACTTGTGACGGGACATGTGGGCTTCTGTATGTTCTCGAACATTAACAGCACTTCCGCCAGTCGGTCTCGTGCTGGACCATTGTAGCTCCGTTGCCACTGAATTTACTCAAGTACACTACGTTACTCTCTATCGTGTATTACATTTTACAGATTCGGTGTGTAATCGTAAAATCACCGTATGCTAGTGACATTTACATTGGTCACCCCTCCAATTTTTCTGTTTTTTAAGCCTGCCGAGACTGATTGCACAGACAGTCATGTTGGATGTAATGGTGTAAAGGTTTAGGATATATTTCCTATCTCTCTGCAGGCATTTTTCATTCCATCTACAGAATCCATATCCACGGTCAGGAGCCTAAAAGTGTTAGCCAGAAATAGGTCTACAGTAAAAGCAGCTGTACTTCTGTTTCCAGGGTGTACTCCGAGGATGTACTTTTAGTATCTTCTTTATCTGCTAACCCTGGGTCCGCGCGAGAGCAATGTGAGACCCTTTGCACCTCTTCATTTGGTGATAGAAAATAGACAAAATATCCTCCATTTATTCGCCCATTGCTCTTATCATCGCCGTCGTCTTTTATCTGCTATAGCATAGCTGTCTACCTTACTTTCTCTCATTATGACTGTATTCCCTTAATTTCTCTCATAATGACTATATTCCCTTACTTTCTCTCATTATATCTATCTTCCTTTACTTTCTCTCAATATGTCTACCTTACTTTCTCTCATTATGTCTATCTTCCTTTACTTTCTCTCATTATGACTATCTCCGTTTATTGGTTCTCGCAAGATCTGATTCTCTTCTCCTTGTGTCTCATGTCTCCAACAGAAATCATACAATAGATATGTATCTGGATGACACACCGCTGTTGGAGTACGGTCTCTCAAAATATGACCAAGACTGCAAGGTCAGACTTTCTGGGACAGGACAGGAATTCGGTTCTGCCGGATACGCCTTTGGTTTGCAACGCCATTCGTGGATACAGGTGAGATTGTTAGCTTAATTAAGCTGAAGAAACGCTACATTCAAGTTGATTCTGTATCCACCTTTTATCTCCCTGTGGAGTACTAGTCTTCAACAAATCTCTTCCATTGTATGTTGTTCGCATCTATATCTTCGTAAATGAAATTAATGAGAGACTAGTAAAATTATGTACCACATACAATATGTGTATATATAAAGATATATATATATATATATATATATATGTTGTTATTGTTATTCGTCCGTCGTAATCGACGATTATCATTCAGTTCAATTGGGATTATGGTGAAGATCATAATGTCTCCGGTGTGTCCTATGCGTGACTGAAATGTATGATCATAGATATATATATATATATATATATATATATATATATATATATATATATATATATATATATATATATATATATATATATTTCCCAAAAAATTGTATAATTTGTAAAAAAAAAAATTATTTTCACTTCAATTAATTTTCTAAAATAAATTATTCAGTATTGATACGACTTTAGATTTCTTATGAATTCAGTTTTTTTTTTTTACTAAGTGAACGAAAGAAGAAGAAGAAGAAGTTTTTGACTAAATAACCTCCTTTCTTTCCAAATCACACATTATAGAGAATTGGGTACCAAGCCAAAATAAACAATAATATACTTTTCATTTTTTATATATAAATTAGGCAAACATTAACCTAAAACACTTGAAATATTCTAAAGACATATTTTTATTCTGAATTACCGTGAATCAGATTAAAAACATTAATAACGACAACAAAAATATTAATAACGACAACTGGGTCAAAAGGCATGAACCCATGGACCACTGGATCAGCAACCAATAACGACAATAAAAACATTAACAACGACAATAAAAACATTAACAACGACAATAAAAACATTAACAACGACAATAAAACATTAACAACGACAATAAAACATTAACAACGACAATAAAAACATTAACAACGACAATAAAAACATTAACAACGACAATAAAAACATTAACAACGACAATAAAAACATTAACAACGACAATAAAAACATTAACAACGACAATAAAACATTCGCAACGACAATAAAAACATTAACAACGACAATAAAAACATTAACAACGACAATATTGTCTTGAGGATATAATAGAAAATTGAAGGTCAAGAACATTCTTAAGGAGATAGAGTTAACATGACATGTTATATAAGAGTGGTTCTCAATCTTTTTTACCTTGGCCCTCTTTAATGGATATTTTTCTCCACGACCTCTGTGTTCTAAAACAAAATGTCACCAGTTTTCTTTAAATTTCTGCCATGTTGTTAAGGTTTATTAATATATATCTTATATCTTACTGAATTTTATTCAAAATATTGATCATAAAGTGACCTTTCTAGATGGTTCTGTGCCCCCTCCCAAATTTCAATTTTTTTCCAGGTTGAGATTCCCCGTTCTGTGAGATATCCTCTAATCTGTATTTTCTGTTCATATTTATAATAATTGATGTCAACAAATGTTTGATGTATTTATAATAATTGATCTCAACAAATGGTTGATGTATTTATAATAATTGATGTCAACAAATGGTTGATGTATTTATAATAATTGATGTCAACAAATGGTTGATGTATTTATAATAATTGATGTCAACAAATGGTTGATGTATTTATAATAATTGATGTCAACAAATGGTTGATGTATTTATAATAATTGATGTCAACAAATGGTTGATGTATTTATAATAATTGATGTCAACAAATGTTTGATGTATTTATAATAATTGATGTCAACAAATGTTTGATGTATCTGCCCAGATCCCAATGTCCAATCAAATATTGTTGTACGCTGAGTCAGGATACATTCAAGACCTCGCCAAAAAGTATCTATCTCGCCCTCAGTGTGAGTACTTTCTGGCAGGAACAGCTAACCCGTACGGACTTGAGCATACCGGTAATTATGTATATATATTTTTATTTTTCTAGTACTTGTAATGTAATTTTAAGAGGCTTTTATAGTACTTGTAATGTACTTTTCTGAGGCTTCTAGTACTTGTAATGTACTTTTCTGAGGCTTCTAGCACTTGTAATGTACTTTTTATAGACTTGTCTGGTACTTGTAATGTACTTTTTATAGCCTTGTCTGGTACTTGTAATGTACTGTTTATAGACTTGTCTGGTACTTGTAATGTACTTTTTATAGCCTTGTCTGGTACTTGTAATGTATAATTAAAAACATTGTGCAGAGACGCTCTATAGACAACGTACGTTAGCTGTCTACACAAAGTATGCAAAAAATTAACAATGAAAATCACGGGAAAATATCAAATTATTCATTGTATAAGATTGTTTTTCAAAGAGCCAGCAAGTGTTATATTGACTATTGGTCACGGCATGACTATCAACAGTATAAGACCGTTGACTAAATTGGGAATAATTGTTCTAAAATGACGCCGTTTATTTTGCCTATGATTTTCATTGGCTATCGACACAAAGTATTCACAATGTGACCAATGAAAATCACGGTACAAGTCAAATGACTCCCTTCAGAACTATAACCCTATTAGCCAGCAGGACTGTATAAATGACTAAAGGCACGACGATATACCTTGTACATCTAGAATGCCGATACCCCCCTCTGAGTAGAAGGTTTCTCTTAATAGACACTGCATTAAGCCGAAAGCTGAAGTCTCGTGGGTATGAAAGCTCAGAGAAAACAGATCCACTGTACACAGGGAGTAAGATCAAATTGTTCGCAATTCCTGAAGTTAGGGACAAACAAATAAACAATCTAGAAAGCCGTGTTTATACTACATAAATAAATTCGCTAAATTATTTGAATGTTTACATTGTGTTTTATTCTCAGAATTCTCTTTATTGTGTTGACAAAATGTATTTCAGGTGGGCTGTTTATTATTATGCTGTCGGCTGTTTTTATGTCTATGCTGTTTCTAATGCTGGAACACCTGGCGTATCGATACATCGTACCTTGGTTAAGAAAACAACCAGCAGATTCCTTCTGGAAAACAGAGCACCTTGCCTTTATTAGTCAGGTAAGCTCATGAAACAGAGTACCTTGCCTTTATTAGTCAGTTAGGCTATTGAAACAGACCACCTTGCCTTTATTAGTCAGGTAGGATCATGAAACAGAGCACCTTGTGTTTATTGGTCAGGTACGCTTATTAAACGGAGCACCTTGTGTTTATTAATCAGGTATGATCATGAAACAGAGCACCTTGCCTTTATTAGTCAGGTAGACTCATGAAGCAGAGCACCTTGTGTTTATTAGTCAGGTAGGATCATGAAACAGAGCACCTTGTGTTTATTAGTCAGGTAGGATCATGAAACAGAGCACCTTGTGTATTAGGTAGGATCATGAAACAGAGCACCTTGTGTTTATTAGGTAGAATCATGAAACAGAGCATCTTACCTTTATTAGTCAGGTAGGATGATGAAATAGAGCATCTTACCTTTATTAGTCAGGTAGGATGATGAAACAGAGCATCTTACCTTTATTAGTCAGGTAGAATCATGTTTAATCATACAGAAAATTCCTATTCCGTCAGGGTGAATACGGGTACAGCATTAGATGCATCAACATACAAAGTTCTCTAACAATTTCTATCTTTATCGATGTTGGTGAGTGTATGCCATGAGACCCTGCGTAGTTATGAGTTGGATTCAGTTGATGAGCATAGAAAATGTGTGAGCCATTCATTCTTTGCATTTTCCATCCATGATTTTCTTTTACTACCTTTGCTTCTTTGTTAGCGTTTCCTGCATTCTGTTCTCTATGTATATGTCAAACCATACTGAGAACATGATACATCCTTGCCAGACTCCACATTTGTTTTAAACAAGTAAATATTTTGTTTCCAATTATTCCTTCTTTGTCCGCGTTAATTCTCACACTCCCGCTGGTTCTCTCTTGTTGAAGGACAATGACCCCACTAGATTTCCGACAGGTTGGAAATGCGTTGTGTCGTTGTTTTATTTGCGCCAATAACCTGACACATCCGTCTTCGGTAGAAAAATGGATGAACGCCACTGCTAACTTGTCATTATAATGATTCAACAATGCCTATAATGGTGGTGTCAAAATTATATTGCCTCAGTACATACCAGAGACCATCATACCAAAAAAAATAACTAGCTCTGCTCACATAAGCAACATAGTTTCCACACAAGAAGAAGGAAGAGCACAGGAGAAAGCTCATATATTCTAACAGGTTGTGTGGATAGTTGGGGAGGAGATGGTCGCCTACGATTAAGCATTTTGCCTACAGATTGTTAATGTGTTCGACTAAATTATAAAGTATTTTTTCTATTATGTGACAACATGAGCACGAACTTATATTTTTTCAGAGTGTAAAGATTGTAGCCACTGTCTTCTTCCAATGTATGTCGTAGGAGGCGACTAAGGAAAGTTGGGGGATATGCTGACAACCTGTCACCTGTGAAAAAAAATCAGCATTGTCACATCTTGTCTCAATTTCTTGTATATTCTATCAAATAATCCCCATGGCTGACGAAGAGATGCAGGCCAACGGACATTGCGTCTTTGTCCTTTTGTGGTACACTCCTATATGACTAGGAATGCTAGATGTGTCATCACTGCGGATGGGTCAACAAATCTGACGGGAAAATAATGATATAATTGGTCTAGAAATGTGTACTGTTCTCCTGTCAGAACGTGGTAATCCCAGGATACTGACGTACTATAATTTCTCCCTTCTCGGACTAAAGATGCATCTATAAACCTCACTTACACAACCATGTCTGTCAGACAATCTTACACAGACGTACCTGTCAGACAACCTTACACAACCATGCCTGTCACACAACTTTGCACAACCAGGCTTGTCACACAACTTTACATGTCACCTCGGTTACACAAATGAAAATAACCTGTACTATTTATCAGAAAGTTTTGACAATGGTTACCCGCTCACATCTAACCCTAATTATATCATACATCACTAAATACTGTAAAAATACCACTAAAACAAGCTTGTCACGTTTGAAATTAAATTCCAGAACAAAGACGTAGTAGGAATGAAATGAAGAAATTCGAATATGATAGGCATATTATAATGTCATGAAATTTCATCGCGAAATAGCATATCAAATGCCGCCCATGACATATCAAATGAAATATCACATCAAATGAAAGAACATATCACATGAAATAACATATCACATGAAATAACATATCAAATGAAAGAACATATCAAATGAAAGAACATATCAAATGAAATAACATATCAAATGAAAGAACATATCAAATGAAATAACATCAAATGATTTTAAATACTAATGCGAGTGAATTATAACTACCATTATGTGCCTAATTAGAGCACGTAGTACCGAAGTGAAGCAGGATATGTAAAAAAAAAGCGCAAATTGGAAGAAATTTGCCTTTGTGTTGCCGGGACTCGAAATGGGAGCAAAGAATAGCAACACTGTTTACCTTTCATGCATGTCGTAAAAGGCGACTAAGGAGGTTATGGGATGGAGTTGGCTGACCCATCCCATATAGGGTCAGCGACCCAAAGCCATGCTGAAGTCGGATGTGTCAAGCCGAAAGGCACAAATATCGCAGCAATGCTGTAAACCATGACACAACGCATTCCGTTCTCCGGACTACATCCTGCTAATCTGCAGGAGTGTGAGAATAAACACAGAAGAAGAAGTAGAAGAGAATGAAGGACGAAAGAATGGACAGTAAGCTAGAAGAAGGAAACATAAAGCATGTCATACAATCTGGAAGAAGGAAAGTTAGAATATAAAATGTAAGGAAAGAAAGAAAAATTAAAACGGAATTAAATAAAACAAAAATATAGAAAGACAAATAAAGAAAAAGAGAAAAGTAGTAGGAGAAACGAAATAAAAGTAAAAAAAGAAGCGGTAAAGAGGTGACGACAGAAAGGAATACGGACTATGCCCATGTCGTTTATTTTCTCAGTATGATGCAAGTCTTTGAATTTCCGTCCCCGGGGCCCACATAAATGGTTTTTCTTGGAAATGCCGCCCATGACAATATATTTTGGGTCAAAGGGCAAGAGCGCATGGACCGCTGGACCAGCAACCAACCGACAATATATTTTGATTGGTGCCGCCTAATGCCGCCGCCCCTCTCTGTATCATAGCACAAGACAGTCCTAAATAAGGACATCCTGACAGAAATAAAGCAAGAAGACAATCCTGACAGAAAGAAAGAAATAATAAAGAAATAACCGGAGAAACAATTTCAGAAAAAAAATAACGAACGAACAAAAGAAGGAAGGAAAGACAGACAGAAAAGACGACGAAGGTCGTTACATCCAATTGCTGATAGAGAATTAAGTTTTGTGGGCGGTAAAACCTAGAAGGTCAATAAAGCGATTTTCCAGAGCAAATCAACTTCAATCATCAACAAAACAAGATGGGATTCCTGTGACCTCTATGTCACCAGCAACGAAATTGGCAGCGCTAAAGAAATAACATGTATAAGGGGGTCAAATTCCTGGCAGGATGTAGTATCTCTGTGATGTAGGCTGAATCAGTCAATAATCAACTCACTAGCCACGCTATCTATGCGGGAATAGAACATCTCTTCTAGAAGTCGATTAGCTTTCTGGCAGACTGGTCGAATTTTTTGGTAAAAGTAGATGAGACTGGTCAAACTGATTTGTGAAATATTACCGGTGTTACCAGAACCATGAGGAGGAGGGGAACAAAGAACAGTATCTACTAGGTGATATACTAGGGGTCTCCCTGGTGCCGTGGTTAAGCAATTATATTAGTATTCAAGATGTTTCTGGTTCGATTCCCGTCCGGCGACATCATATTTATGTGGATTTTACCAGAGAATCTTGAGCACTATCATTTAAAGCTACGGACTCGCGTGCTGTGAGTGTTACAGTCGGCAGGAAATTGCTGATTCTATGAGAGAGACGGGATAAATACGGGTGACCTTAGTACAGTGAAGTCCATCCTCTACATTTATTTAGCTACTATGCATAGCGTAAGAATCAACAAAGAAAGTTTAGGGTAGAATTACCTTCTCATCCCGTAGGGCTAAGTGACTCAAAAGCAATACTGAAATCGGATATGTCAGACCAAAAAGCGTAGATATCACAGCAATGATGTAAACATTCCGTTCTTCAGACTACATCCTGCTAATGTGTTGGAGGTTGAGAACAGACGCAGAGGAAGGAGACGAAGCATTAGAATTATTTGTATGCATTCGAGTTATTTATTTTATATTCATTTGTCTTATTTACTTTTTATCCAGTACTGTATATATATATATATATATATATATATATATATATATATATATATATATATATATATATATATATATACCAGTATATATACACATATATACTTGTGTCTAGAGACGAAAGTGCTAATGTTGCGAACTTTTATTTTTCCGGTTGCAACATACGGCTGTGTAACATGGACCCCAAGTAAAGCAGCGGCAAAGAAGATCAACGCCTTCAAGCTGAAATGCTACAGGAAGATACTTCGAATATCATGGAAGGAAAAGGAAAACATCAGAAACTCAGATATTATAAACACATTGAAGATTCCAGAGTGTTGGTTACTAAACACAATAACAAAAAGAAAACTACTCCTTTTTGGTCATATAAAGAGACAACTGTTTAGAAAGAAAAATAATGGAGGGAAGAGTACCTGGTATGAGGAGAAATGGCAGACCAAGAAGACGAAAGACTGACGACATTAAAGATAACATGAATACATCGCTAGAAAATGCAAGCCCAAGACAGAGAGAGGTTCAGAGAATTCATTGGGAAGACAACGTTCTGGAAGGAATACGTCACATGACTGTGTGTGTGTGTATGTGTGTGCGTGCGTGCGTGTGTGTGTGTTTGAGTGGTTTTTTGTTTGGTTTTTTTTGTTTAATGTGTTTAGACAATCGTCTTATGAAAACTATAAGTCACACAATGTCTAAGGAAGGCTATTGGAGTTACCAGACTCGACAAAATACGCAGTGAGAACATCAGAAGGATAATAGGTAAAACATCATGCATCGAATTTATAGAGAAACAGCAGATAAAATGTTTTGGACATCTCATGAGGATGAACGATCAACTTCCCAAATAGAGATTATAACAAGATGGAATCAGGATACAGAGCCAAGTGCAGACCTAGGAAAAGATGGATAGACAACATCAAGACCATCCTGAGTAACCGTGATTACTCTTCAAACAGAGCAACACACCTGGCTCTGGAAAGCAGAATACATCTCCTTCACAACCCCTGCTCTCAACGGCAGGTGTGGAAGCTACAACATCACCACCTGGGGGTAGACAATAGAGAATAGTTACATAATATATATCCCTTTCATACATCGCAAATTATTTTTGTTTCTTTGATATTTTGCACATCGCCACAGCGTGTATACAGAGTTGTGATGAGTGAGAAACTGTACAGCCAGAAACATGCTGCAAAAGAAATGATCACAATCGTGAAACAGCGAGACTTCACGAGACTTATTCAGAAGAATGAGCTCCAGAAACGGGTAAATTTCATTTATTACAATATATTATAGCTATACACCAGTGGGTCCCAAACTTTTCATGCTAACGCCCCCACCTGAACATTTTCCAAATACCTTATTCCCCAAACAAACCCAATATTTTAGACTATATATTATATGGTTCCACTCCCACTTTTTCAACCACTGCTATAACAAGATTTTAACAAGAAGTTCGTGGCAATTGTATTACCAGATCTTCGACATCCACTATTTTTTAGGTTTGTAAAGCTCTGATATAACCAAATTAGACTAACATCCACGGTTGAAATGAGTGTCGCCGCACCATAAGAGGTGTATTGTACTTAACTAAAATCAATTACTGCGCATACAAGCGGCCCTTTAAAAAGTTGTTAAATCATTGACACACACCAAAGACGGATGTGTCGATCCCATGGCGCAAATAACATGGCGACATAACGCATTTTCACTCTGGACTACATCCTGCTGGAAATCTAACAGAACCAATGGTCCTACAAGAGAGTTCCAGCTGGACTTTGAGAATAAACTGCTGAAGAAGGAATCATTGACAGAATTGTGTGTCTAGATATGTTTATAGAAGAAATCATTGACAGAATTGTGTGTCTAGATATGTTTATAGAAGAAATTATTGACAGAATTGTGTGTAGATATGTTTATAGAAGAAATTATTGACAGAATTGTGTGTCTAGATATGTTTATAGAAGAAATTATTGACCGAATTGTGTGTCTAGATATGTTTATAGAAGAAATTATTGACAGAATTGTGTGTCTAGATATGTTTATAGAAGAAATTATTGACCGAATTGTGTGTCTAGATATGTTTATAGAAGAAATTATTGACAGAATTGTGTGTCTAGATATGTTTATAGAAGAAATCATTGACAGAATTGTGTGTCTAGATATGTTTATAGAAGAAATCATTGACAGAATTGTGTGTCTAGATATGTTTATAGAAGAAATTATTGACAGAATTGTGTGTCTAGATATGTTTATAGAAGAAATTATTGACAGAATTGTGTGTCTAGATATGTTTATAGAAGGAATTATTGACAGAATTGTGTGTCTAGATATGTTTATAGAAGAGATTATTGACAGAATTGTGTGTCTAGATATGTTTATAGAAGAAATTATTGACAGAATTGTGTGTCTAGATATGTTTATAGAAGAAATCATTGACAGAATTGTGTGTCTAGATATGTTTATAGAAGAAATCATTGACAGAATTGTGTGTCTAGATATGTTTATAGAAGAAATTATTGACCGAATTGATTGTCTAGATATGTTTATAGAAGAAATCATTGACAGAATTGTGTGTCTAGATATGTTTATAGAAGAAATTATTGACAGAATTGTGTGTCTAGATATGTTTATAGAAGAAATCATTGACAGAATTGTGTGTCTAGATATGTTTATAGAAGAAATCATTGACAGAATTGTGTGTCTAGATATGTTTATAGAAGAAATCATTGACAGAATTGTGTGTCTGGATATGTTTATAGAAGAAATTATTGACCGAATTGTGTGTCTAGATATGTTTATAGAAGAAATCATTGACAGAATTGTGTGTCTAGATATGTTTATAGAAGAAATCATTGACAGAATTGTGTGTCTAGATATGTTTATAGAAGAAATCATTGACAGAATTGTGTGTCTAGATATGTTTATAGAAGAAATCATTGACAGAATTGTGTGTCTAGATATGTTTATAGAAGAAATCATTGACAGAATTGTGTGTCTAGATATGTTTATAGAAGAAATTATTGACAGAATTGTGTGTCTAGATATGTTTATAGAAGAAATTATTGACAGAATTGTGTGTCTAGATATGTTTATAGAAGGAATTATTGACAGAATTGTGTGTCTAGATATGTTTGTAGAAGAAATTATTGACAGAATTGTGTGTCTAGATGTGTTTATAGAAGAAATTATTGACAGAATTGTGTGTCTAGATATGTTTATAGAAGAAATCATTGACAGAATTGTGTGTCTAGATATGTTTATAGAAGAAATCATTGACAGAATTGTGTGTCTAGATATGTTTATAGAAGAAATTATTGACAGAATTGTGTGTCTAGATATGTTTATAGAAATCCTAGCTTTTTCCTGAAACACTGATTTTAGTGCAATACAGGATTAAACAAAAATTATGACCCGTTCCATACACCTCCACATACCCCAAGACCCCCGCCCCCCAGTAGGATACTTTTTCTCAAAGCATTGTACACGGCTGAGAGTTAGTCTCCTGATTACGAAATTCCGCTGAACACGGATGTGTCGGGCCATTGTCGCAGATGAAACGGTGACACAACGCATTTACATTATCTGGGCTAAATCCTGCTGGAATTCTATTAGGATCATTGTCCTGTAACAAGAGAGATCCAATGGGAGTTTGAGAATGAATGATGAAGAAGAAGTGTATGCAATAAATTCTGGAGAAACCACCCACTTCACTTGATACATAATACTGTGGACAGAGAGCTGTGGGGATCCATGACCGACTACGCAAGCAGGCACGGCACCTGATGATGATGAACATTTAAATTTATTACTAAGCGACTTTAGTGTTAGAGAGATTAGTAAACTAGTCTCACAAACTCAACTCGTGTGTATTTACCCGGTATTCAAATTGCAGACTAAGTGCCGTTTCTATTATACTGGCAATGCAATTGAATGTAAATGAGTGGTTCATAAAAAGTTAACAAAATTTGAAACTAAATTTGTCTTTTGCATACGTGCTCTGATAAATCAACACGCAAATTCTAATCCCTACGATTGCCTCAGAGGAACGGGAAGTTCGTTATGCAACTGCTTCATTTGCGCCTTCCAGCGGCCCAGCATATCAGTTTTTGGCATATTGAAAAGTAATGACTTGTACATGATATACTTCAATGTTTATTATTTTGTATTATTTGGGTCAAAAGTCATAGCCGGCTGCATCAACAACCATTAGTAATATTAATGTCATTATTAAATTAAACAAATTTGATAGCCCAAGGTTGAAACCCTTATTTTGTCTTCAGCGTGGCTTTTAGGTTCAATTTATATATACATCTGTCTTCAGCGTGGCTTTTAGGTTCAATTTATATATACATAACAGACCGCAGTATTTCTTTTCATCGGTCCTCTTTTGGAATCCAGAGATACACGGACAAGGTTATAAATTATATCCAGTCATAAATTCTGATATTTGTGTGGACTGTTCTAAAGGGAAAAAACCCTAATATCTTCATAAATCCTGATATCTTTGCGCGGACGGACTGTTCTAAGAGAAACAGCCCTATTATATCCAACCTGATTTCGAGTCTAGAAATATAGAGATGTCTATTGTCTTTCCCCATGTGGTTTGTTATCCTGTCTTTTCATTAAGCGTAGGAGTTATTGGAGCTTGAGTTTCCAAGGCCAGATATGTGACCTCGGCTGTGATATTACCGAGTTTGTTCAGGATATCCCTGAAGTTTTTTATCCATCTTTTCCGTGGTCTTCTGGCTGTGTACCCTGATCTCATTTAGTTATATGCCTGTAAGGGCAACCTGTCGCGATATTTGATATATGAGATTAGATAGACAGACATATATTTGGTAATGATCTACTTGTAGTATCTCTCCATGTAATGATCTACTTATAGTATCTCTCCATGTAATTTCAAGTTTCGGGCGTGTTCCTCTACGATTTTGCTGACTATCATGATTTTTGTTTTTAATCTTCTTTGAGATATTCAAATAAAAGTTATTTGTGCACAACTGTATACATTAATTATTATAATCCTTTTTTGTAAATTCTACTCTACAGAGGCAAGCAACGCAGAAACGTGTTAAAACGAAAGCGGAAGTGTTCCAGGACATAACAGCAAATATCATTAGGTAAACAAAATCACATTGTGGTGATTTTCATAAGTCAACAGTTTCTGACAATTTTTGACCTCATCCATCTCCCTGTCAAGAACTTGTCAGGAATTCAGGAACACCTACCAAATTATGTCCCAAATAATTCCACCGCCTTAAAATAATATTTGCAGAAAACGTGAGAAAGGATTACATGCTTTTTTCCCTATATATTATAAAAACACAATCTATTTAATTTGTGTATTAAAAAACACAATCTATTTAATTTGTGCATTAAAAACACAATCTATTTAATTTGTGTATTATAATAACATAATCTATTTAATTTGTGTATTATTAAAAACACAATATATTTAATGTGTGTGTTAAAAACACAATATATTTAATTTGCGAATTAAAAAACACAATCTATTTAATTGGTGTATTATAAAAGCACAATCTATTTAATTTGTGTATTAAAAACACAATCTATTCCATTTGTGTTTTACAAAAACACAATCTATTTAATTTGTGTATTACAAAAACACAATATATTTAATTTGTGTATTACAAAAACACAATCTATTTAATTTGTGTATTACAAAAACATAATCTATTTAATTTGTGTATTAAAAACACAATCTATTTAATTTGTGTATTACAAAAACACAATATATTTAATTTGTGTATTACAAAAACATAATCTATTTAATTTGTGTATTACAAAAACACAATCTATTTAATTTGTGCATTAAAAACACAATCTATTTAATTTGTGCATTAAAAACACAATCTATTTAATTTGTGTATTACAAAATCACAATCTATTTAATTTGTGCATTAAAAACACAATCTATTTAATTTGTGCATTAAAAACACAATCTATTTAATTTGTGTATTACAAAAACACAATCTATTTAATTTGTGTATTATAAAAACATAATCTATTTAATTTGTGTATTATTAAAAACACAATATATTTAATGTGTGTGTTAAAAACACAATCTATTTAATTTGCGAATTAAAAAACACAATCTATTTAATTGCTGTATTATAAAAGCACAATCTATTTAATTTGTGTATTATAAAAACATAATCTATTTAATTTGTGTATTATTAAAAACACAATATATTTAATGTGTGTGTTAAAAACACAATCTATTTAATTTGCGAATTAAAAAACACAATCTATTTAATTGCTGTATTATAAAAGCACAATCTATTTAATTTGTGTATTAAAAACACAATCTATTCAATTTGTGTTTTACAAAAACGCAATCTATTTAGTTCATGTATTACAAAAACACAATCTATTTATTTTGTGTATTACAAAAACAAACTATTTAATTTGTGTATTTAAATGACAATTCTGTTGACAATTTTGTCAAACATTTTTTATCTACCGCCCTCTCCCCCTCCCCCGCATATTAACAGGTTAACTGTCAAAGTATCTCACAATCCCCACTTTCCCTCTCCTCTGCCTAATTATTAACGTAATTTATGGACTACGCCCTAGCTAATGTTGTTACTCTGTCTATTATCTACTGTCATTGTATCCACTTGTATCCACATGTATCCACTTGCTGTGTGTTCTACACTAGAAGCCAAAGACTGGACTTCCATAGTTCTGTCCAGATTGTAGGAATGTGTATACTTGTTTTTTTTTTGTGTTTGTTGTTATATTTTCTCGTTTGGAACTGGGGCCTGGACTTCTAGTTCACGATGCACAGAATAGGGTAATTGTCTTCTTTCCAGTCATGTCGTAGGAAGCGACTAAGGAAAGCTGGGAGATAACCTGCAATTGTTTTTAAAATGTCTTAGTCACATGTTGTCTTAATTTCTTTCTTTTGTTTTCCATCAAATAATCCTTATGAGTGGCGAAGAGATGTTGGACAATGGGCATTGCACCTTTGTCCTTTTTTAGTAGACTCTCCTAGGTGACCGGGGAATGCTAAATGTGCCATCACTGCAAGACTCCCTAGGTAACGGGGAAAGCTAGATGTGCCATCACTGCAGACTCCTTAAGTAACGGGGAAAGCTAGATGTGCCATCACTGAAGACTCCCTAGGTAATGGGGAATGCTAGATGTGCCATCACTGGGGATATGTCAAGAATTTCGATAGAAGAAGGATGATATAGTTGGCCTAGAAGTGTGTGCTGTACTCCTGGCAGAACCATCATCTTCAGACTACGAACTGGCCACAACAGACTGAGAAATCACATGTTCCGAAAGCTGAATATTGGCGAGACAGACTTGTGCAACTGTGGACTGAGCCAAGAGACTGCAGAACACATTCTTCCTGCCTGTCGACTCTACCAAGAAGAGAGTGAGAAAATATGGCCTACTGAGACGGCACTATTTCCAGACTTGATGGGTTCCATGGATGACCTGAAGCGAATCACACAATTCATTGAAGCTATTGGCGCTGTAACCTGATATCTGACTGAAGAACGATGAAGAAGAAGAAGACTCCTGGCAGGACGTGGTCATCATGGTACACTGGCCCATCACGGGGACTAAACATACATCCATAAACCTCCCGTACACAATCATGCTCCGAGTCCATCTTCAGAGTCCAGCTTTAACCTCAGCTACACAACTGAGAAGAACCCGTGATTTGTCTGAAAGACTATGCGCTATCAAAAACTATCTACCCACAGCTGAAGAGATTATTTCATCATCCTCATTTCATATTTTTTATTTTTGTCAACAGTTACCATCGGCACCGTCTGTCTGTGACAGGAACAGCAGAAAACTCTAACGATGAGGGAGAAACTGACGATACACGCGGCAGTCCTTCTAACAGCCGTAGCACACCCACCATGGGTCTTAGAAACGGTGCCTTCACTCGGGTGAACTCTTCACTGGCAACAGACAACCATTTTATAACAAGAGCTGCAATGTTAACAAGTGACTATAGTATTGATGAGGACAATAATGAAATTGATTTTTCTTGTGACTTACCTATCGTGGACACAGAATTTCTTGACAGTTCTAGAAGAAAAAATGTTTTAAAACCCTTGGTCATGGCTGGAGGCGAACGTGAGTTATCCCTTGCAGGACAAGAGGTCAGCTCCATCGTTTCGCCCTCCAAACAAATTTCAAAATTTCACTCCCAAAACAGACGCTCCTGGAATGGTTCAAATTCTAAATCACGAAAACTTTCATTAATTAAACGTAATGACACCACTGGTAATTTAGGTTCGGTCAGTCGATCTCAAAATAATGAGATGGACTATAGTGAAAACACAACTAACACAGTACATTCTCATGCGCCTGTGAATACTTCTCCCTCTCATGTTGTCTCGTATGTTCACGAGTTTCCACCACCTCGCAATACCATCACGTATTACTACTCGCCAACATCATCATCAATCCAGTCTATAAATGAAGAACAGCGTGAGTTTTCTCCATTTTCCTCGAATACGTCAGTAAATAATGAAGATTTCACCGCTTGTGATGAATCTTTCGAAGGAGCGTCCACTATCTCACCAAACAGCAGCATTACGTGGGCTTCCAACGGATCTCATTTTATAGACAGTGATTCTCAAACTCTCGATTCTTTGGATAATATATCTCAGAATTCTTCAGATCCCTTAATCCAAAGTCAAAAATCGGCAGAAGAGTCATTAAACACACCGGTGTTAGGATCTACAAATCATGGCAGAATGTCTTACCCGTCATCCATTTATGAGCTACCATCAAGAGTATTCTATGAAACGAAAGCTCCAACGAGGAAAACTATGTCACGTTCTCAATCAGTCGAATCATTTCCTCGTCAAATTCCTCATGCTCAGAAGGTCGATGTGATGAACAGAAACTCAAAAGATAAAATTAATCAAACAACTGTTCCTTGTGGGAAATCAGTCTCATTGAGCAATGACATTGAGAGAGAAGCACCTTTAGGTGAGGTCTGTACTAACAATGGAGTTCCTCCCTTAGAGAGTGCGAGTACGCAGCTTGTAATGTCTACATTCAAGACTTTTTCAGATATCAATCCTCAGAAAAAGATAAACCAGCAACAGAATAACACAAGACGCACAGGAAGTCATGATAGCACTAAAGTCAATCACTTCACACCAAGTCTAAGACTGAAGGTAAGAGAAAAAGTCATGACGGGGTATTAATATTTTACTTGATTGATTTTACTGTAATATTTTACTGCGTTGAAATGTAATATTCTTTTGATATAGAAGGGGTACAACTGGTATCATATTACTCTTGTGCGATTTACAGGTTTAGCGGATATCCATGACCTTAAAAGTACCTACATGCGGTGCATCTGGAAATAGATATACTATTTGGTATATGAGAACGGAAATGTGTTGTGTCGTAGGTTTATTTGCGCCAATGGCCCGGCTAATTCGACTTCGACGGTGGTAACTAATACGATCAGTATCTGTACCACGTCCACTGAACGCTAGACGTCCGTAGCCATGTTGATGGTAGACCAGCCGTACTAGAGAACTGGTTTCGGTACTACACGCTGGTCACCAATCTCACAGATAACCATAATATAGCTTGCTTGACATTTTTTTATGCTGTATATGGTGATATCGACATAGCCACAGACGCTGACAGACAAGCATTATCTCCTATACCTATCAGACAACACAGACAGCGACACTGTCGCCACACAGTGACGTAATACATTCTAGCCTGGAGAGCTGGAATGCCGAAAATGTGTACTCACTGCGCAAAACTAAAGTCCAACAGGTAAAGCTTAAAACGATGCAATAAAGTTTTTTTAATAATACAAAATAACGCCCTTGTGTTGCCGGGGCCCGAAAGAGGAACAAAGAATCGCAACACTATTTACCTTCCACGCATGTCGTTAAAGGCGACTAAGGAGGTTATGGGATGGAGTTGGCTGTCCCATCCCACATAGGGTCAGTGACCCAAAGCCATGCTGACGTCGGATGTGTCAGGCCGAAAGGCGCAGATATCGCAGCAATGCTGTAAACCATGACACAACGCATTCCGTTCTCCGGAATACATCCTGCTAATCTGCAGGAGTTTGAGAACGAACGCAGAAGAAGAAGAAGAATACAAAAAACGAAAATGATAAATGCCTTTCGGTCGAAACGTCGATTTGTGTGTGTGCCTATGTTTGTTTCGTATTCTTAGCACAACTTTATTACCTCGTTAACAGCTGGAATGCAAGGCCGTTACAATGGTGGTCAATGTCGATATCCCGTCATGAACGGATCACGTTAAGGTATAGTTGTAAGGAGGCAGTTTGAGAATGAAAAAACAATCACCTACCATCAGAAAAAAAAACAGATAATCAAGTCAATAACAAAGCCACAAACACCAACACAAGATGACTATTATATTATGAACAGACCAGAACAAGTTATAATTCTACGTCTCAGAACAGGACACAACCGACTCCGCAGTCACATGTATACAAAGTTCAAGAATGGCAACACGGCCATGTGTACATGTGGACAGGCAGCACAGAGTGCCAAACATATACTTCAAGAGTGTTCTGAGCATGAAACGCTGAGGCAGACATATTGGCCAGAGAAAACAACACTGGAATCAAAGCTCTATGGGACACTGTATGAACTACAAAAGACAGTGAGTTTTATTAAGGAGACAGAATTACAGATATAGAAATGTTTCAAGTGAACGAAAGAAGAAGATGAAGAAAAGAATTAATAATGAAGATTAATACAGCTCTAGATTACACAACGGAAAATAATAAAATATAGAAAATAATAATAAAACAAAGAACAAATACAATTGTCAACGTGTCGGTCCAATTGTATTTCATAATTTAAACATATTGAACGCACCAATATGGACTTATTAAAATTGTGTTGCACTGAATCTGTTGTTACTGGGCGATGAATTCCTGGTGAGAGAAATCCGTATCCCATCCATTTTTTTTAAATATTCGTTATAGTTTTGTGTTCTTAACTGTTTTTGTTGTCTTGATAAAGGTCCCAATTGGACCGACACGTTGACAATTGTATTTGTTCTTTATTTTATTATTTTCTATATTTTATTATTTTATATGGATAGTTTTCTTCAGTAACCTTCCTACCTTGGGCCCTATTTGTATTTACTTCTAGTAATATCTAGAACAAGATTGATGGAAAATCGTGTCACGAATGAATCAATAAGAGATCCAAACAAGAATATGTCTCAACTGTTATTAGAAGAAGACTTTGGCAGTGTTTATGTCATGTGCTTAGATCCGACGACAACAGACTTACCCACCGAGCTCTGTTATGGTCTGCAAGACACAGACAGACAGGACAGGACAGACAAGACAGACAGACTACCATCTACCATCATTTGTCAGTATGTGTCAAAGACACAGCTAATGGCCAGCTTGTTGCAGTATCTCTCCATGTATTTGTATATGAAGTGTTTCTTTTCTTTGATCTTGCTTAATGTAATGTTTTTTTTTGTTTTATGAATGTTAATATCTATAGCATGTTTCACCAGCTTTGCGTAACTTCAAAATGATGCATCTCAGCAAATATATAACGCATAGAATTGAAATTTTACGTGTGGTTTTGAAATGATATAGACCCTAGGATTTAAATTTGCCATTAAAACGCTGCCATTAGTTTCAATTTTCTAATATTTACAATATACATACATACATACACACACACACACATATATATATACATATACATATATATATATATATATATATATATATATATATATATATATATATATATATATATATATATATATAAAGTCTACTTGTCACCTTACATTTCACGCACATTTTTAAGATGTTTACCGTTAATTATAAGATCTAATTTATACATGATTGCTTGATCATAGAATTGGCAAGAGTTATGCGTGAAATTACATTAGTTTGTACTCTTGAACACAAGACAAACGGTGTTTAAGGTTGTATCCGGTGTAATGTCTGAAGTGGTAAAATTTATGTTCTCGATACACAATAATTAGTATACCGACACAGATCAAATGATTTTATTCTTTTATAAAAACTGGACATGGTGCACATAAAATAAGGTATTTATCGTCTCCAACCAAATATAACATCATATGCAGAAAAAAAAATAGCATTAATACGTTAGATGGTTAATCAAATAGATACATTTGTTTGAGGCAAAAGCTAGTAGAACATGTTATAGTACATATTAACTACCTGTTGGCTATATTTTGTCTTGTTTTGAAAGGACAACAGAGTCAAATCTACTTTACGTTGGAACGCCATGTCTAGTCACCAAAACCAGCTGTCCGCAGACTTCATCGATGAATGTACACTGGATGCTCTGTCTAAGGAGGACGTTTTGATTTTATGGAAGAAATCAGAGATTGAACTCGAGAACAGACTTCAAGAGGTAAATATTTATTGCTAAAAACGTGCTTTTTATTTACACTTAGCAGTCTTTCTTTTCTTGAATTGTTTCATTATTTGCAGTGTTTTGTTATTTACAATGTTTTGTTACTTGCAATATTTTGTTACTTGCAATGATTGCACTGTTTCGTTACTTGCAATGATTTGTTAGTTTCAATGTTTTGTTACATGCAATGATTTGTTACGTGCAATGATTTGTTACTTGCAATGATTTGTTATTTGCAATGTTTCGTTACTTGCAATGATTTGTTACTTGCAATGTTTTGTTACTTGCAAAATTTTGTTACTTGCAATATTTTATTACTTGCAATATTTCGTTACTTGCAATATTTCGTTACTTGCAATATTTTGTTACTTGCAATATTTCGTTACTTGCAATATTTTGTTACTTGATTTATTCCTGTGTTGATAGGGCTCTACAGAGGAGAAGAGAATAGTTGCACTGTGACGTGCCATGCATTTCGTAAGAGGCAACTAAGGAGGTTTACGGAGGTGGAAGTTGGCTGTCCCATCTCATAGAAGGTCAAAGTGATCAAAAGCAATGCTGAAGTCTGATGTGTCAGGCCAAAAGGAACATATATCGAAGACAATCTATAAACCACGACATAGCGCATTTCGTCCTCTGGACTATATCCTGCATTGACAATGCTGATGAAGACACGCTGGACAGATCATCTGGCTCACTCTAAATCATCTGCCAAAAAGTCTGCTTATATAGAGATCTCCAAACGGCCCAGAACACAGAAAAAAGTGTTTTAAAGACCCGCTTCTGACACCGCTGACACACTTCTATATAAACACGCTTCAATCACCGCTGACTCACGTCAATATAAACACGCTTCAATCACCGCTGACTCACGTCAATATAAACACGCTTCAATCACCGCTGACTCACGTCAATATAGGCACTCTTCTTCTTTACTATTCGTTCTCAAATTCCTGCACATTAGCGGGATAAAGTCAGAACAGTTGGTTGATTCCACATCAGTAAAATCGACTCAAATGCCATGCTGAAATCTGATGTCGCAAAATAATGTGTATATTTCTCAGTCAAGCTGTAAACCATTACATCGAGGCACTCAGCAAGAGTTTGAACATGAACAAACAAAATCTGATTTAGGTATCCCTGAAGAACTCTTCCTCGCAGAGAAATATCAAACAATCTTTGTCGTCGAAGACGGATGTGTCGGGACATTGGTTCAAACAAGACTGCAACACAACGCATTTCCATTCTCTGGGCTACATCCTGTTGGAAATCTAATACGACCATGGTACTGCTACAAGAGAGATCCAGCGGGAGTTTGAGAATCAATGCTGAAGAAGAAGAAACAATCTTTGTATACTAAGTCGATTGTAGCTATTGTTCTTCTTCTTCTGCCTTCGTTCTCAAACTACTGCAGATTAGCAGGAGGTAGTCCGGAGAACGAAATGCGTTGTGTCATGGTTTACAGCATTGCTGCGATATCTGCGCCTTACTATCTTACACATCCTATGGCTTTGGGTCACTGACCCTATATGGGATGGGATAGCCAACTCCATCCCATAACTTCTTAGTCGCCTTTTACTACATGCGTGGAAGGTAAACAGTGTTGCTATTCTTTGCTCCCCTTTCGGGCCCCATCAACACACGGGCGATTGTAATTATTTTTCTTCGAGACAAATTATAATGCATAAAATGGGATTTTAACCGGGTCTGATTAGATGGCACCTACTCGTTTCCCAACTTGGTTTCACTCGCGATTGCAGCATTATGATTTTTCTTTAATAATTTCTTATGTGCAGCACTTAGGGCAGAAGTTATATTTCTCCATGCTTTGCGTGCGGTTCACTGCACTCTGTTGTTGTTCAATCTATCTATCTATCTATATATATATATATATATCTATATATCTATCTATCTATCTATATATATATATATTTATCTATCTATTTATCTATCTAATATAATCTCATCTAATCTTATCTAGTCTCATCTAATCTCATCCAATCGAATCTAGTCTAGTCTAATCTCATCTGGATCTATATCTTGATCTTAATCTAAATATAATCTTAATCTTATCTTAATCTAAATATAATCTAATCTACCTATCTATCTCTGTTTATATATGGTAATTATTGTTCTTGTCCGTCATAGGTCACTGCTAGAAACCGACGTCTTGGGCTTGCCATAGACTTCCTAACAAGACAGGACAGATCTGATGACGCTGAAGAAGTGTAATAATGCTGTTGTCATGGTAATGTTTATTGAAGTGAAACAAAGTCGAGCATTTCCTGAAGGGAAGTAATAACATCTTAGCAACAAGACGAAGCTTCACTGTAAAGTATTACAACGCACAATATCATTTTTATGGGAACTTGTTACGGTCCATAACTGTGTTTAAACAGTTTACATTATCTGACGTGTGTGAACTTTCTATAGTTATTCGTGTTGACCATATATTAATGTTTTGTTGATGCCTGTACAAGGTCAGATCATTTGTGTTGGGCCTGATCATTTAAAAAGATGTATTTTTTGTATATTTTCTCTGTCACGTCTACTAGAATTAAGTATTTGTTCTCCTACAAAATCTATGACTCAAACATAATTAAAAAGCATTTGTATGTGGTCCCACTGGGTAATAGAATGGTACGCACTGCAGTTTGTGGTCCTACTAGGTAATAGAATGATGCATACTGCAGTGTATGGTCCTATTTGGTAATAGGATGGTACACTCAGCAGTCCTACTATGTAATAGTATAGTACATACTGCAGTTTGTGGTCCATTTAGGTAATAGGATGGTACATACTGCAGTTTATGGTCCAACTAGGTAACAGGATGGTACATACTGCAGTTTGTGGTCCAACTAGGAAACAGGATGGTACATGATGCAGTTTGTGGTCCAACTAGTTAACAGGATGGTACATACTGCAGTTTGTGGTCCAACTAGTTAACAGGATGGTACATACTGCAGTTTGTGGTCCAACTAGGTAACAGGATGGTACATACTGCAGTTTGTGGTCCAACTAGGTAACAGGATGGTACATACTGTAGTTTGTGGTCCAACTAGGTAACAGGATTATACATACTGCAGTTTGTGGTCCAACTAGGTAACAGGATGGTACATGATGCAGTTTGTGGTCCAACTAGGTAACAAGATGGTACATACTGCAGTTTGTGGTCCAACTAGGTAACAGGATGGTACATACTGCAGTTTGTGGTCCAACTAGGTAACAGGATGGTACAGACTTCAGTGTGTGATCCCACTAAGTAATATGATGGTAAACACTGCAAATGAAGTTTGTGGTCACGACCATAGATAGGACTATGCTGAAGAGGCAGATGATAAACTCCATAAGGGAGTTATGTGGGCGGTGGTATTGCGTGTGATAAATAATGATGGTGATGAAAAGTTTTAGTTCTGAGAAGGTAGCTCGTAACAGCCCAAAGTATTTCAAACATTGTCTCTCCTCAGTTAGTAACCGAATTGACACTCAAACGCATACAGTTTGATGTCTCAAAGACGTGTTTCTTCTTCTTCTTCTTCTGAGTTAGTTCTCAAACTCCTGCAGATTAGCAGGATGCAGTCCGGAGAACGGAATGCGTTGTATCATGGTTTACAGCATTGCTGCGATATCTGCGCCTTTCGGCATGACACATCCGACTTCAGCATGGCTTTGGGTCACTTAACCTATATGGGATGGGACAGCTAACTCCATCCTATAACCTCCTTAGTCGCCTTTCATGACAAGCGTGGAAGGTAAACAGTGTTGCTATTCTTTGCTCCCCTTTCGGCCCCGGCAACACAGGGGCGAGACGTGTTTCTATTAATGGGGTGGTGTATAGATGCATGTTTAGTGCCGAAGGGAGACACTCCAGAGTAGCAGTATCCCAGATCAGAAAATTGTACCAGGAGTGCAGCATTTACATCAGGACAAATTACTTGAACATCTATCCGTCACATCTGTTGATACAACTTCAGTGATGGTACATATAGCATCCCCCGACAACTAGGAATATGCCACACAATGGAAAATGGGCATTGTTCACTGGCCTGCATCCCTCTGTCATCCATGAGGACCATATGACAGAAGAGAAAAGTAATAAATTAAGGCAAGACTTGCAATGATCATGACTTTTTTTTACATGTCACAGATTGTCTACCCATTTACCAACTTTTCTTAGTCGCCTCTTACGACATGCCTTTAAAAAAGACAGCAGCCCTATTATTTGCTACCTGAACTAGAAATCCAGGCATCCACACGGGAGCAGATGATAAATAGAGAGATAAGACAGGTCAAAAATAACATATTTTATTAAGTTGTTTTATTATGATTTCGTTTATATTTATGCCTCGGCGTATTTGATAAAGGCATGTGTCGAAACGTCAATCCGTATTAGACTTTTTGGGCTGTGATTTTTTAGACCTCTTCTGGTTACTGGTTACACATTTCAGACACCACTTTGGTTATCTCACGGTGTATAACAATTACAATTGATGGGGCTATACCACTTAAAGATATTAGTTTTATTATCTCTCGTATCCCTAATCTATATCGTAACCTTGGACAAAGGTCGAGGAGTCGGATCAATATGCTGAAAACGGATGTGCTGGGCCCGAAGGTGCAAAATAACGCAGATCTGCTGTGAAATCAGCAGTACAACGTACTTCACAATCCCCGGCAGAAACCACAGGAACTGGTTATCAAAGAGTGAAAGAATAAGAAAAGCTGGATCCATGACGAAGTATAGTTAACTGCCGAAGTTGGACATGCCGGAACCATTGGCACAAATAAAGTGGCAACACAATAAACCTCTACTCTAAATCTAGCTGGAAATCTATTAGAATCATTGTGTCCTGGTACATGAGAAATCTATTGTGTGTGTGTGCGCATTTTTTTTCCCAGCCAGAAAAATTCGGACAAGAAAAAAATAAGTACCACTGAGATTAATGGGTAGGACTATTCTTATTCTGCAATTAGTTTCTTATGGTCATAAATCTATACAGACAGGAGGGTCGCCTCAATGACGTCAGTGGTCAGCAGGTCATCACGGTTCACATCTTCACTTCCAGGCCCGTTGCCTGTGGCCAGATTTTAGTTTCCAAAAAGTGTACTCTGCAAAATGTGTTCTAGAGTCTGTGAACCCTTTTGTCATGGACATTGCTCAGTTTAGACCTTTATTTTGTCTAGATTTTGCTTGTTGTCTACAGTGTCCTGCGAGGCACTGAGCCTAAAAATAGTAGTTTGATGTGATCTGTTCGGCTTTATGATAGGATCTTGTAGAAAGTTGATGCCTGTTCTCTGACTCTATGTATGTTTTTATTTTCTTTTGTAGAAGTTTTTTGAACAATTCTTGAGAAAGGTTTGAATACACAAATTTCATACATTTTAAAACTATAAGGACTTCCGGTAAAATGGCGCGAAGTGACAGATGTGTTATTTCTGTGATCACAAATGGAAGTCCTGTTCAATGTTTCAGGACTATTCACATGGAATATGTGGTTTCTTTCTGTGTGTGTGTTAGAGATCGCTGTGTAGCCATGTGAATTTCCTGATGCAACACTGAGGCAGGATTAGCAAACCGTCAGTGAGAACACAATGGCCCCTAGTAAAATGTTTTTCTGAAGACAACTACTAGACAAGACAATCGTAAACTTCTGACAGATGAAATGTCATGTTTACCAGAATCCTAGGAATATCGCTAAGAGACAAAGTAGAGTGAGGAATGAGAACATTAGACAAAGAACCGGCACCATCACAATCTTGGAATATATTAAGAGACAACAGATCAAATGGTTTGGACACATCATCTGACTACCATCAGACAGCATACCACAGCAAGCTATGCTACACAGATACAGTGAAGGCAGACCTGGAGGCTGACCACGAAATACCACCGAAATAAAAGAGATGACAAATTCCTACATCTACTCAGCACAAACGAGGGCCATCTCCAGAAAACTCTTCTACCCCTGATGTTGAACGGCAATTTAGATTTAAGATGTAGATATTAGATTAGATTAGATAGATAGATTGGGCCTACCCGTAAAAAATATTTCTGATAACACTTCTTGTCAACCTACTCTTTTTGTAAAACCGTAGCATGACCTTATATATATCTAGAAGACCAATCACTACCAAATATTAACATGTTGACAAATAATCCACAACACAAATATATATATATAGTAAGCTTACAGTAGTATCAGTTTTATTTCCAGCGTTGAGCGCTTCATATGTATTGTCATCAGTGTAAAATGTGTACCTAACATCGACTATTACTGAACATATGTACTCTTTCCTACTATGCAACAATATGTGTTTGTTTATTGGTATCTACATAATAACGTCATGGGTATTTCTGTTAACTTAGTTCAATGATTATTTTTGTGTTTAATGTATAGTTTACCTCTTTGTACTTCCGTCATTTGTTTAAACACAGGAATGAAAACTACAGTCATGCATTCTGTTTATATATGTATTAAGGGACTTATTGTTGTTAATGTGTAGCGATCTCAGATCTAGGGGATGAAAGATCCCTAAAAGGAACAAACAAAACATGTCTCGGTACAGTGCAAGTAGACGCCACCACATGTTTATATATGCATTAAGGGACTTATTGTTGTTAATGTGTAGCGATCTCAGCTGCCCAAATGGTGCATGACCTACAGCTAGGAACAGTACCAACGTCTTGAGACTTAGAACAAGGGCAATAGATATGTTTCCACTAGGGGATGAAAGATCCCTAAAAGTAACAAACAAAACATGTCTCGGTACAGTACAAGTAGAAGCCACCTTGTAATTATTTCCTTGTCTATGTAAATTTCATGTTCATCATCAAATAATTAAAATATTTATTTATTTAGGGTTGGGGGTTAGGGTTATTTGTGTTGAACACAACTGTCCTAACCCAAACTCAGAAATAAATTAATATTTTAATTATTCAATGAACATGAACTTTATAAAAATAAGACAAGGTAAATAACTATGTGGTGGTGTCTACTTGAACTGTACCAATTTCTCTTTTGGGAAATAAAAAAAACTTTCTTGTGTGTTTTTCTGTTATCAAATAAGAGGTATGATGCCATATTATAGTAGGACCATTGTCTTGCTACAAGAGAGATCCAGCAGGTGTTAGAGAATGAACCCTGAAGAAGAAGAATGTTGTATCTTCAGGGTTGCTTAGTACTACGATGTAGACTACCCAATGGTTCTCAAACTGTCTTCTGTGACATATAGAACCTTTTCAATATTCATGGTTTCTTACTACAGTATATGCCTAATTATATATCATTCAAAAATGTAGTTCTGCCCCCCCCCCCATGGCCCTTTTGAGGATCATATCTTCAACTCTGAGAACTACAGGACAGCACCAAACACCCCTAAATTGTGATATGACACAACCTTTACCTTGTTATCTTAGTTTACATGTAATAAACAAATGACAGAATATACACAATGTTGTTTTTACATGACTGAGTTTTCGTCATTTGTACATTCTTATTCTGTGGAATCCCTGTACATGTTTAACAAATTGTTCAGTGGAATCCCTGTACATGTTTAACAAATTATTCAGTGGAATCCCTGTACACGTTTAACAAATTGTTCAGTGGAATCCCTGTACATGTTTAACAAATTATTCAGTGGAATCCCTGTACACATTTAACAAATTGTTCAGTGGAATCCCTGTACATGTTTAACAAATTATTCAGTGGAATCCCTGTACATGTTTAACAAATTATTCAGTGGAATCCCTGTACACGTTTAACAAATTATTCAGTGGAATCCCTGTACATGTTTAACAAATTGTTCAATGGAATCCCTGTACATGTTTAACAAATTGTTCAATGGAATCCCTGTACATGTTTAACAAATTGTTCAGTGGAATCCCTGTACATGTTTAACAAATTGTTCAGTGGAATCCCTGTACATGTGTAACAAATTGGTCCGAACAGTGAAATATGTAATAGCCAAAATTCTCCAGATACAATTATATAAAGAATAAACCTGTTAATCGGGCACACAAATCTGTGTTTTTAAATTACATAATCATATCTTTTTTTACAATTGTTGACAACAAAGGTTTCAATATATCCTCATTTTTCATTCATACAATAATGGCATAGAGTTTCAGGATGTAGCATATTTTCTATAGGCTGGGTGAATCCAATGAAGATATATTTTATAAATAACAGTATTGGAATGAAACACCTTTCTGAATGAGATAGAACATTGCTCATCCCAAGAATATATTGTCTCTCATTCCATTTTGTATCATATAAACGTAAACTTCTGAATTGATTACTTCCAAATGTTTGTATTTTTAAAATTCTTAATTGTTCCCTTTTTTTGTCTTGGTTATATATTTTGTATTACTTTACAATTTGTTTCTTTAAATGTGTGTGCCTGCTTAACAGGGAAGTACTAAATAAATTAATTGGGGATTATGAAAAGTACTGATGAATGTGCATTGTTATATTCATATGCACAATTATAGGGAACCCACTGTGCTTGTACAATTGTATGTTGGCAAAATGTATGTATTTGTACCATTAGTGTTTACATTGTCACTAACATATTATCAATTGAGCATTGAAATTCACCAGTGACGGCATATTTTAATTTATGTGACTTAAGGGGAGAACTGCAAATGCTAGCAAATCTACCTACGAAGTATATTTCCCGACTACAAATCTCTATTGGGTTCGCTTTATTTTAGTGGTAAGTGCAATTACTAACAAGTCGGGTGATATAAAGCTCAACTTCCTCCCTGTTCAGCTGAAAATAGTTTTATATTACCATCCAGCACCTAGATCGACCCAGACTAAGAAAATGGATATTTTCATATAACTGGCATATTCTTCGTCAGAAAGATGAAGAAATCATCTACCCAGAAAAGAGGATCAAAGCTATCAGGAAAGTTGACCATCCAAAAGACACTTATCACTATCTCGACAGAGATGAGCAGGTTATTATCTTGTCTCAGAACAAGACACAACAGACATAAAAAGACAGACAGGTTCCATCACCTGTGTCCATGTGGGCAGGCAGAACAGACCACTGAACATATCCTGCAAGACTGCAGTACACTAAACTAGGAGGAACACTTGCCTACAGAGACATATATCCACAGAAGGCTGTATGGGAGCACAGAAGAGCTTTCAAATACAGCAGCATTTATTAAGAAAACCAGACTTGGTATGTAGATATGTCAAAATGCTAATGAAATCTTCAGTGTTCATCCTCAAACTCCCGCTGGATCTCTCTTGTAGCAGGACAATGGTCCTACTAAATTTCCAGTAGGATGCAGTATAGAGAATGGAAATTTGTTGTCATTTTATTTGCGTGTGGGCCCAACACCAATAGGATTTTGGATTACTTCCCATGTGCTGCCGTGAGTTATTTTTATGACTTCCCTTGTGCCATGTGAGAACTATTTGAACAGAATTTTGGATTGCTTCCCTTGCACTATCTGCCGTGAGGTATATTAATTTATTATATTCCACCGAAGATGGGTGTGTCTGGCCATTGGCGCAAATAAAACGGCGACACAACGCATTTCCATTCTCTGGACTACATCCTGCTAGAAATCTAGTAGGACAATAGTCCTGCTACAAGGGAGTATGAGAATGAATGCAGAAGAAGAATACCATATATTTCTTTGACAGCCAAATTTGGAAACGGGTAATGAAACTTTGCTAAATACTGCTAAAACGCACATCGACCACAAGGTCTTTATCAAGAACACAACATGAGTAAGAAACTGCAACTGCCAGATTCAATGGCTAGGTAATGAAACTAGACTAAACCTGGAGTGAAGAATATCTGTACTGTGGTTCATCTGGTTTGGTCACCATGGACAAGAGGATAGATACAACGTTCCACTGCTGGAGTTCTATAAATGTTACATAAACAATGATGGCACAACGTATTCACGCTCCCAGCGGAAATCGCACGGATATCCGCGCTGGTTACAATGGAGCGAACGCAAAACAAACATAAACAATGATGAATTCCAGCTTCAGGTGTGATTTCAAATGCGCACCTGTGTTCAGAACATTTTTTTGTGAACAACTGGATTAATTCCAGTATAGATCCGTTAAGTAAAATTAACACTTCGCCCATATGTTGCTGGGAGCAACGAATAGCAGCACTGTTTACCTTCCATGCATGTCATAAGAAGCGACTTCGGAGGTTATGGGATGGAGTTGACTGTCCGATCCAATATAGAGTTAGTGACCCAAAGCCATGCTGAAGTCGGGTGTGTCATCGCAAAAGACGCAGATATCGAAGCAATGGTGTAAACCATAAAATGCATTCCGTTTTCTGGACTACATCTTGCTAATCTGCAGTAGTTTGAAAATGAACGAGGGAGAAGATGATACTACTTCTCACGCCTGAAGCTATTTTTTTCCATATCCAGTAGAACTGGCTCTTGGAGTGCTAATACCTAAATCAGAAACTCACTTTAATGGTCTGTCGGGGCTAGACCTTTAGTTCACTTGATGGTCTATTAGGGCTAGACCTTTAGTTCACTTGATGTCTATTAGGGCTAGACCTTTAGTTCACTTGATGGTCTGCTGGGGATAGAACTTTAGTTCACTTGTGATGTGTTTTCATGAGAAAGGATCATGTTCACATTTTGTATGTTATTCTCTGGACTACATCCTGCTGGAAATCTAGTAGGACCATGATTCTGCTATAAGAGGGGTTTGAGAATGAATGTTGATGTATGGGATTGTCACTATAACAGTTTGGGAAATTTTTGCATTAGTTTGGTGAACTTCCTGTTCTTATCACTTGGACCCATCTGAATGTGTATTCAAGCCCTGCTTTACTGTACATTTGCATGTCGAAGGCCTTGGTGTGACCTTCACTTCAGATATCCTAGCTAGAAATTAATGCTGTACTGCTAGCTTCTGGATGTATTGACTGCCATATATTGATTGGGAACATTGCTGTACTCAACTGTCATTACATCTAGACAGCCCTCTGTAGTATAAACAAACATTTGTCGCGTGGATCATGTCTCTTGGGATCACTTGTATTGGAAGTGTTCAACGTTAATAATGACAAATTTGTTTTACAACTGACAAATAACGCATGAGAAATGAAAACAAACAAAATATTTCTCAAGAAAAGGGATATTCATTTCACTTTCAACATTATTTCACAAATACATTTGACAATTTTTCAGAGCAACATTTAACATGGCAAGCAGCTTCATTCCTGTTCATTGTCAGCTCATGTAGATAACTACATTGCCGGCTATACTGAACCATACGCTCACGCACCCACACGCATTCACACACCCACCCACACAAAAAAATGCAAACCATAAATATTTCAGTACCAAACTATCTTGGTAGCTGGCTGATGTTAAGGCCTGTATGTGATAACTAGCCCTTCTGACAAATCTGAAACATACCTACACCCAAGTCCAAATGAAAACAAGTGTAACAAGTACATTCTCCTGATATGGATAAGATCAAATAAATAAAACAATGAGAATAATGAAACCGAAGGCTGGGCTGTCGTCTCACATGGGGGAAGGGCACAGCACCGACTGCAGGTGCGATAATGTGTATAGAGAATATAGTAACGCATTCTCCCAGGATTATGACACAGGCATTCCATGCCATGCTGTAACAAGACTACTACTCTTGTGCAAAGATGAAGATTAGCAAACTCAAGCGATAATAAAGATAATTGTATTTTTTTTTTCTCAATAACTACAACTTGCCTCTACTTAAAACACTATCAAAACCCTTATCAGACATGACCACGGGTCAAGTCAACTAGTAACGGACAAGCGAGCATGTCATGCTCTTTTTCAGTGGTACGTAAAATGTACGTATAGCATTGCATTACTTCTGTCTCATATGTGCGCTACTTGAACATGCTACTTTTGTCAAAACACACACTCTCGCTGCAAAATGTCAACATGGAAAGTGAAATAGTTTTTTTCTGTGGCAGTCAAGTCATCTTATATACATAGTTCGGAGAGAAACCTGAAAATGTATGTCAGGGAAGCTTGCTTCTCTGCATTGGTAAAAGAAATAAAACTCAAATCTGGTACATCAATCGAGATACCTTAAATCAGCAACTAAGGAAGCCCAACATGTGAGCAGATCTGTTTTTATTGCTTCCAGTTTAAGCTGCCGACTTTACAAGAGATGGAAAATCTGCCTCATCATCAAAACGAGGTGCAGACTCTCTAGGTTTACCACCCATTCCCCTCATGCCACCACGGGTTCCACGGCCACCAGAGCTGCCACGGTCAATACCGCCTCTGCCGCCACGTCGGCCTCTCCCTCTACGGGGATTATCATTGAAGGTGATGCGAATATCAGTCACCAAATGTTTCCCACGACTGTGTCGTTCCTCCTGCAAAAACAAAAATTTGATAGACAATATTCTAAAAAACATGCATATAAATACTCAATAGCGGCTGACATAAATCATATTTTGCAGGTAATATTCATATACATGCAGATGTGCACAAAATTTTAGCACTAACCATAAAATCTACATTGTACACCTAAACACAAAATCTTCCACAATCGCTTCATGAATTCCATCAATGTGCCAAGGTGTGGTATACAGTCAGACGTTTTGTTCCATAAATCTGGCCTCTGAAGAGAAGCTTTCTTGCAATATCTACATGGAAATGTTTAGATGAATTGATCATCTGTGAAAAACTTGATAGTTATTCCCTAACCCTAGAGATAAGAGTTTTGCAGGATATGGCATCCATATAACCCTGATGGACCTGCTTACAAGTTCCGTGACTGAAAATTGCTCAAATTATGAATGAGGCTGAGACCATAAGACAGCCATGCTCATCAAGACAGACAGACAAACCCAAAGTTTGATCTCATGGAATAAAAACCATCAGACAGTAATGTTTACAGACTCTATGTCAATTTTGGAAGCACTTAAACATACCCAATTATTTAAAGACATTCTCCACATAGCAAGAGCAGCACTGTCTTATCTCTGCAGATCCAATCAGTGTGAACATGCAATGGATTTTTGGACATAGTGATTTAGCAGGAAATGAAGTAGGACAGACTTGCAAAACAAGGTGCTTCAAATTAACAAAAGCAAAGACTTTGTAGTGTGGGAACAGTAAAACAGATTCTCAGAAACACCAGGGAAATTGGCTGAACAGATGGGGGGACTGGACGAAATGTATTTCGTGAAATGAATCACACAAACAAACTCTGCAGAAGAAACCAATCCCACATCTTTCAGTTTCGAACATTATATGAAAGGAACCAATCGAGGTATTCACAGAGACTGGTTGGATGAAGGAAAAACATCATTCTTCCAATATTTCTCTTCTTGTAACAAGAGATTCTTGCATTTCTTTCAATTATTTCTGGCATCCTTTGTAAGCACATCACAACACTGATCAAGCTAGTACACAAATTAAGATCTATGTGACTACTATAACACAAAACCTACCTCATCTTCCTCCTCCTCAGACTCCTCTTCATCCTCGTCTTCATCTTCATGCTTCTTGTGGTACTCCCTTCCTTTTGACCACTTTGATCCATCTTCACCTTCTCCAGGTTGGCGGATGTTAAACTCCGCTTTTGGCTTATGTTGTGTTTGAAGTGCCTTCCATTCATCCAGAGTCATCTCATGAGGCTGTGGTTCCTCTGGGGGTTGCTGCGGTTCAGTAGTCTCACTGTATGATAACACAAATGTTAAAAAATGTTTAAAATGTGCCATTCCTATGAACAACTACTGGTTATATCCTTGCCCTTTCCGAACCAGCAATCATGAGTACTGCCTCTTAACCCCTAGAACCGGGTATTAAAAATTTCTGTATTTACACTAAATATTGCCACCCCCAAGATATCAATTTTCTGACTTCACAAACCAGTACCTCATATAAATTTTTATTAATAAGCCACATTTTACCGACATCACGATGTACGCATTGCATTGTTGGATAGCTGTTTCACAGTGTGGTGTACACATGTTGATGGTTGGTTGCTGATAGATGGTTGGTTGTTGGTTGCTCCATGGGCGCATGCCCTTTGACCCAATGCCATTGTGTGATATATGCATGTGTTTGTGAGTTGTTTTGTTCCATATAATGTGTTCCATTTATCTGGCCCTGGAGGGAGAAGCATTTTCCTGATGTCATCCAGCGCTGGACATTCAAAAAGGTGGTGGTCAACAGTTTCATATGGATGAGTGCACAGCCGGCACCCTGGAGTGGCATTATATTGCTGGGGAGTCTGTGGATTTGTCCCACCCCGGGCCAGAGCCAGAGAAAAACTATCACACTACTAGGAAGGAGGGTTTCAACCTATGCACTGCTCCGAGCCACTGCAGCCAAGATAGTGTTCACTGTGCTCATTCCCAGCCACCAACTGACTACTGGTTATGCCGAACTTCTCTATTGCTCCAGGCATGCAACCAAATGTTCAAGTAAAAAGGATCGTCACGTCCTGGGTCAGTGTGCCTCTATGATGGACCTCAGCCATAGGAAAAACAGTGCTGTCAGTTTCCTCCTCCCCACTACACATGTTGATCAGTTGTTTAGTATTTTAAACTAATACAATTTATTTAAAATAAGGTATTTTTGTGTGGCCAAAACAGCTGGAAAAATTATTGAGTGTGTTTGATGATTCAGAGGACAGGAATTAAATTTAGATGGTGATTATTCTGAAAATGATATGGAAATAAACTCAGATCGATAGCCTGAGTGATCAGAATATTGTTGATAAGTGGCCATGCCTGTAAACTACGACGTAATATTGGCCATAAAAAATTAAGAACAAATATTGGTGCAGTAATTGCATCACTTATCTGTGCATAAAGGAAAGGTCTACATGCTGAAGGGGCTTGCATATAAAGTAAAAACACAGGACAGCATACGGTAAATAAATATTATATAACAGAACATACTTTTATTTCAATTTCAACCTCATCACGAGGTTGAAAGTAGTTACATTTATTTTCGTGTCGGAACATGCAGGCCAACTGGCATCATGCACGATTGTGGCACAGGGGGCGATGAATCAAACTGACGTTTTAAGCTCCGAAAGAGATAGCACGTGAGAGTGAGACTAGTGTGGATGATGATTTCTTTTTTATGGCAAAGATTAAAGAACAGGGTTTTAAATTCAGTGTTGCTAGAAGAGACATTTCTGGAAGTCGCAGAATAATAGTCAACCGGTAGAGGAACAGGTACTGCCAGCAGAAGTGTAATGGTGGATACACTCAGATTAAGAGAACACAGCTATTATATTATACATGGTTTAGTAGAAGCTATACTGGCTCACCAGTGGGACAAAATTTACAAATACAAGTAATAGATATGATACATCTGACCTAGTAGGGACTTCATAATCATGTTGGATGCCACCTTGAAAAGATTCAATAAATCATATTTCTGGTGGTATCTCTGACAAACAAGGAAATATACTCTACTACCAGACAGAATTATTCATGTACGTCTGCTTGATCAGTATCCGGTAAAGATAGTAAGATCACTAATGATCACATAGAATATGTTCATCACTTCAAGCATAAGCACAGTCTATCACTGCAGGCAAAGATAGTCATTGTAAATGGAACATATTCAGTTTCGTTTAATGGTCAGAGTAAGTTGTCCATGTTTTATTTGTCTCGCACGGTTGTCCAACTATATCAGCTATATGGATACAGATGACCACCATTCAGCGCAAGTGGTAAACACACTGAACGTATAATAATACCGAACTCAAGATCATTGGTACTATTTAAAAGGTGACAAAACATTTCCATTTTCTGGACTACATTCATCCTGCTGGAAATCGATGAGATCCAGTGGGAGCCGGAGCGAACAGCAAAAAAAGTTTTTTATCTGTTAGGATGTGTAGTTCATAAAGATTTTCATCGAAAGACTTAATAAATCAGATATGCACACCCACATATATCTGGCGGCATCTCTGACAAATGAAATGTACTCCACTTCCTAGACAGGAACTATACATATACGTCTGCTTGATCAGTATCCGGTAAAGTTAGTAGATCATCAATGATCACATAGAGTATGTTCATCACTTCAAGCATAAGTACAGACTATCATTGCAGACAAAGAAAGTCTACTACAACTATAATATATAGTTTACCGTTTACGTCAAATAAGACCAGTTAAGTTACATCACCACAAAACTACATAATAGTATCCTCTGCCGTTTTCGCAGATTGTTAATCTGCATGAGTGAGAGCAATATATCATATATATTTTTATTAAAAGCCTTTTGCCTGTACTATGTCTTCCAGCTTCTCTCTATGGGCCCTCTCAGATGATTAGATGCCTCTACATTGTGAGAGAAAGATGAGACCCCACAGAAAAGTACTTCCTTCAGAGAGCAACCATTTGACAATTTCACATGGCTAGGAACAAACATTTACACCAGAACAGAGGATTTTCACGAGTCCATATTATTGATCCTATCGCAATGCCTTGCATTGTTGACTTTACATATACTACCTGTCACCTCTCATTAAAAAGCAGAGATACGGATCTATCAAGATGTAATATAAGATAAACTGAAGTTGTAATATAAGATAGACCGCTGTTGTAATATAAGATAGACCGCTGTTGTAATATAAGATAGACCGCTGTTGTAATATAAGATAGACCGCTGTAATATAAGATAGACCGATGTAATATAAGATAGACAGATGTAATATAAGATAGACTGATGTAATATAAGATAAACCGATGTATATACTACTTGTCACCTCTCATTAAAAAGCACAGATAAGGATCTGTCAAGATGAGTGCAGCTAGCCCTAAAATCTGCAGTAGGTTCTAGTCAAACCAACTTAAACATCTTTCTGAGATAAATAAGTGCGTTCATACTCAAAATTTTGCAGAACGGCATGGCTAGTCAGGAGAACGGAATATATTGTCATGGTTTACGGCTTGATTGCAGTATCTGCACTTCTCTGATACATCTGACTTTAGCGGGGGGCTCCTGGGTCACTTTGACCCTCCATATGGGACAGCCAACTCTTCCCCAAAACCTTATGTACCGGTAACAGTGTTGCTTTTCTTTACTTCCTTACGAGCATATGCAACATAAGTGAGTTAAATAAATGATGGTAACTTAGCACATTTAAGAGTCCATCTAATGTGACTCCCATCTAATTTTGAATATTTTATGGAGACTGTACATGGAACATATTCAGTCTCTTTTAATGGTCAGAGTAAGTTGTCCTTGTTTTATTTGTCTCGCACGGTTGCTATGTGGATACAGATCATCATTCAGAGCAAGTGGTAAACACACTTAACGTAGCATGTCGACATCATGATCAGTGGTACTATTTAAAAAATGACAACGCCTGTGTGATGTCAGGTCCCGAAAGGGGAGCAAAGAATAGCAACACTGTTTACCTTCCATGCATGTCGTGCGAGGCGACTAAGGAGGTTATTGGATGGAGTTAGCTGCCCCATCCCATATAGAGTCAGTGACCCAAAGCCATGCTGAAGTAGGATGTGGCAGGCCGAAAAGCGCAGATATCGCAGCAATGCTGTAAACTATGACACAACGCATTCCGTTCTCTGGACTACATCCTGCTGATCTGCAGGAGTTTGAGAACGAATGCAGAAAAAGAAGAAAAAGTGACAAAACATTTCCATTTTCTGGACTACATCCTGCTGGAAATCAATGAGATCCAGTTGGAGCCGGGAGCGAACGGTAAACAAAAATTTAATCTATTAAAATGCGTAGTTCATAAAGATTATCATCTTCAAAAGACTTAACAAATCAGATATGTACACCCACATATTTCTGGCAGCATCTCTGACAAATGAAATGTACTTCACTTTACCAGACGGGAACTATTCATATACGTCTGCTTGATCAGTATCCGGTAAAGATAGTAAGATCACTAATGATCACATAGAACATTTTCATCACTTCAAGCATAAGCATAAGCATAAACCCACTACAGGCAAGGAAAGTCTAATTCTACAACTATAATGTATAGTTTACCATTTACGTCAAAAAGACCAGTTAAGTTACTTGACCACAAAAATATATAATAACACCCTCTGCAGTTTTCCCAGATTGTTAATCTGCACGAGTGGAGTAATATATACATACATTTTATTTCTTCTGCGTTCGTTCTCAAACTCCTGCAGATTACACAAGGCAACACACAAAAATCATCACAGATAATTTTATATGGGTTTTGTAGTATTTGGTTAGCTGATTTCAAATCTGTCTTTAGTTTTTTTCTACCACGTAACATTTTTTTGTAATAGCTAATTATAATATCTTTCAACAGTGGTTATGACCACAAATCGAGTACAATGTTTTATTTAGATTGGTATCGATACTTTATTACTGGCTGTTACAATTTTGTTCAGTTTCGGGTCACGTGATTTAGTATCGATGCTACCATTTTTGTGTATTCGATAAGCAAAAGCATTTACTTGCAAGGGACGTTAACATAACTTATTATAGAAAACGAAATCTCAACATGACGACGTTCTTCAATGTTGACGGCTCATTGAGTTATTGTCAGGACATCGATGGTCTCTTCAACAGTTTATCACAAGTGCATGATCCATCAGAATGGCGTCTCTTCATTGATTCCTCGCGAAGAAGCTTAAAGGCAGTTCTTTTGCACAATGGAAATTTAAAACCAAGCATACCAGTTGCACATTCTGTTTATCTGAAAGAATCTTATTACAACATGAACAGTTTGCTTGAAGTTATCCATTATAAAACACACCAGTGGAACATCTGTGGTGATCTAAAGGTCATTGGCATGTTGATGGGCATGCAAGGAGGATTCACTAAATACTGCTGTTTCCTATGCCTATGGGATAGTCGAGCAACAGCGGAACATTATGTCAAACGTGTCTGGGAGCCCAGGCATATCTATACGCCAGGAGCAAGCAGTGTCCAAAATATGCCCCTTGTTGATCCACAGAAAATATTTCTGCCACCTCTCCATATTAAGCTAGGACTGATGAAAACCCTTGTGAAGACCATGGGTAAGACAAACTCAGAAGGTTTTCAGTACCTTGTTAATAAATTCCCAAACATCACTGCTGCAAAAATGAAGGAAGGGATATTTATAGGTCCACAAATCAGATCTGTTTTACAAGATGAAGGTTTCAAACAGTCTCTGTCAGGAGCTGAGCTAGAAGCCTGGGAGGCATTCAAGTGGGTCTGTGAAAACTTTCTTGGTAATCATAAGTCCCCTACGTACAGGGAAGGAGTTCAGCGTCTAATAGATTCTTACCAGAACCTTGGCTGTCGCATGTCATTAAAAGTGCACTTCTTGCACTCCCATGTAGATTTCTTCCCAGAAAATCTTGGTATGGTGAGTGAAGAGCAAGGAGAACGTTTTCACCAGGACATTCAGTTAATGGAGCGCCGTTATCAAGGTTTGTGGAATGAGAGTATGATGGCCAACTTCTGCTGGATGCTATTCCGTGATAATCCAGGCGAAGAATATAACAGAAAATCAAATTCCAAGCATTTTTGAAGAAACATTCTACATATCTATGCTGTGATGTGAGTATATTTGATTTAGTCTAGAAGATGTGAATCATTTGCTTAATTGATGTTTGCGATTCTCGAAAAAATACAGCCAAGTTCAGTGAAAACTAACATCACTCATAACTTTAAAACTTGACGTGATAGAAAAAAACTGATACCAGATCTGAAATCAGCGCCAAAAAATCCTTTAGAAAAGTGTATTTTGGTTTCAGATGATTAAAAAAAGTTTTATTTTGTTGCCTTGTGTTATCAGGATGTAGTCAGAACGGAAAGCGTTGTGTCATGGTTTACAGCACTGCTGCGATATCTGTGCCTTTCGGCCTGACACATCCTGTAGTAGCCTCTTACGGCATGCATGAAAGGTAGAAGGTAAAGAGTGTTGCTATGATTTGCTCCTATTTCGAGCCCCGCAACACACGCACGATACATTTTATTTAAAAGACCTTTTGCCTGTGCTGTGTCTTCCAGCTTCTCCCTATGGTTCCTCTCGGTAAAAAACATTTGTTGTTAAAATGCATAGTTCATAAAGATCGTCATCTTCGAAAGACTTAGATATGCACACCCACATATTTCTGGTGGCATCTCTTGACACAAACTAGGAAATATACTCTACTGCCAGACAGAACTATTCATGTACGTCTGCTTGATCAGCATCCGGTAAAGTTAGTAAGATCACTAATGATCACATAGAATATGTTCATCACTTCAAGCATAAGTCTAGACTATCACTACAGTGTAGCATCTCCCTAAGGGCATATACATGTCTCGCTTTATCACTAAGTGTGTTGCTGCACTAGTAAAGGGGAGAAAAGAACAGGAACACTTTTCTTCTTCGTTAATTCTCAAACTCCCACTGGATCTAGCAGGATCATGGTCCTAGATTTCCAGCAGGATGTAGTCCAGAAAATGGAAATGTGTTGTGTCGCCGTTTTATTTGCGCCACTGGCCCGACACATCAGTCTTCGGCGGGAGAGAGACTTTTAAGTGCCAAGCATTTCGTCTGTGGTGACTAATGGGGTGTTCGGAGGATGAACTTTGCTCTACCATTCAAAAAATAGACTGATTGGCGCAAACATCAGTTACACTGTAAAGCATACAACAACGCAATCCATTACCTGGAATATATTCTGCTAACCTGCTGGAGTTTGAGGGTGAATGCAGAACAACCTTGGTACAATCAACTGTCAATTGTTCCTTTTTCTGGGTTCATTCCAACTTTCACAGATTAGCAGAATGTAGTCCAGAAAATGAAATTTAGTGTGTCACGTGTTACAATTTTTCTTCTATTTGGAGAGAGCTATAAAAAAAAAAGGCATCACGGAAAATGAACGGGCTGACAAATTAACTAGACTTGTCACCACAACAGAGTCATCCTATGGACCGAGCAGACATACTCACTTCTCTTCGTTAGTCCTCACGATCAGAGGATTTTGAGATGAGTCAATATCAAGAATGCAAGAATTGGGAGTGAGGATGGGCGTGGTCCGAAGAGAACCCCAGACAAATATTTCAAAAGGAGTAGTGAACCAACATAGAATCGGAACCATCAGCCGTTATACCCTGAGAGATTTACTGAAGCTGAGATCAGAGCACATATGAAAGTGTCCGATGTGCGAATATGATAATCAGCATACATAATACCTCTGGTGGCATCTCTTGACACAAACTAGGAAATATACTCTACTACCAGACAGGAATTATTAATGTACGTCTGCTTGATCAGTATCCGGTAAAGTTAGTAAGATCACTAATGATCACATAGAATATGTTCATCACTTCAAGCATAAGTCTCACTACAGTGTAGCACCTCCCTATGGGCACCCACATGCATATACATGTCTCGCTTTATCACCAAGTGTGTTGCTGCAAGAGGAGAAAAGAATGGAGACATTTTTACCTGCCAGGCATTTCATACGAGTGTTCGGGGGATGAACTTTGCTCTACAATTCAATAAAATAGACTGAATGACGCAGACATCACAGTTACTATGTAAAGAATACCACAACGCATTCCATTCTCTAGAATACATAACCTGCTGGAGTTTGAGGGTGAATGCAGAAGAAACCTTGGTACAATCAACTGTTCCTTTTTTCTGGGTTCATTCCAACTTTCACAGATTAGCAAAAGTCCAGAAAATGACTTGCAATGCATCACGAGTTACAGCCCTGCTGCTATATCTGCGCCTTTTGACCTGACACTTCTAACTACAGCATTGAATGTACACCTCTACATAAACTGGTAACAATCTTGTTCTTTCCCTGTCAACATTCATAAGCATTGCCCTATCTAAGAAAAAATGATATCTATTCTATTTCAATTCAGTCATGAGAAACAGCTAATTATTTATCGCTGCTTGATCAGTATCCGGTAAAGTTAGTAAGATCACTAATCATCATATAAAATACTTTCATCACTTCAAGCTTAAGTCTATAGACTATCACTATATCAGAGGATGTTAATTTGAACACTACTTATTGAATAATAACTACTTTAACAACATGCATGGCAAGTAACTAATTCTGTCCTTTCATTTTGGGAACTGGTAACACCACTAGCATTTTGTCCAAGCCGGATGAGCTGGACTAAGCCGGATGAGCTGGACTGGAAGATTCAAATATAGTGTAAACTATCAGCACATCGCACTTCACTCTCCTCTACAGAAATCATGCAAATCTTCATGTAGGTATCAGAGAACAAATACTAGCATTTTTACATTACCAAAGTTACAACTTATCTTCAAAACAAGTCATACACTGAAATATCCTAATTGGTGATGTGTCCAAATGCAAGTCAAAAATACATCATCTTTTGACTACTTCAACATATCTAAAAGATCTGGGCAACTCCATGGCCCACAAGTTATATGGATGTGTAGAAGAAATGTGATAAATTATGTTGCCTGAACATTTTGAACTTTGTTCTCAAAATTAAACATACAAGTCCCGCCGAAGACGGATGTGTCGGGCCATTGGCGCAAATAAAACGGCGACAACGCATTTCCATTCTCTGGACGACATCCTTCTGGAAATCTATTAGGACCATGGTCCTGCTACAAGATATCCAGTGGGAGTTTGAGAATGAACGCTGAAGAAGAAGAAGAAGAAACATACAAGCTTCACTATCAGAACTACATCTTGTTAAACTGCAGAATTTGAGAATGAATGTAGATGACTTAGAATCTTGTGTGCATGTGTGTGTGTATATACACATACATACACTAGATTCATTCAGAACCTATCGGGATGAAATTTATTGGATTGCTTGCCCTAATATGCTTGACATTGCCAATGTGCTTGCAAATCCGGTTCACCGTATGGGAACAAAAGCGAGTATGACATTACACAATCCATTGAATACAGTACATAACCGATATTTTATGAATTAATAAATGCTAATGTCACTGTGAAATGGTGGTTTACCATCTTTGTTGATAAAAACCACTTTGTGTTAATTCATTATAGCAAAATTGATCAGATTGACGATCACACTTCACAATAATATTTGTATACAGCAATGGTATGCACTTTGAGGTGTGTGTGGGAAAAGTCTGTCTCTAAATTGTTTTGAGTGGATGTCGTATGGAATTCGGTGGCGTAAATGGTTCTGGAAAAAGGAAATACCTCTGATGGCATCTCTTGACACAAACTAGGAAATATACTCTACTACCAGACAGAACTATTCATGTACGTCTGCTTGATCAGTATCCGGTAAAGTTAGTAAGATCACTAATGATCACATAGAACATTTTCATCACTTCAAGCGTAAGTCTAAACTATCACTACAGGCAAAGTATTTTTAATCATATAAATAACTAGTTTCAAGTAGTGTTTTAGTGTCTCATTTTCGTGTCTGAACTCTCAAGGGCCAAAACATAGGTACTTATAGATAGATTAGCCTAACCTGGCTGGCCAGAAAGTGACTGTTTTGTCATATCGGCAAATCTTATTTGGTATGGTGAAATGTGTTGATGGGTCAAATCCTAGGAGCTGGGCCTACATATTAAACAAAATGATACTGACGTGGAATTAACTCAATGCTTCCAAATAGGGAGCGTTAAAAAATTAACACTAATTTGGAGTTTATTATTTACACCAATGCCAAAATGTTTTCAGTCAAATCCTTATTGCAGCATAGTAGGTAAACATCATAGTTTTGTTCCCCAATTGGAAAGGTAATTACAACAATATTGATCAACGCCCAAATAACGGCAGCTAGAAATTGTATAACCAGGAATACTGCTGTAGAAAATACTAATAAATATGCATCTGCGCACAGTTCTTTAAAAAAATGGGTAAAAAAATGTAGACCCGGCTCCTAGAATTTGACCTGATGTTTCCAAGACGTACAACCCTGAAGGGTTAATGGTTTAATGACAATTTAATTTTGTCCACCAGTGCTATAAGCTAAGACTGTAGTATGTCTCGATTATATGTTTCAAGGAAAAACTGCACTTACGTTTGCTCAGGATTCTCTACACCAGCTTCAGGTTGGCTAGTCCACTCATTTGATTCATTTGGGGGTGACTGTTCCCTGCAAGATAAATAAGTTCTAAATGAATAGCTTAAACAGCAGGTAGTGCAACGAGGCACAAATAGTTAAAATCTCTAGTTTTTCAATTATAATTCAATCACAGTGCATTTTATTTATATATATATATATACACACACACACACACACATATACGGTACAATTCTCTGCCAAAGTCGTGTGTTGTGCCATTTGCGCAAATAAAACAGCGACAGCGCATTTCCATTCTCTGGAATATATCCTGCTGGAAATCTAGTATGGCCATTGTCCTGCCACAAGAGAGATCCAGTGGGAGTTTGAGAATGAACGCTGAAGAAGATATTCATCATTCATTCTCAAACTCTCGCTTGATATCCCTTGTAGCAGGACCATGGTCATACTAGATTTCCAGCAGGATGTAGTCCAGAGAATAAAAATGATTTGTCGCCGTTTTATTCGCGCCAATGTCCTGACACATCCATCTTCGGCGGGGTTTTGTACTTACAATGATGCTCATTTTAAGCACAAGCATTGATGACTTCATTAGAAATGTCAAATTCACACATTTATATGTCTTTAAATGACTTGAAAACTGATCAGACAACTTACTCAACATCATCTTTTATAGTTCCCCAGTTGTGAGAACCTCCGCCCTCCTTCTTTTCTACAGATTTCACTCCCCTGAAAAGATAGAAAATTGATTTCATATCAATGAACCATTCAAACCAATATTATCGTATAGTTTTGTATATATAAACAAGCAATAACAGATTACTGTATCTTACGGACTATATAGGCATCTATAGTAGCAGACGCCGTTACTTAACTAGGGCTGGTAGGCGTCTCCAGTCACCTCCGTTACTATGCCCCAATTCATCAGTACAGAATCATATGAAGTTAAGCTCATATGACAAAGAATTTCCACCAAAGGAAACTAGGAATACATCACAGCTAACGGTCAAAATCCTTTTACATGTTGCGATTGTAAGAAGGAGAAAGCCAGCTTATTTTGTCAATGAATTTTTGGAATGACTGTCCATGTTGCCATATTTGACTATCAAATGTAGTTAGTTCTGCGTGACACGGTTTATGTGATCATCATGGAAAGTAATATCTACATGTTTTTGTGTTTGTGCCGTAGTTATTATATATAACATTGTTCGTTTATTCATTGAATAACACAAAAACAATATATATATATATCAGGTGTCACTGGTCGGCACGGACAATTATTATGTTGTATGGCAGTCTGAACCTAGTATTGGACGCACATAGTATGCGATTTCTTCACGTTTTATTAGTTTGTTCAGTCCATTATAATAGTTTGGATATAAAACAAAATATATACTACAGGAATATGTATTTAGGAGGATTTTATAAATGTTGCTAAACATTGCTCGATTATTATGATCATCAAGAAATTATATTTGCCCATTTTTTAAAAACAAATTCTGTTTAGAGATTCTCCCCAATTTTCAACTTGCTCATAACTGTCATATCATATGAACTACAACAAAAAAAATCATGATTGTATGCATCATTCTTCTTCTTCTTCATCGTTCATTCTCAAACTCCTGCTGGATCTCCCTTGTAGCAAGAGCATTGTCCTACTAGATTTCTAGCAGGATGTAGTCCAGAGAATGGAAATGCGTTGTGCCGCCGTTTTATTTGCGCCAATGGCCCGGCACATCCGTCTTCGGCGGATATACATCATTCATTCACTCCTTTATTTACATGTGCAAAAATGTTGATATTTTTACAAACAAATAATGCACATTGTCAAACAAATCTAGGTACAAGAGGGATATTGCATAATTTTTATCTAGAAAATATAGCAAGACAAATTTCTATTCAAATTACTTTGACTATTGTCGTCCACATACCATAAAAAAATAATTTTAAAAGAGCTATTTTTGAATATATAATTACTAGTAGAAGCAGTCATCTCAATAACCATCTCATTCTTATAACCTGGTTCATATGAATATTAAAAGTTCGTTTAGTGCCAAGCAGTCGTACAGAAATTTTCAACATAGGACAATCATTCACACCCAACCCCATTATGCACTATCTCTGGATAACTTTCATTTGAATCAAATCAGATCTTCACAAAAGACACCAGATATACTAATAATTCCCTCAGGGAGGACTGAAACAGCTAATCACGACAACAAAGAAATACAGAGAGATCCAAAATCTATATCTAAACGCACAGAAAATCAAAAATTATGACAACAGACAAAATAATGATCAAAATAAAAAAAACTAACATAGACAATATAAAACTAGAATGTGTAAACAAATATGAATAAATGGGAGAAAATATAAACAGTTCCGGAGAATGTTCAGTAAGATTAGAAGACTTGCAATTGCACTCTAATGAACACACATGAGAAAACTATAGCAAAGCGGTAAAAACGGCACTAAAGTAACCCTATTAAGATCATGCGTTTTCCCAGTGGCAACATATGGATGCGAGACTTGGACATTAAACAATATCCAAAAGAATAATCTGAAATGAAGTGCTACAGAAAAATCCTATGAATATCATGGACAAAGAAAAAGACACTGAATAATGTATGCACATGTCTCTGGCCAATGCAGGCATGTTTGCCCTAGACAGAGAGCATTTCAGAGTATCCACGACGAAGACTCGAAAGAATGTCACTTGATATATACTAATAAGAACACACATTTCAATGTACACAGGTTGCAAAAATATTTTTGCACTTTAAGACATGCAAATGCTAAATATTATCTTTCATAAATCCCTTTTAAAAACAAATATACAAAAAGTCATACGTTTTGTCTGTGCCACTGTGGCGATCAAACTCCCTTTTGCGATCACCTCCAAAACCACCACCCCTAGGGGCTCCAAAGCCACCTCTTTCACCTCCACGAATTCCTCGTCCTCTGCCCCTGCCACGACCCCTTCCACGTTCACCTCCAAAACCACCTTCCCTGTCTACCCTGTCCCTGTCTTGTCTACGGAAGCCACTATCTGGTCGCTCTCTGAAAGAATAAAAAACAATCACAAAATTACAAACCAAACAAAATTTCTCCCTCCAACAGCTTCCTGTCGCACTGCAATAATTCATTCTGAAATACAAAAATTTACTATATTAATTTTAACAAAGCCCACCAGACAATCATGAGCATGTCTACCATTAGTAAAAAGATTCATTTTAACAAAGCCCTGGGTCAAAGGGCATGAGCCCATGGACCGCTGGATCAGCAACCAACCAAGCCCACCAGACAATCATGAGCATGTCTACCATTAGTAAAAAAAGTCATTTTAACAAAGCCCACTGCCCACCAGACAAGCATATGCATGTCTACCATTAGCAAAAAGACTGCACTTTTAACTTTTTGTATACAGTTCATCTATTAGATAGATGGTTATCTCAGCTATCCTGTACGGATCATCTATCTAATATACGTTATAGATTAATCTTCATTTGAAGAGTTATCAAAGTATTTCACACAATCAATGCAGGCACAGAAAGAATTTAGTTTGGACATATGAGACGTGACTCTAAAATTGTTAGTCAAGGGCGGTAGGAAAAAACATTAAGAGAAAATCCCGGATTGATAACATCAAGAAATGGCACGGGTGTGCTTTTTCTACAATTCTCAGAATGACAGACATATTTGGAGGACTCTGCTGTCTTCAGTGTGACACCCCTTACTGGTTCTTTCATTCGACTCCAGCGGTCATTGGATCACTGATAATCTATGAGATGGGACAACCTACCTCACCCCAAAAAATCTTTAATCGTCTCTTATAACATACCTGTCAGGTAAGTGTCATTATTGTTTGGTCCTTTCCTGCTTCGGCAACAGGTGTTTAAATTTTCTGTTCTGATACTTGCTAGCAGTCACAGCTAACTATTATAGTGCATGTGCTTCTCTGTATCTTGATTCAAGTAAAGCCGCCGAAGACGGATGTGTCGAGCCATTGGTGCAAAATAAATGGTGACAACGTATTTCTATTTCTAGGCTACATCCTGCTGGAAATCAACATTGTCCTGCTACAAGAGTGGGAGTTTGAGAAATGACTGCTGAAGAAGCACATTCAAGCAAAGCAGCTTGATATATTGATGCTTTTTTTTTTTTATTGAATCATGTTACATTAAAATGTGTAAGAGTAAACTAAAATGTACTAACCTAAACTCAGGAGGCACATTTTCATCCCCTACTTTTCCTTCACGATTTTCCTTCTGGCCTTGCCACCTTGGGGGACGCTTCTCTCCATCGTTATCACGTATTTCCCGAGGTTCACGGCTTCTGCCACTACCACGGCCTCTTTCACTTTGTTTGGGAGGAACAGCTTTCTCTGTGGAAATATTTAAAATACATAAAATTTTCTTTAAAATGTAAAAAGGTGTATGCCATTAAGAATTTATTTTAAATAAGCTTCTTGCTTCGTTCTCAAACTCCTGCAAATCAGCAGAAGAACAAAATGCATTGTGTCATGTTTTACATCACTGCTGTGATATCTGTGCCTTTTGATCTGACACATCCAACTTCAGCATGGCTTTGTGTTACTTACCTTATATGGAATGGGTCAGAAAATTCCATCTCATAACCTTAGTCGCCTCTTACGACACGCATGGAAGGTAATAAGTGTTGCTATTCTTTGCTCCCCTCTCAGACCCCACAAGTCACAGATGATTTTAAATATTTTTTTCTTCGCCATCTGTTCCTGAATTTCTGTAGATTCACAGAATCTAGACTGGAAAACTGAATGTGGGATCAGAGCTTACTGCTTAACTGCTCGCATTTGAACATAACACATCTGACTTCAGCACGACTACTGGGTCACTTTGACACCATGAGATAGGACAACCAACTCCGCCCTCAAAACATCCGTAGTTGTTTCTTATCACATGCACGACAGGTAATTAACTCAATTATTGTCTCCCATATTGTGCCTGGACATTACAATCTCATGATGAATATCCACATGAAATATTGATCAGTGTATATTCTTCTTCAGCGTTCATTCTCAAACCCCCACTGGATATCTCTTGGATATAGTCCACAGAATGGAAATGTGCTGTCACTATTTTATTTGTGCCAATGGTCTGACACATCCGTCAGAGTATTTACAGATGGGTGAAGCTGAGAGTGCTGTGAAAAATGGATCAAGAATTTATAGAATCCTCAAACAATGTTAATGATTCCATCAAAGTAATCATTGGGAAAATTCTGTCATAATTATAATGCTGAAACCCAGACAATCAAGGTGGCAACTAAACAACTGCTCTAACCGACAATCTTGATTCACAGACTAGTGTTCCTAACAGGCAAGATCAGCACTCCAAGTGATAGTCCAGAAAACTACCATGCCTGCAAATACTAGTGACCACACTAAACAAACTGCATAAAGTAGCTATTCAGTGTATACCATGACATTGTGGATGGAATGAATACATGAAAGTTTATCTTGGCTTAGGGGGGAGCTGCTGATGATCAACCTGATATGCCAATACAGCACTATCAAAAGAAACAAAGCAATTAAAAAGCCAACACTTACACAAAATGACTTCCAAAATATAAACAAACCAGACCAATTTATCATTTTTGTGTTGTGGCAAACACTAAGGTGGCAGTAATGCTAGATATGCCATTAACTGCAGACGGCCATTAGCAAATCTGACAGATGAATGATGAGACAGTTGGACCGAAGTGTCTGTGGGTGCTTTGCTCCTGGCAAGACATGGTAATCCTGGCACACTGAAATGCCTCCCTTCAGAGACTACATGTTGCCTCAGTTACACAAATGAGAAAAATATGTACTTTTGTGGGAAGAACTATTCCATCCTCTCCAAACCTCCTTAGCTGACTATTATAGCATGAATAAATAAACTATTACAGGTTTTCTGCCTTGACTGGACTATTTTTCATCTTTCGGACTAGTTTCTCTGTCTTTCGCCTTATTTGAGTCAGAGTGTGTTTTCCTAGCCTTTACCCATCCAGGGATTGTCCAAAGGGCAGTAGAGATTTCATTTTGGAGTTTTCCTTCTCGGGACAGCTTGCCTATCAGGGTTAACAAGCACCATCTGCCCAGCGTTTGAAATCAAGAGTTCCCCTCTCTTACATATCTTGTCTACTAGGGTTAACAAGCACCATCTGCCCAGGATTTGAAGTCGGGAGTTCCCCTCTCCTACAAGGAATTCATCATCATCCATTGAGTTACTTATGTAGACTAATGGAATAACTTATGTAGACCTTTCCTGACACCTGTGAGTTGCCAGTCCCCAAAAGAGGTGCAACAAATAACGTTCACATTGACATCCCATGCATGTTGTAAGAGTAACGAGTTTTTGGGCTGGAATTGCCTATCCAATGCATATAGGGTCAAAGTGACCCGGAATCCATGCTGAATCAAAATGTGTCAGAAATTCACAGCTATGCTGTAAATCATGAAAAAGCATTCCTTTCTCCAGACTAACATCCTGCTAGTGAGTTTGAGAATGATTGCAGAATAAAGACACAGGTAGCAGATTACATTCGGCTAACAGTTCTGTAAAGACTAAAAGGAGACAGAACATGGCCATGTAATTCTCAATTTACTTATTAATGTATAAATATATATATATATAAACAGTGCAAATGATGTTCTGCTAACATAGAGCTGGTACCACATATAGATTTATCCAGTGTTGTATTTATTTTAAAATAAATGATGCTGTTGTGTCCTGTGCACACAAAAATAACGGAGTTGATTGCATGCATTTCTATTGGACATGGATTTGCACGTTCCTGCTTTAATATTGCGCCCAGAAATATACAGTGATACTGTGTAAAATGTAACAACAATAGTACTTACATAGAGAAGAACACAGGTTTTTCAAAGTTAATGTAAGGGGTTATGAGGTAAACACAAAAACATACAAATGACAATATACAAGACATTTTCAACATTTCGAATCATTAGGTTTTTCTCAAGAATATACAAAATAAACTGAAAAACAATGAAAACAGTAAAAACAATTTACCACCACGGAGGAACTAGATACAGTATTAACATGTAAAAAATGCAGAGCAATACAAACAGGACCACACCAACACAAATGTATGTTCGGATGACAAATCTAGGTTTGGTATCCTCCAGCCTTATGGACTTAACTCTGATCTATGAATTTTGTTCTTAATTTGCTACGCCAGCATCACAGTTGGCACAGGTCTATAGACTGGTTTGATATTCATAGTTATTTAAATATTATAGGTAGTAAAGTAAAGTTAACCCATAGCATTTATTAATGCTGTAATTTCAGTGGCTCTACTATATTCTTCCGTGTTCGTTCTCAAACTCCTATAGTTTCCTGCAGCAGGACAATGGCACTACTAGATTTCCATCAGGATATAGTCCAGAGAATGGAAATGCGTTGTCTCCATTTTATTTGCGCCAATGGCCTGACACGCCTTTGGTGGAGCTCTGCTATATGAGAGTGAGTTATCTACTGTGTTTATCTCCAGTACCCAATTAAGGCCAGGTCGACCTGAGAGCTGTTGCGATCTGAAAAGCATATCCGCCTCAACTGGGGAATGAACCCAGGACCACTCATGTGAAGCCAATGTACTAAACACTGTGGTAAGCGCTACCAAATACGTAGTACCCACAGTCGAATGTATCATGCCAATGATGCAAACATAATTGTGACAACATATCTCAATTTTCTGGACTATGTTCTGTTGGAATTCTGCTCCGTTTAATGTCCTGCTACACAAGAGAACCAGCAGGAGCTTGAGAACAAACACTACTTTAAACCACTGCTACTAAGACAGTCACAGATGGTCACTAGTCAAATGTAGACTAGTTATATATGTCCTTATTAGGCTTGACTAAATCTGCTGTTCCATGAGCAATTTGCTCTGCTAAAGATGCATGAGAATGTCACATTGTTGGGTTGTTACTCCTTACATCCATAATTCTTCGGCTCTGCGCATTAAATTGTCAAATATCTTAGCACCACTGTCTAGGCTAGTTTTCCATGCCTGTGTATTTTTGTCAAATATCCTAGCACCACTGTCTAGGCTAGCTGCCTGGTGAATTTGTGAAATATCCTAGCACCACTGTCTAGGCTAGTGTCATATGCTGGTGAATTTGTCAAATATCCTAGCACCACTGTCTAGGTTAGTTTTCTATGCCTGGTGAATTTCTGCTATGCTTTCAGTAATTAGCCATGATGATAAAAGCATTCAAAGATGTTTTACAGATTACTTTGTATCACTGTTTTGCAGATGACTTTGTATCGCAGTTTTGGTCTGCCTCATTTTCTTGCCCCATTTAGCAATTGTTGTGGGACAATTATGTTGCTCTTCCTCTGAATGTGGCCACTGGATCTACTGTGAACACCTGTTGGAAATTTGACCTTTTGGGTACTTTAAGTGTTTGTGATTTTTTTATTGCTCAGTCCTTGACTCGAGTATGGTGTTCATGTTTTAGATCCACAAAGCCGAAGGCAGATGTTTCGGGTCACTGGTACAATTGATACAGCTGCACAACACATTTCCATTCTCAGTAATTCACCTTCCAGAAATCGAGCAGGACCATTATCCAGCAAAAAAGGGAGATCCAGTAAGAGTTTGAGAATGAACGCAAACAACAGATAAGGACACTGAAGATGCATGGTTGGTATAACAGGAGCTATGTTGCTGTTGCCAATTTTGTATAGCTCCATGCAATTGAGTTTGTCACAAACATGGTGTATGAAATTACTATTCGAGCACTTGATTTCTTTGTCAATATTACCTTAGAGCCCTAATAGTGCTGTACTGACTAGAGTTGCAGATTGTTCAGTGTGATGGTTGGTAATGAATAATTTTTGGCATGGCCAAGTTTCCTGGATGTTTTTTGGTAGTGAGAAAAGGATGCAGGCCATTACCAATCTATTAATCATTTCTTGTAGAATCATTATATTATGAACAACTAGAGATATATCGTCAACATGATACAGCAGCCAGCTCCATAAGAATCTCTGGTCTTAACTTTCACACTTGCTAGGTTAAATATGGAGACATATCTGTGTGAATGAAGATATCCTCAAAATTTCCAAAATCATAATGGAGGACAGAGAAGAATTTCCCAAAGAAATAGGGTTGGAGCGAGGACGTATCTTTGCTTAACTCCACTCTCGATGTCAAAATTGTTAGATATTCTGCCACCGAACTGAACGACTGCCTTCATATTTTCATGGAATGAAGCCATGCATGTTAACGGCTTTGGTGGACACTCAATGGACTCCAGAACCATGTAGAAGAGAATGGGTTACTAACAATATCGAAAACTCTGGTGAGATCAAAGAAAGCAACGAAAGCAATAGAGTCCAGGGCTCTAGACAACTGAGGCCTAGTACGTCATTATGTAAATAATGCTTGTAGGTATCTCCATTTACCTCCGTTGCTATGCCCAGATTCATCAGTACGGAATCAAACAAGTTCAGCTCATCATATGATGTAGAATTCCTGTCACACAAAGCTAGGAATCTAAAAGTCAAATTCCTTTACATATTACAATTGTAAAAAGGAGAAAGCCTGCTGATTTTTATCAACAAATTTCTGGTACGATTTGTCCATTTTTGACACCATATTTTAATATAAAAGCATGGCCGTCAAGGAAAGTAATATCTACATGTTTTAATTGTTTTAGTTGTTACAGGAATGTTCATTTATTCCATGAAAAACAAAAACCAAAATGTATCAGGGTCAGCATGTCAGTATTTAAAGTAAAAATGTATGTATGGTCCGACTAGGCCTAGTCTTGAACGAATGGACATTGTATGCGATTTCTTCTAGTTTTATTAGTTTGTTCAGTCCATATTATATTAGTTTGGATATGAAACAACATAATAATATAGGTAGAAATGCTGTTACGTCCACCACAGTACTATAAATAGCACACTGTTTTCATATTTAGGTAGATGACGTCACAGAGTTCCGCTAGAAATCCAATGAAATACCGCGTGCGGCGACGTCACGTTCCCGCCGACCGCCAAGCGATTTTTATTTTTTTTAAATAGATTTGATCGATTTCATGGCGGATTGCAACGGTTTCTAGTGGAAATCCGTAGCCATCTGCCTAAATATATAAACAGGATGAAATGGGAAAGAAGGCCCCCTACCTTATACATCGTTTCGTGGCGGATAAACTTCCTGAATTATTTCTAACATAAATCTCACAGCGTTTCGGTCATTTCTTCTCCTGTTTCAAAGTGCGCCAAAAAAAATATTGTCCAGTGTTGCCAACATATCCCCTCATAAAAGCACCAAGAACGTCTTTTATAAGCTTAAAAAAAACGAAATAATGATAAAATGCACTAAAACGCATCAGAAAATTTTAGGAATGCGCTAAACTAGTGCGGCCGCGATATTCCAAACATTTAGGCTCCAGAAGATATTAATAAACACCAGATCAGGTGTCTCGAAAATCACTGCAATGGCAACACTGCATCGCCGCAGACAAATAAATTTTTGCAATTTCATACCAATCTTTCGTTCTCTTAGCATACATAAGAGGAGCATACATGAGGGGGGCTAGCCCCCCTCAACCCCCCATTTTTTTCCTCCCCCCTCCCCACCATCCCAACCTGCATTGTTTTTCTTTCACTTAGCATACGTGAGAGGAGCATACATGAGGGGGGCTAGCCCCCCTCAACCCCCCATTTTTTCTTTTTTTTTCCTCGTTTTAGAAAGACTACTCAAGTCTCCCTAAAATATCTAATATTTTATTTTTTATTCCTCTCCCCCCCCCCCCCTTTTTTCTATAAATTTCTTTTTAAGTGACCATTACGACCAGAGAACGCCATTCATGTCAATAACGCTTCTGATCACGTGACCCTGGGAAAGGTTGGAAAACACCTCGATAGCAGAGCAAAGGTCACAGTGGTGGACGAAACAGCAGATGCGCCAATAATATATAACAGGAATAGGTATTAGCATAATTAGTTGACTAACATGAATAATATACCCCCTTGAAAGTGCTTACTTATGAATTGAGCAGCACATGAATATCAACATAGAGAACACTTATTTAATTGTTAAATTTCAATCAAAAAAAGTATTGCAACTGTGTATCGCTTTTGATGTTTCTTATCAATTCAGCCGAGTAGATTATGTCCATTGAGGACCATTGTCTTGGGTGTTGGTGTTTTCTTTAAGCATGAAGCATGCCTAACTTCAGGTCTTAGGTCCTATATGTTTGTTTAGGCATTAGCACAAAATTTTCAAAATGGGTTTACAGCATTATAAATACCACAGTTAGATAGCCCTTGAAAATTGCAATTCAATGATACCTCAATCAAGTCTGTACGTCAATTCTGAAAAAAGTAATGAATTTTTTTGAATTAATTTTGCATCAAAAAAATGTACATGGAACATATAAGGAAATATAAGCTGATTAGTGCACAAAGTTGTGACCAAGAATTGTAGTTTAGCCAATAATTCATGATAATTCATGACATATCAGAGTTACTAATGATAAAAAATAGAACAAACTATACATTTTTGTGTTCATGAAGAAAAGACGAATCTGGGGAGTACATTATGCTAATTTTCAAATTCAATCAAAGCTAATTAATATTCAAAAATGGCGGTTAATTTACATAATTAAAATTGAATTGAATAGCCTAATTATTAAACATTTCTATTATTTATGATAAAATATGTAGCAAACTATACATTTCTGTGTTCGGGAAGACAAGACGAATCTGCGGATCACATTGACATAATTTTCATTTGCAGCCAAAGATTAATATTCAAAATGGCAGCTAATTTGCATAATTAAAATAATTATTCAATATATTTGTGAATTATGATAAAATATCCTACAGGGTTTTTGTGCTACAAATGTGATAAAACTTTCATGGATTATTCATGTACATAGTGATGTGATTTGTGTTTAGTTTTGTGAACTGCTTGTTTAGGGAAATGTTCCTAGAATGGTAAGAATAAAGTAGACATTTTTTTATATTTTTCTTTCTCATGTCATACATGTCTTCCCCCATCTAAATCCCATTGTATATATAATTTGTATTATTATGCATAGATCATGTTCTAGCAAAGCTGCTACTTGCAGGCAATGCAATACCAATAGTCCAAAGAGTGCACATTGCAGCACATCAGTAGTGTAGTCACAAACCAAGTCGGACAGTTGTCATGACAACACACAACCTTTTGTACGGCTTGTAAACAGGCAAACAAACTAACTAACTCCCATTCATATCTTTGGCTTAGTTTTTTAAAGAAATTAACAATTTTGTAAATACATAAACACACAGAGCATTTAATATTTTAAATAGATGGCAATTGTATTTCTTGTTAACCAATATGTCTGTAAAAAACAATATGGCGGACATGCAGCATGGACTTGGTGAACCTTTTTAAAACATTGGATGAGACAGATAGCATCTCATAATGTCTTTCATACTTGGTATATAACTGTATAAATGGCTAATATAACATTTAGACAGTAAATAAAGTTGAGTGTAATAGTAGATTAAAAATGGATAATGAAAATACACAATAAGTGACAATACCTAGTGTTAAAATACAAATTACTCAAACAATATCCGCTGTTTTTGTCAAATAGATGCCCAACTGTGTACAGAAAAGACTTGATGTCACAAAAATGTCCACTTCTATATGCTAAATAGTATCAGGGACACTGGAAATCTAATTAAAATGTGGTCACTGCCTACTTGCATGGTCAGGAAATAGACTAGTGGCCATTTTCTTCAAGGGACATAATTTGATAAATTTTTTTGGACACAGAAGAGCTCCTTTGTGCTAATATTAGTTTGGATATGAAACAACATAATAATATAGGTAGAAATGCTGTTACGTCCACCACAGTACTATAAATAGCACACTGTTTTCATATTTAGGTAGATGACGTCACAGAGTTCCGCTAGAAATCCAATGAAATACCGCGTGCGGCGACGTCACGTTCCCGCCGACCGCCAAGCGATTTTTATTTTTTTTAAATAGATTTGATCGATTTCATGGCGGATTGCAACGGTTTCTAGTGGAAATCCGTAGCCATCTGCCTAAATATATAAACAGGATGAAATGGGAAAGAAGGCCCCCTACCTTATACATCGTTTCGTGGCGGATAAACTTCCTGAATTATTTCTAACATAAATCTCACAGCGTTTCGGTCATTTCTTCTCCTGTTTCAAAGTGCGCCAAAAAAAATATTGTCCAGTGTTGCCAACATATCCCCTCATAAAAGCACCAAGAACGTCTTTTATAAGCTTAAAAAAAACGAAATAATGATAAAATGCACTAAAACGCATCAGAAAATTTTAGGAATGCGCTAAACTAGTGCGGCCGCGATATTCCAAACATTTAGGCTCCAGAAGATATTAATAAACACCAGATCAGGTGTCTCGAAAATCACTGCAATGGCAACACTGCATCGCCGCAGACAAATAAATTTTTGCAATTTCATACCAATCTTTCGTTCTCTTAGCATACATAAGAGGAGCATACATGAGGGGGGCTAGCCCCCCTCAACCCCCCATTTTTTTCCTCCCCCCTCCCCACCATCCCAACCTGCATTGTTTTTCTTTCACTTAGCATACGTGAGAGGAGCATACATGAGGGGGGCTAGCCCCCCTCAACCCCCCATTTTTTCTTTTTTTTTCCTCGTTTTAGAAAGACTACTCAAGTCTCCCTAAAATATCTAATATTTTATTTTTTATTCCTCTCCCCCCCCCCCCTTTTTTCTATAAATTTCTTTTTAAGTGACCATTACGACCAGAGAACGCCATTCATGTCAATAACGCTTCTGATCACGTGACCCTGGGAAAGGTTGGAAAACACCTCGATAGCAGAGCAAAGGTCACAGTGGTGGACGAAACAGCAGATGCGCCAATAATATATAACAGGAATAGGTATTAGCATAATTAGTTGACTAACATGAATAATATACCCCCTTGAAAGTGCTTACTTATGAATTGAGCAGCACATGAATATCAACATAGAGAACACTTATTTAATTGTTAAATTTCAATCAAAAAAAGTATTGCAACTGTGTATCGCTTTTGATGTTTCTTATCAATTCAGCCGAGTAGATTATGTCCATTGAGGACCATTGTCTTGGGTGTTGGTGTTTTCTTTAAGCATGAAGCATGCCTAACTTCAGGTCTTAGGTCCTATATGTTTGTTAGGTCTAATAAATAAGCCAGCCTACGTATAGGATAGGCATAGGCCTAAGCAGAAACGTTCACATGTAGTCTTATGCCTATATGCCCTAAACTTGATGCTATGACAGCAATTCATATGATTTTAGATTCAATCTTTGATATTCCTAGTCATTGGTGCACCTAGGGACTCCCCATGTGACATTTGCCTTTGCACGAAGATGTTTACTACTGTCCTCACAGTTGAGTTCAGTATGAGTATGCCCTACAGAAACTCAAACTAATGCACACACCTACTTACTGTTCTTTGAATATGGTGACAGATAGCGAACAGTAATAATTATATGTACGTATCCTACATTGAAGTATCATACATGGCCACATGGTTTGGCGTTGGTAAAAAACATAACGCGCCATGCCACAAATGTTACGATGTTGTTTTGGATTTCTTAACTATCAACGAGTGCACATACCAAAATGCACATTATATTATATTTATCGTTGATTTACATGTGCACTTACCTTCTTTCTTAACCACTGGTGTTTCGATAACCTTTGCTTTCGTCTCTGGAACAGCACTTTTTTTCTGTTTGGATTTCGAAGTCTTTTTATCTCCTTCCTCCTTTTTCTTCGTCTTTGCCTGCTCCTCCTGTCGCGACAAGATTTCTAATGGATCCTCATCCTCGTCTAAAAAGAGCGAGAATTTATTAGTAACTGCTATGCCGTACTGGTGGTCCATTTTCCTCTAGAAAAGAGAGGATGTTACTTGATTAGGACCTTACGGCCTTCTTCCCAATGAAACTTCAGTATCAAAGATGGCGGGTTCCGCACACAAAATGATGCGCATGCAAGGTGAAACATTCCATAAACACTTCCGGTGATGTAATTCCAAAGTGTCCTCATTGTATATGAGCTGTTAAACTTTATTATGTTCTGTTCACGGAAAGTTAGTTTCTTGTTTTATTATTTCAGAAAATGTCTATATACTCTTTGTACTCTTGTGTTTTTCCCCTTAATTAAGCTCTTTTTCTTCTTCGGCGTTCATTCTCAAACTCCTGCTGGATCTCTCCTGTAGCAGTACTACTAGATCTCCAGCAGGATGCAGTCCAGAGAATGGAAATGCGTTGTGTCGCCGTTTTATTTGCGCCAATGGTCCAACACATCCGTCTTCGGCATAAATTTAGCTCTCATTTATATATCAATCAATCAAGTCCCATGGCGTAGGCGATCATGCTTCTCTACTACTCTCTGTCTCGTGTGTTGTCAATAAGCTCGGTTGGTGAACTTCTACCGTGCCTAAATACTAGTCCATCTAGCAACTTTTCTCTTTGTCGTTCCCTGTCTCTTCTCCTTTTGATCTTTCCAGTGGTTATTAAGTGTTTAAACTGTGTTCGTCTTAGCACATGCCCTAGAAATCGTGGCTGTCTGCCCCTAATGTTTGATATGATTGATCTTTTTACGCAAGCATCAATGAGAACATCTGCATTAGTTTTCTTAGCTGCCCATGGTATTTCCATCATTCTTCTCAGAAACCACATCTCTGTAGCCTCTAATTCACTTTCAATTATTTTGTTTACAGTCCACGATTCACATCCATAAAAAAGAATTGATTCGTTTTATATGCACCAATGACCTGACACATCCATCTTCGGCAGGATACACAGTTATTATCATTATTCTGGAGATTAATAATGGTTAAAGGTGCATTCAATGAAGAGGAAAATATTGACATCTCAATTGCCCCGAGGAGGCAAGAGAAGAGAGCTACTGGCCAAACAAACCAACGATCAATAAAAAAAATGCACTGGAATTCTGAGGGTGTCAACAGCAAAAGAGATGAATACAGTAAAAAATAGAGCTTGAAAATATCTTATGTGAAGAAGAACAAGTTAATGTATGCTGTATTCAAGAAACACACCCCAACAGCAATATAGCCTTTAAAATCAGAGGCTACCAGAGCTACCGATCAGATCGAAAGGACAGGCGAAAGGGAGGAATTCTGACACTTGTTAAAAAAATAATATCAGTGCATGTCAGCTGGAAGTGTATATGGAGGGGGCAGAATATCAGATGCTCCATCTAAAGACAGACAGTACAGAATTCCATCTCCTGAACCACTACTGCCCAAATGATAGACCATTGGCACTAGACACAATCCCAGAGAAAGAGAGACTTATGGTGTGTGGTGACTTCAATGGCCACTCTCAGAGCTGGGGGAATGATCACATGGACAAGAGAGGTGAGGAACTGGCAAGATGAAAATAACCTCATACTTATTAACCAGCCAGCAGACTCACCAACCTTCTACTCGAGAGCATGGCACACAACCTCTACACCAGTCCTGGCATTTCACTCACCAGGCCTTGAATGGAATATCACACGAGTCGTTGGTAAGCAGCTTGGAGGTAATGACCACAAACCAGTATTTTAAAAAATCCACAATAAATTTATCAAGGACAGCAGCACACTCACTAGGTGGAACTATAAGAGGGCAGACTGGAAAATGTACCAGCATTGAACCAGTGTTCTAGCTAAGGACTTGAACGTGGACAAAGCCATCAATATAGTCGTGAGTGAATTTAATAGATGCATACTACATGCTGCTAGTAAAACCATACACGTGGGGATGGGGAGGCACGCAAAAGCTACAAATCCTACTGGAATTATGAACTGGAGAAGCTGCAAAAGGAGATGGAAATATCCTTGCAGCAGGCAGAGAACAGACCTAGCCAAGAACACTGCAACAAATATTAGCAAACAAAGGCTTAATTTCAAATAGCCAATTTACAAGCCAGGCGGAGCAGATGGAAAGAAAAAACAGTCTCTAAGCCTTGACAGAGATACTAGGAAATTATGGAAACAGGTAAAACAACTAAATGATGAAAGTACAGGGAGAAATACAAGGATCACAAGTTATAAAAATAAAAACAATTTAAAAGGTAAACATTCAGCTGAATACTTTGCAGACTCCCTTGCAGAAGACAACAACATCAAAGTTAGAAAGTTAGCCTGGACAAACAACAGGAGATTCGAGAGAACCAGCAAAACATTGGACAAGACCAACCTATATCTGGAGTCATGGAGGCACCAATCACATTAAACTGGAGCATGCAAAATCCAAATTGAAAATGAAAAAGTCCCCAGGAACTGACGGAGTGTCCAATGAAATGATTAAAACATGGGAACTGCAGCAAGAGAAAAGCTACTACAGATCTTCAATACAAGCTGTACCACATATAATGTTCCACAGGCATAGAGGGAAGCAATAATGATACCACTCCTCAAATCAGGAAATGTTGACAATACAATATCCAACTACAGGCCCATCAGCCTCACAAACTGTTTATGCAAAACAGTAGAACGCATTATCAGTCTAAGATGCAGTGGTACTTTGAAAGTGAAAACCTTGTGGTATTGCACCAAGCAAACTTCAGACAGTGCCACTCTACTGAAGATAAGGCAACCTACCTCTCCCATGAGACTGATGACGTCTTCCAAGATAATAAAAACTGGTACTAGCAGCATGGATGACCTCAGGAAAGTATTTGACAAGGCTTGGAAAGAAGGACTCTTAAAGAAATTACGGAATTATGGGGCTAACTAAATAATTTACAAATGGGTAAAAGCATACCTGCATAATGGAAGAGCCAGGATACAACTATATGGTCGCAAGAGCAAGAAAGTCCTACTGCGTCTTGAAGTCTCCCAAGGAGGCGTTCTGTCATATACATTTATCTTTATTTACATCAATGATCTAGCTGCCTAACTATCACACAGGATAAAGGTGGCAATGTATGCTGACGACCTGGTGATCTGGCGCACGGGAGAACATGCGCGACAGTGGCCACTAACCAAATACAAAGAGCTATTGATACCTTAACCTTATGGGAAAATAGACGATGTGTCAGCATTAACACAGATAAGTGCAGCACTACACTCTTTACCCTCTCACCAAAATAAAAAGCCGGTGTTATCAAGGTAGATGGAGAACTTTTGAAAGAAGACAAACAACCCACATACTTTGGCGTTACTTTTTATAAAAAAAGTTGACATGGAAGCAACACATAAACAATGCGGCAACAAAAACCAGGAGAAAGTTAGCTATCTTTGAGAAGACTAAATGGAACCACATGGAAAGACAGTGGGAATATGCTTCGTAAAGTTTACCAACAAGGCATAAGACCACACGTGGAATATGGTTCATTCCATATTCTCATCCGATCTGTGAATCACCACTGCGTGGTGTCCTGCATCAAACACAAACAACATTACAGAATCTAGATAAAATGTACAACTAGGCGCTTATAATAACGCTGGGAGCAATGAAATGAACATGCATAGTAGAGATGGAGAAAATGGGGAGAAAGCAAACACTTGATGAACGCAGAGGTATTAATACAAGCAGAAAAGTTTCAGAGTATGTTAAGTCTTCCAATGAATGAAAGATTCCAAAATCTAGCGATTGAAAAGAAGCAGCTTTATCCACCAAGCTAAAAGACTACATAGACAACTTACAGACCTGCCTGAAGTTGACAGCGACTTAAGGTCTGTACCAGAACAAACCACGTGGAGTGAAAGGCATGGAATGTCAATATACATTCAGACCCATGTGAAAGGAATACTAAACTAGGACGAACAGAACAGTGTGCAGTGAAGGACAGTCACCCTCAGTTTCCTGGACGATGAATATCTACAAGACAGATGGGTCAGCACAGAATTTAGTGAGGAATGGAGGTGCAGGTATATCTATAAAATATCCGCACAAGAGATACGATCAGAACACCAACAGGGAAATTCTGCAATAATTATGGTGCAGAAATCCAGGCAATTAGGGTGGCAACTGAAAAACTACTGAACTCCAACGCTGGCCCATAAACTGTGGTATTCCTAACAGATGCAAGGTCAGTGCTTCAAGCGCTGCAGTCTGTAAAACTTACAGAAACTTCTAGTTAACAGAATACGCTAAAAAAGGAAAAGTGCGTATCATTGCCCCAACTACCCTACTTCAAGAGCGTTTTGAGTATGAAACGCTGAGGCAGACATATTGGCCAGAGGGAACACTATTGGAATCGAATCAAAGCTCCATGGGCCATTGTGTGGACTACAAAAGGCTGAGTTTGATTCAGGAGACAGAATTACAGATATAGACATGTTTCAAGTGAACGAAAGAAGAGTTGATCATAAAGCGCTAGAGGTTTCGCACAAACATCGAAACTAACAAAGAGTGATCTAAGTGTTTCGCATGAGCTTCGAAACTAATGATTGCCTTATGTTCTTAGCTGCTGCTTCATTCATTCTCAAACTCCAGATGTAGTCTAGAGAATGGAATGCGTTGTGTGATCGTTTAAGTTATCTGCGCCTTTCGGCGTGACGCATCCATCTTCAGCAAGGCTTTTGGGCCTCATTTACCCTATATAGGATGGACAGGGTGCAGCGTAGCGCACTGGCTTCGCATATGAGTGGTCCTTTGTCTAGTTCCCAATTGAGCCTGAAATAAGATTGTTTGTCTCGATAAAGGCTTTTTGGTCGAAACGTAGATTTGTGTGTGTTATTAAGTATTAATAAAACTGTATTACCCTATTCCTGAATGAGACTGAAATATTTTTCCCCCAGATTGCAACGGTTCCCAGGTCCACTCAGCCTGAATTGGGCACTGCTTTTTACGTGGAGCGTAAGTATGTTGTGTTGCTAGTTTATAGCATAGTTCCGTTATTTGCAACTCGAAAGGTCCAGCACATTCGTTTTCGTATCGTGTAATTAGACGTATTATACATGTGCCCATCGGACACTGAACCTTTTCACTCCACGATCATGATTCCAATTTTGGAAAAGATGACGGCAGATTTGGGCCCGGGTTTCATTCACCCTCTTAGCCGAGGTGTCATTCGCCGACACTGTGAACCCCTCGCCATGTCTCTACATATTTTTTAGGAGCACCGGGGACTAGAAGGTTGTTCTCAAGATGAACACAACGTTAGTTCCGATTTACTTTTAGTGTTTTTCTGAAACACTCAATTTACGCAATATGGTTTCCCATTCGACTTTCACTATTCGTCTTGACATCTACCCATTAATTGCAGTGGCCACTCCTCCAATGCTCGAGCCGGACTGTCTTGTGTGCGACATTATGTGCCGACAGTGACGCTGTATGTATTGGCACAGAAGTGACGGAGATATTGCTTCTCTTTTTGCAGTCAATTCTCATCCGATCTGCAGTCTCCACATTGACGAATACAATCCCCAACCGTGTTGGTCAGAAGCAGCACGAGCCGTTGTACTTCTGTTTCCAGGGTGCATCATGAGAAGGTACTGTTGGGATATTGGTTATCTGCTAACCGTGGGTCAGCAGAGAACAATGTGGTACATTCAGCACACATATAAGAGATTATTTAATTATTATCCCTGTCCGTTCTCAAACTCCTGCAGGGTGTATCTCAGATAAGAAAATGTAGTGTGTCGTGTTCTACAGCTTGACTGCTATACCTGCACGGTTTCGTAGGCCACATGCCAACTTCAGCATAGCTTTTGGGTCACTGTGGCCTAAGGTGGGGGACAGGGCCGGTCTTAGGCCATTGCAACCTATGCGGCCGCAGTGGGCCCCGCACTTCATAGGCCCATAAATTCATATTAGAATTTATTTTATTATCCTCTTCCCTACCCAGACTGGGCCCCGGAAAGTCCGTTTCGCATTGGGCCCGCAATTGTTAGGGCCGGCCCTGGTGGGGGACAACAATTCCATAACCCAAAATTTCCTGTCATCCATTACAATATGCAAGGCAGGCACTGATGTTTCTATTCTTTGCTCTTTTTCGGACCTGGTGGTTGATTCTTCTTCTCCCCCCCCCCCCATTCAGCTGGAACATATCTTAGTTTTGTTTCTTCTATCGTCATGTGTTGCCGGGGCCCGAGAGGGAAACAAAGAATAGCAACTGTTTACATTCCATGCATATCGTAAGAAGCGACCAAGGAGGTTATGGGATGGAATTGGCTGTCACATCCCATATAGGATCAATGACCGAAAGGCATGCTGAAGTCGGATGTGTCAGGCCGAAAGGTGCAGATATCGTACCAATGCTGTAAACCATGACACAACGCATTCCATTCTCTGGACTACATCCTGCAGGGGTTGAAAACGAACACAGAAGTTTCTTCTATAAACGTGACTGTGTTATGTAACTTCTTCTTCTGCGTTCGTTCTCAAACTCCTGCAGATTAGCAGGATGTAGTCCGGAGAACAGAATGAGTTGTGTCATGGTTTACAGCATTGCTGCGATATCTGCGCCTTTTGGCCTGACCCATTCGACTTCAGCATGGCTTTGGGTCACTGACCATATATGGGATGGGACAGCCAACTAAATCCCATAACCTCCTTAGTTGCCTTTTACGACATGCGTGGAAGGTAAACAGTGTTGCTATTCTTTGCTCCCCTTTCGGGCCCCGGCAACACACGGGTGTGTTATGTAACTCATACAGTTATTCTTCCACTGTTGTTTCTCTGGGCCAGTGTACTTGTCTCAGCATGGAAGAGTATGCTCTGCTGTCTGTGTAGCCAATCTTGAACTTTGTATAAAAGTGGCTGCGAAGTCAGTTATGTCCTTTTCTAAGGCACAGTATGACAACTTGGTCTGTTCTGTTAATAAATTGGTAGTCATCTGGAGTTGGCTTTCTAATTGCCATGATTATCTATTTCTTTTGATTGGCACATCTGGTTGATCATCAGCAGTTCCTTCCTTAGCCAGATGATCTGCTTTCTCGTTTCCAGGCATTTCACAATGCAATGGTGTCCCTGCATAGCTACGTTGATTGTTTAGTTCGATCAATAGTACTCGCAGGTCTGGTAGTTTTCTGGACTATAACCTTCGGAATACTACAGGCTGTGAACCAAGATTGCATTCACCTTTTTTTCGGTTGCCACCTTGATTTATGCATCATAAGTACGTTATTCAAATTACTCTAGAACAGCACAGAATAGCTTTGATCGGACAGAATTGGAGATATCTGACCTCTGCTACGCATGTGGTTGTGTCTGTCGGTCTTACCAATGGTCCACTAGACATACCATCCATGCAACAGAAAACCTTAGTGGATGACATGCCGTTATATTGAGGTTATCTTCTTAGAGAAGATACATGGTACGTCATCTATACAATTGTGCTTTTATTTTCTTGTTGAAATGTGTTTCATGTTTACCTGAATATATATGTATGCACCCTCTGTGGTTGGGAGGGAGCCAGAGATGTACTGTGCAACACAGGGGAGGAGAAAACTGACAGCACTGTTTTTTTCCCGATGACTGAGACCCATCATAGAGGCACAGTGACTCAGGACGTGAACATTTGGTTGCATGCCTTTGAGCAATGGAGAAGTTCGGCATAACCAGTAGTCAATTGGTGGCGGGGAATTAGCACAGTGAACCCTAACTTGGCTACAGTGACTAGGAGCAGTGCATAGGTTGAAACCTACCTTCCTGGAGGTGTGATAGTTATTCTCTGTCCCGAGGTTGTCCGAAAATCCACAGACTTCCCAGCAATATAATGACATTTAATGGCATTAGGTCAAAGGGCATGAGCCCATGGACTGCTGTATCAGAAATCATCTGATCTCTGCGATAACTTCAGTGCTAAAGGAAAATGAATGAATGACGATATAATTTTTCGGTAAAAATTTGATTGCGTCCACCGTTGTGCTATAAATCATATCGATTCACGCCTTTTTAAATTCACATTTAAAAAAAATTCTAAACACTGATTCTAACCATTCTAAAAAATCTAAAAACTAATCCTTTTAACCTCCATTTACAAAAATCTATAATTTTATGCAACTTATCTAACACTGCAAATGTCACAATGGTGGACGCAATCAAATTTGCGCCAATTTTTCTGCTGGTATTGTGGTTGATCTAAGAAAGTTTTCTGTTAAACTGGAAACCAAACATTGAAACACCTGACTGGAAACAGGTACATCTCTTCTGTATTCATTCTCAAACTCCTGCAGATTAGCAGGACGTTCACCCGTGTGGTGCCGGGGCCTGAAAGGGGAGCAAAGAATAGCAACACTGTTTACCTTCCAGGCATGTCGTAAAAGGCGACTAAGGAGGTTATGGGATGGAGTTGGCTGTCCCATTCCATATATGGGCAGTGACCCAAAGCCATGCTGAAGTCGGATGTGTCAGGCCAAAAGGCACATATATCATAGCAATGCTGTAAACCATGACACAACGCATTCCGTTCTCCGGACTACATCCTGCTAATCTGCAGGAGTTTGCGAACGAACGCAGAAGAAGCAGGACGTAGTCCAGTGAATGAATGATTTGTTGTGCAACTATGGACTGAGCCCAGAGACTGCAGAACACATTCTTCATGCCTGTCAACTCCACCAAGAAGAGAGGGAGAAAATATGGCCTACTGAGATGGCACTGCTTCCAGACTTGAGGTGTTCCATGGATGACCTGAAGCGAATCATACAATTCATTGAAGCTATTGGTGCTGTAACCTGATTGAAGAACGATGAAGAAGAATGATTTGTCATGGTTTATAACTTTGCTGTGATATCTGCACCTTTCAGCCCGAAACATTCTGCTTCAGAATATCACTTGGACCCCGAATCAGATAGCTAATTCCATTCTGTAACTGTAGTCACCTCTCACGACATACATGGAAGGTGAAGTGTCACTGTTGTTTGCTACTCTTTCTGGTCTTGCAACACTTGGTCGGCAGGTGCATTAATCACCAAGGTTCACAAAATAAAACAATACAACATATAGGACAATATCAAAGAAATAACAAGAGATTAATATATATATTGTTTTAATGCAGTAACATAACAAATTCAGTAAAGCATTCTGTCAAAGTTGGATGTGTCTGCTATTTACGGAATGAGTTGTATCATTGTTTACAACATCATTGCGACATCCGACTTCAGCATGGCTTTGGATCACTGAGATGGGACAGCCAACTCCATTCCATAACCTCCTTAGTCGTCTCTTACGACATGCATAGAAGGAAAACAGTACTGGTAGTCTTTGCTCCCCTCTCGGACCCTGGTACCCTTGGCCATTCCTATTCTCCTTTTGACTTGTGTTTCACATCTGCCATCATTTGTGACTATGTGTCCCAGATATTGATGTATTACTTGTTATAATTTCCATGTATGTTTATTTCTTGTTCTTCTGTGTCCTTGCTGATTATCATGGTTTTTGTTTTTTGGATATTTATATTCAGTCCATATTCATTACTTGATTTATCGACTCGATCTATTAGTCTTTGTAGTTCATGTTCATTTTCTGCTAAAAGAACAGTGTCATACTCATAACTTGATAAAAACAATACAAAAAAATATCCCAATCAACAGTAATCTTGTACAAAACATTCAAATTCAAGATCAAATACTGTATACAAATTTTGGAGATAAAACAAAAAAGCACAGGGTGTCTATAAAGTTGTGCACTAAATTTGAAATATATATATATGCTCAAAATGACATAATTGAAAATTGTGTATTTTCATGGTCCACTGCACGGCATGCCTCAGCAAAGTACTGTTGGCTATAGAGTGTACTTGCTGACCAAGAAATAACCTTGTTGTGCTAGAGCCAGCTACCCAATAAGCAACTAACATGAGCAGTACTGTTTTTTTCATAAATGACATCACACAAATCTGTACTAAATACACAACGGAAAATATGTACTCACTGTACAAAAGTGAAATTCGAATGGTAAAGCTTCAAATGAGGTAATAAAGTTTTGTTAATAATACGAAACACATAGGCACACACAAACAAATTGACGTTTCGACCAAAAGGCCTTTATCAAGGTTCACAAACACATATAAATCAAAGACGACAAGTAAGGACGACACAAATTGCGCTCACATGTCTAGTAAGTTGACCGATATGATAGAAAATATTGTTTGTGACCCTGGATAAAGGCCTTTTGGTTGAAACGTCAATTTGTGTGTGTGCCTATGTGTGTTTCGTGTTATTAGTAAAACTTTATTAGCTCGTTTAAAGCTTTACTAAATACACACAATTCATGCGATGTAGTGTTACCAGTAATGTAAATGAGTGTACAGCAAATTTATAGACACTGTATAAAATATAGTGACAAATAAGGACCCAAAAATAAATTAAACATCAGTAGCTTGATAATGTTCTTCATCTATTGTTGAGTAAATATGCCCTTCGCTGCTCAAGAATTCGATTGCATCTCTGTGGAAAAATAAATGAAAATATTTATATCGACAGCGAACATCTTTATAATCATTAGGGTACTTACTACTCAATTATCCGATCCCAGGGATTGTGAGCTTTCACATTTCTTTCCTGTGCCAGGTGGTAATAAGTGCATGCCTTCTTCGTGATGGATGGGTTTGGTGGTAACAGTAAACATTAACACTTTGCTCACCAGCCATCTAGAGCGCACTTGTCCGCCATTACCGAGGGTGCACGCAAAATTTTATACATTCACATCACCGCCTTTAAAAATTCATATAAAATCGATCTAGCGCAAGAAAGCCTTGAAACTTTCTATGTGTTGTAGTGACTGTTTGCACTTTCTGAATGAATTTGAAAGCGTAAGAGTTATTTCAAGTACAAAATGCTACTTATCATAATGCTAGGCCTAGATTTATATTAATTTCTATATATCATACAATATTTCCTTGATAAAAACTCACCTATGTCTATATCGTTATTCCCGACATTTTTACAGAACATAATTTCCCGGAAACACTATTTTTAGCACATTATTGCAATGAGTATGCTCATTTTTATGATCTATCATAGCGCATTCGACTAGCGTCAAACTTGGTCAGCAAGGTTCTGTAACGGAAATTCGAATTGCGTCGAAATTGGTCAGCAAAGTTTTAAAGAAAAGTATACGTCATTAAACAGAGAAGTCGCCAAAGACAGATGTGTCGGGCCATTGGCGCAAATAAAACGGTGACACAACGCATTTCCATTCTCTGGACTACATCCTTCTGGAAATCTAATAGGACCATGGTCCTGATGCAAGAGATATCCGTTGGGAGTTTGAGAATGAACGCTGAAGAAGGAACAGAGAAGGAATATGGAGTCATTCTTCTGCAGTTACATGTAACACTTCTCTATCTAAATTTGTTAATATTTCCTTTGTATTTGTGTGACTGTAGCTCACACCTGTTTGTTAGATCTAATCTGACATTCTGTTATATGATTAGCTGGATGGATGATTACTTATGAAATATGAAAGTCCCACCTGATAGCTTTTGGTGCAACTGTTCTCAGCTGCTGACAGATGTCATCAATACTGCAACCACCTTCAGATTGATCACCTCTGATTATCTTTTGAATCTGCGAATGGAAAATTGAAAAAAAGAATAACAGTACAAGGACATGGCAGAAACATCAATCAACCAAGCTTCTGGCATAGCATAGACCACGGACAAAATTCTCTAAGGTCTACCATGCCCTTAGATTTCTGCTCCATGTTTCTCCATCTGATGCCAACAGCATTGGTCATCATCTTCTTCTTCAGCGTTCATTCTCAAACTCCCGCTGGATCTCTCTAGTAGCAGGACCATGATCCATTCTAGATTTCCAGCAGGATGTAGTCCAGAGAATGGAAATGAGTTGTGTCGCCGTTTTATTTGCGCCAATGGTCAGACACATCTGTCTTTGGCGGGATCATCTTATGTTTGTGAGGAACCTGTGATTTTGTCAGAAAGGCTATGGGCTGCCAAGAACTACCTGCTGACAGCTAAAAGAATCTGCCTGTGTGTTGCAGGGGCCTGAGAGGGGAGCAAAGAATAGCAACACTGTTTACCTTTCATGCATGTCGTAAAAGGTGACTAAAGAGGTTATGGGGTGGAGTTGGCTGTCCCATACCATATAGGGTCAACATGACCCAAAGCCATGCTGAAGTTGGATGTGTCAGGCTGAAAGGTGCAGATATCGCAGCATTGCGCTGTAAACCATGACACACTGCATACCGTTCTCTGGACTACATCCTGCTGATCTGCAGGAGTTTGAGAACGAACAAAGATATTAAAAGGATTATTTCATTATGATCAGCAAAATTACAAACATGTGGCAGCCAGGGTTGAATTCAATCCACGATCTGCTAAATGTAGTTCCCTTAAGTGGATGAAGCCATTCCCTTAAGTAGATGAAACAGTTCCATTAAGTGGATGGAGCATATTGGGGTTTTTTCTCTTCGTTAATTCTCAAACTCCTGCATATTAGCAGGATGTAGTATGGAGAACGGAATGCGTTGTGTCATGGTTTACAGAATTTCTGTGATATCTGCGCCTTTCAGCATGAGACATCTGACTTCAACATAGCTTTGGATAACTTTCACCGTATATGAGAGGGGACAGCTAACATCATCCCATAACCTCATTAGTCGCCTCTTATGACATGCAAGGAAGGTAAACAGTGTTACTATTCATTGCTCCCCTCTCGGCCCTCGGTAACACAGGCGATATTTGGGTTTCAAAATTGCAGGGACTTCAAATTTTGCTATGGTCACCTGACTTCATTGGAATCTTCCTCATCCCTGTAGACCCTAGAACAATACCCATCTGCAATGCTTCCTGCTGGTCTTAATGTATGTCTTACCAATCTGCAGCCGGTTTTTCCAGATCTATATAGTTCTTCCCATGACTGTCTCATCGGTGGTCTTATGCCATGTCCAACTTTCTTTTAGTGTTTCAGTTACTGTAGATAAATGTATGGTGCTTGAGAGAGATGTTTATTCTTCTTTTTCAGCGTTCATTCTCTAACTTCCGATGGATCTCCCTTGTTGCAGGACAATGGTCCTACTAGATTTCCAGCAGGATGTAGTCCAGAGAATGTAAATGCGTTGTGTCACCGTTTTATTTGCGCAAATGGCCCAACACATCCATCTTCGGCGGAGGAGAGATATGTTTATAATATTTAATAGTCATGTAATTGATGTTATTTATGACAAGGAATTTGAGGAACCATGTTTTCTACAACTAAGTCTATGCATGACCTTGATGAGGTTAAGTTCTTTTTGTGCGTTTGTCGACATTCTCGATTTTGGTTGCACACAACATAACACTGACACACACAAGCAAATAACACATCCACATCATATCTAGTATCCATTTATCTCTATTGTCTCCGAATTTGAAATCACTAACTTAATAAATAAAAACGTTATGCCAAAAAAGCAAACACGTGCAGAAAAACCAGAAGTCATAAAAATGGCACAGTGCCAGTGTAAATATGCACTATTTTTAACTGAGCTGCTACGCATGTGGTTGCGTGTGTGGGTCTCACCAATGGCCCACTAGACAAACCACCCATGCAACAGAAAATCCTAGTGCATGTCATGCCGTTATCTTCTTAGAGAAGCTTCATGGCACGTCATCTATACAATTGTGCGTTTATTTTGTTGTTTAAATGTGTTTCATGTTTACCTGAATATATATGTATGCACCCTCTGTGGTTGGGGGGGGATCCAGAGATGTACTGTGCAGCACTGGGGAGGAGGAAACTGACAGCACTGTTTTTTTCCTATGACTGAGACCCATCATAGAGGCACAGTGACTCAGGACGTGACAATCCTTTTGACGTGAACATTTGGTTGCATGCCTTGAGCAATGGAGAAGTTCGGCATAACCAGTAGTCAATTGGTGGCGGGGAATGAGCACAGTGAACCCTATCTTGGCTACAGTGGCTAGGAGCAGTGCATAGGTTGAAACCTACCTTCCTGGAGGTGTGATAGTTATTCTCTGGCTCTGTCCCGGGGTGGGCCGAAAATCCACAGACTTCCCAGCAATATAATGCCATTTAATGGCATGAGCCCATGGACCGCTGGATCAGCAACCAACCAACTGAGCTGCTACAGGTTAAAAATGTGGCCATGGTTTGACTTTTTTGGCTACTGTCTCAGTTGCCATTGACCTGACCACAGCCCCCCCCCCCCAAAAAACAACAACAATAAAAGCCAACAATTATTACCTGAGACTGTAATGGGGACAGTCCTGGAATTTGTCCCCCAGTGTCCATTGATACAGTCGCCCGTTTGTCACCACCACTGAAACTGGTCGTTGGAGCAGCCTGCCAAAAACATTTAGAAACACACTTTAGCTTATTCCATTGGCGACATGGAAACAAGTTTGTCAATTATATGTATATGATGCATATACGACCTCACAGCATAACCAGACATGCACTAGGAATCAACCTTCTGTAAGCTGCACACTAAATTGAAGGCTTTTAAGTGAAAGGAAACCACGGAGGAACCTAAAAGAGCTGCAATTAACCACTTCTTTCCGAGACTGGACATCAGTATGTCACCACAACCAATTGGACACTCCGACCTAATCAGTAAATCTATCATACTACCCATCACTGTGGCAACACAAGTTTGTATGTGACAATCCGACGGACACAAGGAGGAAACAGGGCACACTAAACAGCTGTCATATACACAATACACCATTAATTGCTAGGGATTGCATCACACTGGGCCACTGTAGACACATAAAAGAAAGCTGCAAACCAGGTATAATTGGATAGTTGATGGTGCAACATAGGTCATCAAAAATTCACTTCCCTTAGCTATTACTACTAGTTATTTCCATGCCCCAACCTTCCTTTCCTGTTACAAGTGTAACGTATATGTTACAAATGTAACTTTCGTACATAAGACCACTCTGAGTAGGAGGATTCTTCTGAAAGTATCACATACTGTTAATAGTTGAAGTCTTCTGGGTATGAAAGAAAACTCTGGAGAAACGTCCTAAAGCATATTGAAAACTAGAGCTTCAGCATTCATTCTTAAACTTCTGCTGAATCTCTCTTGTAGCAGGACACTGATCTTACTAAATTTCCAGCAGGATGTAGTGAGAATGGAAATAACCGTGTCACAGTTTTATTTGTGTTAATGACCAGACACACTCGTCTTCTGAGGATCAAAGTAAATTATTCATTGTTTCCCTGTGGACCCATTCATCAGAAGTTTTCTTCTTCCGAGTTTGTTTCCTAGCTGACAACATGAGTTTGCATTCTCCATACAGAGAATGTTAGAAATGGGAGTATCTAGAGAGAAAGGAAGGAAATGTAATTTTTTTTAGAAGTCCCTGAAGATCGCACAATCAACACCTGACGAGGACTCTGAGTCTACATACACTGAAATGGCTGCTGGAACGGAGGGTGGAGCACTTATGGGAATGCCCCACGTGCTGTGAAGCCAGTTTCTAATCAAGAATAAATTTTTCTTCTAGTTCCAGCAGGTTAGCAGCATGTAGTCCAGAGAATGCAATGGGTTGAGTCATGGTTTTCAGCTTAGCTGCAATAACTGTGCCTTTCAGCCCGGCACACAACACAAGCGAATAATCATCGGACTGAAAACAGCTTACAACAAAACTGTTTCTTATTAAATATATAAAACATGCTTGGTAAAGTTGTTCTGTGTTCATTCTAAAACTCCTGCAGATTAGCAGGATCTAGTCAGAACAAAGGAATGCAATGTGTGATGGTTTACAGCTTGGCCACGATATCTGCACATTTCTACATGACAGACTAAACTTCTATGGAATGGAAGACTGCCTACTCCAACCTCCTTTGTCGCGTCATAAGATATACATGGCACACAAATGTTGCTATGCTCCGGCAACAAATGGGCGGAACAAGAAAATTTGAATACTAACCTGTTGCTGTGAATTTGTGGCATTTGCATAAATTACTTCTAGGATGTGACAAGACAATTCATTCATGTCCACAATATCTGTTATTTTATGTGCATTAACGCTCCGTTTGCCACCAAATACTCTGATCTGTCCGCTGACTCTGACATAAGTGTTGACCGCGTGTGAGTCAGAAGTGGCATTTTGCCCTTGATCATTTTCCTATTAGAATAAAATTTAAGAACACAAAAAATCATCAAAATGGCCACCATGAGAGAAATGAAAGCAAAAGAATGACCGAATAACAAGGTCCTCCAAAAGCCAAAAGGAACTAAAATATTTTGGCCACAAAAAAATAAAAATAAAAACAAATGGCAAGGCAGAAACAACTATAAATATATGTGATAGCTGCAACATCTTGTACAACGGCCTGATATAACCAAAATAGACTTCTGTCTTAGGTTGAAAGGTTCATGCCTCAGCGAAGAGGCTTAATCCCCCATTTAACAAACAAACAACATCTTGTACAAGATATGCTACATGATGATGATGTTACACTGTTTTGTAAAAATTATGAATAAAAATTGTGCAATTTTATTGGTAGTAATCAACTCAGAAGAACAATACTTAGAGAAAGTAAAACAACCAATATTCATACTATTCAAGAACTGCACAGAATAGCTTTGAACAGACAGAATTGGAGAGATCTGACCTCTGCCCTAACTTCAACGCAAAAGGAAAATGAATGAATGAAATGAATCAAAGTGGCTCTGCACGAACAAACACAGAATTGTTAGTTTTTCTTGCATTTTGTGTTTGTTCTCAAACTTATGTAGATTCAGGGGGTGTAGTCCAGTCAGAAATGCACTGTGCCTAGATGTAGTTTAATTGCGACATCTGCATCTTTCAGAACAACTCATTCTTCGACTTCAGCATTCGCTCTCAAATAACCACAACGAACATTTCGTGTGATTTCCACCAGGGAACGTGAAGTACGGTTGTGCTGCAAGTTCTACAGTAGAACTGTGATTATTTGCACCCCGGTTGGCCACTTGTTATCAGGATGTCCGAGGTCCAGCACATCCGTTTTCGTCATTCCTTTATTTCGGGTTTGGTCCCTAGAACAACTCATTCAATCTCAGCATATCTTTTGGGGTCAATATAGTCCATAAGGCAGGACAGCAAAACCCAAATTGTCGCCTTTTGTGACACGCTTGGTACATTACTGCTGTTCTTTGAAGACTTGGCACCATGCGGCTGTGGGGTATGTTTTTAAAGGGGCTCAGAATGACCTAAAATTACTTCAATAAATTCAGTTTTCCTAACATGCAGATATTAATACTCTGTGTTTGCTTTCAAACACCTACAAATTAGCAGGATGTAGTCTGAAGACCAGAATGCACTGTGCCATGGTTTACAGCTTAGCTGTGATATCTGCGCCTTTTAGCCTGACACATCCAACTTCAGCATGGCTTTTTTTAGGTTACTTTGTTCCTATATGGAATGGAACAGCCAAATCCCCACCAAAACCTTCTTAGTCACCTCTGACAACATGCATGGAAGGTAAAGTGTTGCTATTCTTTATTCCCCTTTTGTACAGGGCAACATTTGCCTGACCGAACTGTAAACCTTGACATGACAATACAATCCATTCTCTGGACTACATCCTGCAGGAGTTCGAGAACAAATAATTCATCCGCATGCAGAATTTATTACTACTGGCTCAGCAGAACACCAACTATGCACTAGCAAACCCCTAGAAATGACACCCATATAGTAAGGCAGAAACACTAAAGTATTCATATTTACAATTACATCAGGTACTTTCCTGTTAAGAGGGTATACAAATGTATATTTTTGTATTACAGAATCATACTTTCTAGAAAACCCTTTTTCACATCCCATGTCAATAGGATGTCATTTTTTATTTACAAAATAAAGGCTTCTGTGAATTTTGATATCATGAACACTATGAACCTTCCGCGAACCGAGAAAGTGGCAGCATCTTTTTTTTTTAACAGGTTAGAAGAATCTGAAGATATATAAATAAGAACACAGTAGTGAGATGGGTCTATTTCTTTCTGAATTGAGATTGCTTCCACTTGTTCTTGTATTCTTAATTCCGCTCCTTTTGTTCTTGGTCAGTCTAAATTTCATGCTACAATTTGTTTCTGGAAAGTACTAGTTATCACTTTGGTTACTGAAGAGGCCCGGTACTTTTGTCAGAAAGGATATGGGCCGTCAACAGCTACCTACTCACAGATAAAGGAATCGCTTCATTATCATAAAGCTCGAGACCCCCTTTTTTGCATAAAGGATACATGACCTCTACTGCTCATAATTTTCAAGGATCGCAACAAAACACAAAAAATATACTTACATCTGCATCCTTATGATTAAAATGTTTGACCTCCAATGGAGGTCCTGTCATATCATCAATCAAATAGTCAATTCGTGTTGCAGTTTCATTCACTGACAAAACAAGGCCAATCAACGTAACCTGAGGACATGAAGAAATATGAATGAAGTATAACAACAATGCTTTTACAATGTCAATTACTATCTATCTTTCACTAAACTCTTTTGTGCTTTTCAGCATCAGGGATAGAAGAGTTTGCTGCAGATGACCCTCATGTGCGCCGAGTATATTGTAGAATTTGCCGTCTCTTTTATTTCGGCCTCTAGGTCATCCTTCACTGTATCTGTGTAGATAGCTTGCTGTGGTAGTCTGCTAATGTGTGCAAACCATTTGATCTGTTTGCTCTTACTATACTCCAAGATGGGGCGGTGCCGATTCTTTGTCTAATGTCCTCATTTCTCACTCTGTCTTAGCGATATTCCTAGGATTTTGCGTGAGCTGCCATTTCAGCTGTCATGTTAAAATGTTAATTAAAAGAGATGATTATCATAGGTAACCAAGTTGTGAGGCGAATAGATGCCAGCTGAAAGGACCCAGTTTAAATATCGTCTACCGACTTCTGATTTTTTAAAGATGAGTATTAGGAGGCTACATGTTGCTTTTATGTTCGTTATGGAGATGGCACTTGATATGTTTTACAGAAGGTTGTCCCTCAGAACAATTAATCGTAATGCACCCAGATTTTATGCAACACAATTGCATTTTTGAGTGCTCAAACCTTGCATAGTTTATACATGTATTCTGACATGATTCATTGTCAAAACAATAGTGCATGGAACCACAGGTGGAAGGAGCAGAGGAAGACAATGGGTTCTGATAAACTCTAGAAATCCTTTACAGATCTTGCTCTCATGTCTAAAATTATGTTGACTCCATTTCTTTGTTGGTCTCCTTCCGAGTATATTATTTTGAAGTCTTTTGATACTATACTGCCTGCTACTAACCGTAAACTCCTAATGACGATTAACTAATCCCTTCAGCTGTTAGCTCTTAAAAGCAGTCTTTTGACAAATGCACACTAGAGGCATTACAATCCAATAAACTTCCAGAGTTAAAAGAGGTATTGTCCATAGTACAAAATAGGTGTAGAGTTATACTGCAATGGATTCCATCACACTGTGGAATAGCAGGAAATGAGAGAGCTGATTAACTGGCCAAGGAAGGTGCTAATATGCAGCAACCGGATGTACCAATCAGCTATCACCAAAAGAAATTCATGATAAATTACAACGAAAGCCTAACTTACCTCCACGGGACGACTACCACCTACTTAACAGACAAGAACAATTCATCATATTTCGACTGAGAACTGGATACAATAGACTAAACAGCCATATGTATACAAAATGTAAAATTGGCACAACAGCAAAGTGTAATTGTGGACAAGTCAACCAGACTTCAGAACATATCCTTCAAGAATGTGCAAACTATAACACATTAAGATGCACATACTGGCCTTCTGATACACCAATGAATGTTAAACTTTATGGTACAAAACAAGAAATGGAAAACACTGTCCAATTTATACAAGAAACAACACTGCAGATATAGACATTATTAGCGAACGAAAGAAGAAGAAGACAAATGCACAAGTTCTTTTCAGTTGTGTGACGTGAGGCAGCCTCATGCATGGTTGTCTCAAAGGTATGGTTGCATAAGGGGGCTTTATGGATGGATGTTTAGTCACAAAAAGGGGAGGCATTGCCAGGAGCACAACACACACTTCTGTGTTAGTTGTACATCATTATTCTGTCTGATTTATTGACCCATTCGCAGTGATGGTACATTTATAATCCCTGTCACCTAGAAGCCTGCCAAAAGAAGACAAAAGTGAAATGTCTGCATTGCTATGTCACCCAAGGGGATGATTTGATAAAAGTAAAGATGACAAGACGTAATGAAGATTATTTTTTTTCACAGGCTGTATAAACCATCCCCCAACATTCCTTACTTGTCTCCTATGATACATCTGGAAGGAAGACATATTCTGTGCGCCCTGAACTTAGTAGTCCAGGCCCCGGATGCCTCATGTACGCAAACCCCTGGTAGATGACATGCTTATTTAGTGAGGCTTTCCTGTTGCGGAAGCTAAGCTCCACAGCATTACATCTGTACACATGTATCCTTTCTTCTTCTTCTTCTTCGTTCATTCTCAAACTCCCAATGGATATCTCTTGTGGCAGGACCATGGTCCTATTAGATTTTCAGAAGGATGTAGTTCAGAGAATGGAACTGTGTTGTGTAGCCGTTTTATTTGCGCCAATGGCTCGACACATCCGTCTTCGGCGGTTACCCTTTCTGAAAAGAAGGATTCACAAAGCATTGTGCACTACTGTGAGGTGAGAGTCTTCAGGGTTATGAAATAAAGCTTTCAAAAACACAAATTCTCATCCATCCCCAGATGAAATTGTGCAAAAAGGATACAACAGTTCTATTTCCCGCCCGTGTGTTGCTGGGGCCCGAAAGGGGAGTAAAGAATAGCAACACTATTTACCTTCCATGCATGTCGTAAAAGGTGACTAAGGAGGTTATGGGATGGAGTTGGCTGTCCCATCTGCTATAGGGCCAATGACCCAAAGCCATGCTGAAGTCGGATGTGTCAGGCCGAAAGGCGCAGATATCGCAGCAATGCTGTACACAACGCATTCCGTTCTCCAAACTACATCCTGCTAATCTGCAGGAGTTTTAGAACGAACGCAGAAGAAGTTCTCTTTCCTACACATTCTAGGGAAAGAACCAAAGCAAACCATTATGTTCTTCTGCGTTCTATAATTTTATCAACATGAATAAATCGTGTGATTTCCGCCAGCGAATGTGAACTATGTTGTACTGCTAGTTCCGCAGTAGAACTGTTATTTGCACCTCAGGTGGCTCACTCTGTTGCCCGGACCCAGCACATCTGTTTTCGTCATGCCTTTCTTCTTCTTCTTCTTCAGCGTTCATTCTAAAACTCCCACTGGATTTCTCTTGTAGTAGGACAATGGTCCTACAAGATTTCCAATTGAATGTAGTCCAGAGAATGGAAATGCGTTGTGTTGCCGTTTTATTTGCGCCAATGGCCCAACACATCTGTCTTCGGCGGAATCATGCCTTTAATTCGGGTCATTTGCGTCTATCTCGCACGAGGCATTCTGTAGCCAGTGAACTTGCCTCGTGTAATTAGACGTATTATGCCTGTGCCCATTGGTACTGAACCTTTTCACATCCTAGAGTCTGGTTTCAGTTTAGGAAGAACTTGACAGAAGAGTTGGACCTGGGTTTTTTCCACTTTCTTAGCCAAGGTGTTGTTCACTGACATCATGAACCCTTCGTCAAACTCTGAGTCTCACCACACGTTTTGGAGAAAATTGTGCTCTTGAACTGAATGACCGTGTCCCAATTATGTCCTTTAATGCACTTTATAAATGTAAGCTTACATACTGTATTTAGGGGCTAGTTATTTTAACATGTATTTCCAATATTTCACAGTCTCATTTTTCTGAACAGCATATAAAGATGGCACAGGAAACAAAAACCCACAATTTCACATGCTCAGTTTGAACAAACTGTCTGCCAAGACACAAAAAGGGAATACAGAACAGCAACACAGTTTACATTCCATGCATGTCATATGGAGCAACTAAGCGTGTTTTGGGTTGGAATTGGCAGCCCCATCCCACACAGAGTTAATGTGACCCAGACACCATGCTGAAGTCGAACATCAGGCCGAAATGTGCGGGTGTCACAACTAAGCTGTAAATAATGACACAACGAGCATTTCGTTATACGGGCTATATTCTGATAATATGCAGAAGTTTGACAAGAAACTGTGGATATGATTACCTTGCATGTTCATGATTTACAATGTAAAAAAAAAGTATACAGACATACACGCTGATAAATGTGATATTTTTATTTGCATTTGTTCTTACATTTCTGCAGATTAGCAGGCCGTCAAAAGAATGGAATATTGTTATGCCATGATTTTTTAGGAGAATGTGATATTTGCTTCGTTCAGCATGACATTCGAATTCAGGGTTACAATAACCCACGGCAGTGGTTCTAAATGTGTTTTGGCCAATGGTCCCCTTGAGTCATAAAATTGTTTTCTTTTTTCGCCAGGATTTATTATTATAAGTATCAAATATTTGTCTTCGCTCTCAAATAATCAGTATAAATATTTGTGTCAGTTGAGCCGGAGAGCATAACATATACAGTGCTGCTGGTTTTACAGCAGAGTTACGTTATTTGCACATTAATGGCCCAGCACATCCAATTTAAGCACGAAATATTCATAAAGTCTATGTACCTCCCTTCCCATTGGGCCTTCGTTTACAACCACTGCTCTATGGGATAGTACAACAAACCTCCTTAGTAGCTTATTATGGCATGCATGACTAGTCACTGTGTTTCTATTCTTTGTCTCTTTTATAATTCGAATAACATTTTTATACCTGTGACAATTCAACATTTCCAGAGACAAAAACATCATCATCATGCTTGGCTGTGAGAATTTGAGCAACAGTGACTGGAACAATGTTGTTGCTGCGCCTGACACCTTTCTGATGAGAAGAATTTGTGATTAGATGTAGACAAAATTAAGAATTTATAAAGGATATACAGTGAAAAACTCAACATGTCAACTTGTACAGAATATACTTTCTTAACAATCCCATTCTATGGATCTACCTCTTTAATGAATAGCAAAACAAAATAAATGTAAAAAAAAAATGAGACAATTTTTTTCCAGCTATTATTTTCCAGGGCTATAGTTCCCAACCACTGGTTGGAGAGCGAGATATTTCATTTAGGAGGGTTGCATGGGCGGGCCTCTCAGTGGGCAGCGTGCACATCTTTGCACCCGACAGTCCTTGTGACCGTAACATGTGCACTGCATCTTTATTGGTCATAGATAAAGTCAACAAATTAACGGTAGCCATTTTGTATCCAGGGCAACCGCCGAAGACGGATGTGTTGGGCCATGGCGCAAATGAAACGGCAACAACGCAATTCCATTTTCTGGACTACATCCGGCTGGAAATCTAGTTGGACAATTGTCCTGCTGCAAGAGAGATCCAGTGGGAGTTTGATAATGAACGCTAAAGAAGAAGTATCCAGGGCAGAACCGGCACCCAGTAAAATGTTTTTGGAAAGACGCATATTTGATAAAAAGTGTGACGGTAGATCCTTATACCGCGAATGTACCCTGCTTTCGTTTTCTTTTGTCTTAATTGTTGACTGTCATATGGGTCGGAACAGGAGTCCCTTAGGCTAAGGCAGTAAGCGTTGCGTCGTTATTGTATTTTGACCAACGGCCCAACACATCTGCCTTTTATGACGGATGTATAGACTTCTAAACATAGGAAACTGATCGTAGAAGAAGTATATAAGAAACGGACATCTCATTTAATGACGTGATAAAACAATTGTTAAGCAGACAAGCTGAACTTGTAGGGCATTAGAATTAATAGCAGGTGATAAAGAATGAGAGTTGTAAAGATAGTGAACTACAAACACAATCAGCAAATACACTATTATCTGTGTATTTCAAGTTGTAACGGGTCTTATTATGAGTGAAATATATAATAGATTCTGTTGAGCAAAACGTTACTTAAATTCATTTTCAGTACTAATTCTCCCACTCTAGCTTGATGCCTCTTGCAGAAGCACAGCGATCTTATTAGATTTCCAGCAGAATCTAGTCTAGAGAATGGAGATGCACAATGTTGCTATTTTATTTGCATCAATAGTGAAACATCTGACTCCAACGATTTAGATTAATATTTGCATCAATAGTGACACATCTGACTCCAGCGATTTAGATTAATATTTGATTATCAACCTTAGTACTATGGTCCATATATTCTTCTTCTTCTGCGTTCGTTCTTAAACTCCTGCAGATTAGCAGGATGTAGTCAGGAGAACGAAATGCGTTTTGTCATGGTTTACAGTATTGCTGCAATATCTGCGCCTTTCAGCCTGACACATCCGACTTCAGCATGGCTTTGGGTCAACTGACACTATATGGGATGGGACAGCCAACTCCATCCCATAACCTCCTTAGGCGCCTCTTACGAAATGCACGGAAGGTAAACAGTGGTGCTATTCTTTGCTCCCATTTTGGGCCCCTGCAACACATGGGTGTGGTCCATATATTAGGATCAACATTATTAAATGACAAAGATTTCCGTTCCATGGACTAAATTCTGTTAACATGCAGAAGTTTGAGAACGAACGCAGTAGAACACGATGATGATGAAGTAATCCCTTTAGTTGTGAGCAGGTAGGTAGTTCTTGACACATGATGATGTTGAAGTAATCCCATTTAGCTGTGAGCAGGTAGGTAGTTCTTGACTCATGATGTTGAAGTAATCCCATTTAGCTGTGAGCAGGTAGGTAGTTCTTGACACATGATGATGTTGAAGTAATCCCATTTAGCTGTGAGCAGGTAGGTAGTTCTTGACTTATGATGATGTTGAAGTAATCCCATTAGCTGTGAGCAGGTAGGTAGTTCTTGACTCATGATGATGTTGAAGTAATCCCATTAGCTGTGAGCAGGCAGGTAGTTCTTGACACATGATGATGTTGAAGTAATCCCATTAGCTGTGAGCAGGTAGTTAGTTCTTAACAGCCCATAATTTTTTTACAAAAACACAAGCGCCCCCCCCCTCAAGTCGAGTAACTGAGGTGACAACCAAATTCGTATTAGGCGTACTGTTTCAACATGGCTTTTGGTTTTGTTTGGGAAGGGGGGGGGGGGGGAAGAGAGGAGGAAGAGAAGAAAAGAATATGATTGATACATGCTCAGTCCCCAAAGGGAGGCATGCCAGTGAGGTAGTAACTATACTAAGGAATGTAGGACATAAAAAAAAGCAAGAGTTTGTACAGAATTTAAGGAAACTCAGGAATTGAGGATGAAAAAAGCAATGTGTACAGAATGAGGATGAAAAAAGCAATGCGTACAGAATAAGGATGAAAAAAGCAATGTGTACAGAATAAGGATGAAAAAAGCAATGCGTACAGAATAAGGATGAAAAAAGCAATGTGTACAGAATAAGGATGAAAAAAGCAATGTGTACAGAATAAGGATGAAAAAAGCAATGTGTACAGAATAAGGATGAAAAAAGCAATGTGTACAGAATAAGGATGAAAAAAGCAATGTGTACAGAATGTATGACAACCCAGAAATCAAAACTAAAATATCTACAATTGACATAAGATAGTATTTTACACTTATTATCCTAGTTACCTTTTTATCATCTGCATTTGGTGTGCCAAAACCACCACCCTGACCAAATCCTGACTGACTTAAATCTGTATAAAAAAATTAAATTAAAAAAAACCACACTGCATTAATTAACATGACAATTTTACAAACACTCCGATCACAAAATACAAATGTATAAATTACATAAACTGGGAATGAGACAGTCAGCTGTACTTTAACCTACAGGATGAGACAGTCAGCTGTACTTTAACCTACAGAATGAGACAGTCAGCTGTACTTTAACCTACATGAGACAGTCAGCTGTACTTTAACCTACAGAATGAGACAGTCACCTTTACTTTAACCTACAGGATGAGACAGTCAGCTGTACTTTAACCTACAGAATGAGACAGTCAGCTGTACTTTAACCTACAGAATGAGACAGTCAGCTGTACTTTAACCTACAGGATGAGACAGTCAGCTTTACTTTAACCTACAGGATGAGACAGTCAGCTGTACTTTAACCTACAGAATGAGACAGTCACCTTTACTTTAACCTACAGGATGAGACAGTCAGCTGTACTTTAACCTACAGAATGAGACAGTCAGCTGTACTTTAACCTACAGAATGAGACAGTCAGCTGTACTTTAACCTACAGGATGAGACAGTCACCTTTACTTTAACCTACAGGATGAGACAGTCAGCCGTACTGGGTCGACCTGAGAGCCATGTGATCAGAAAAAATATTTATGCCTCAACTGGGGATAAGCCGATATGCGGCTCCTGTTATAGGCAATAAGTCTATTCTATTAGTATATACTGTATAGGGCTTAGATATTAATTAAAATATTATGTCATGAGATTCCATTCCAGTCATTGCTCCAAGCATGACATCGAGTGATTGATACTTCAAAATATTCCCCTATCTATTATCTACCGTATGGTGTACCTAATAAATATAATTCATCATCATTAACCTTTACGACTCTGCGGGCGAGGTCCCGCACCCGGAGGACACGCCCCCTTGTGCCTGCGGGCGAGGTCACTCACCATACGATATCGCCTGATTCCCGAGTACGGAACTTCACGAAGTAATGAACAGATGACGTATAAAGCCTGCCAAACGAAGCTAGGAATACGTCACAGTTTAAAGATCAAATTCCTTTACTCATTACGATTGTAAGAGAAAGAAAGCCGGTTGAATTTGTCAATGTATTTCTAGAACGACTTTAGCCATTTTCGGCAGTATTTTACTATCAAATTGAGTACCGCGTGGCATGGGTAAGTGATCGTGACTACATGTTCTAATTGTTGTTTTTGTGTTTAATATGTTGTTATTTGATAAGAATGTGTGTGTATTCATTCAAAAACACAAAAATAATATGTATCAGGGGTGCCACGTGTGTGCATAGACAATAATTACGCTGTGTGTCGGGCTAGACCTAGTGTTTACCGGACGGACGTTATATGCGATTTCGGCAGAAATTTGAATACGTCTACCGTTGGGTTTATTGACTTTATATGCTTGTGACGTCACGATTCGCGTGGTACAGCTGGCAGGTTCTTGGGGGGTGGAATCGTTACGTCATGGTTCGCGTGGTGACTTTGAATTGTTGCTGGTTGGGAACCGACAATGGTGTGTTGAAGAACAGTAAAGTTTATACTTTAAATAAAGTTTTTAAAAATACTAAAATTAAACATACCCCCCCCACACATAATTTTTATATTTCGTACACCTATTGTATGCTATAAATTTATTTATATTATAAAATAAATAAATCTCGAGTCAACGTCGAGAATTGATCTGGTCAGTTGGCGCATGCGCAATTTGGATCTGGTCAAATGTCGGCGGGAAAAAAACTGTCTATTTTACTCAGATATTTAACATGACAGCTACAATTTTTTAAAGTGCAAAATGACCACCCAGGAAGATCTAAGTTTTTTTTATCAATTTGCATGCCAATGGAGAAAAATGTGTTCTAGATTGGTGCATGAAGGAGGGACTGATCTGTAGTCATTATGTGTGCCCGTCTTGCTGTGAATATATGAAATTAGTGAAAAATGCCAGCAAATCTGAAGGCTATGTTTGGAGATGCCAAAATTGGACCACAAGCAGTCGCAGATTGGAAAAGCTTCTGTAGGGAGATATGTGTCGAGATATGCGTAAACAACACCATAAAAGTTGGAGGAGCCAATTCGGTCGTCGAGATAGACGAGTCAATGTTCGGAAAACGGAAATACAACCGCGGGAGAAGGGTGCAAGGAACATGGGTGTTTGGTGTGGTTGTCCAACAAATGTGTATTAAAGGTAGTCACAGAACGGACCAAAGAAGTTCTACTGAGTATTATTAAAGAACATGTGTTGCCCGGCACGACCATAGTCTCTGACTGCTGGAGAGCATATTCCTGTTTAGCCGATGAAGGTTATACACATTTAACTGTTAACCACAGCGTGGAGTTCCGGAATCGTGAACCCACACCAATACAATAGAAGGACTGTGGGGCCTCGTGAAGCGACAATTCAGGAACCAAGGTAGGCGGTGCAAAGGACAATTTCCCGCCTATCTATGTGAATATATGTGGCGGAAGCGTCATAAAAAATCACCAGATTTGTTCCAGGATTTCCTTGGCGGGATAAAACAAGTTTATCTGCCAAGGAACAGTGACTAAGCGCCCGCCACATATATTCCGGGATTTCCATTGTGGGATAAAACAAGTTCATCCGCCAAGTTACTAGCTGACCAAGGTAAGTGTTTCATACTGTACCATTTCACACTATTTACATTTTTAGCTAGGCGCCTACGGATTTCCACTAGTAAAACCAATGAAATCCGCCATCAGATAGATCTATTTTTAAAAAAAAAGTCTGCCACGCATAAAATCGTTCGGCAGAGATCTGACGTCACGGCCTGCGGCGATTCCATTGGTTCTCTAGTTTTCTCGCGAAACTCTGTGACGTCAACTAGTTAAATATGTAAACAGTGTGCTATTAATAGCTCGTAACGGTGGACGTATTCAAATTTTTACCCATATGTCTTCACGTTTTATTAGTTTTTTAGTTCATATTATATTAGTTTTGATATAAAACAATAAGTATAGGTATTTATGAGGATTTTATCAATGTTACCACACATTGCTCATGTATTAGGGTCGTCAAGAAGATATATTTGCAATTTTGAAAATGACGTTTTCCGTTTCCCCCCGAATTTTCAACTTCACAACTTGCTCACAACTGTTATATCACACATGTGACATACAACAACAACACGATTATATTCACTCCTTTATTTACATGTGCAAAAATTATTTAAATATCTTCTAAAACAAAAAAGTTATTGCGTTTTCAAAACACTCACTAGTCACCATCAATAACGCAAATTTTCCAAAAAGAATCCAGGCCCAGGGGAGAAATTTCTCAATTTAATCCAGAGCCCTAAAGGTTATGCACCATCTCCACAACAAAAAGGTTGGACGCAGCAGACCTTCAACTTAACTATGACAAAGATTTCAACTTTAGTTAGGCCTAGTTAAGTAAGAAGCTCTGGGGGAGGGGGACCTATACAAATAAAATACAAATATTTCGGCGACACTGGGCGAGGCGTGATCAAAAACCAGCAAAAGCCCGCACATTTCAACAAAGTGGATCGGTGCTCATGGTTTGTGTTATTCTTATGATTTGAGATTTATATTATAATTAATGCATGGTTTGCGGAGAATTTATCCGGTGAATAAGGTAAGTGCTTCATTTTACCCATTTCACACTGTTTATATTTTTAATTAGGCGACTGCAGATTTCCGCTAGTGAAATCTCTGCTCAAATCGATCAAATCTTTAAAAAAAAAAATGTCCGCCACGCACAAAATCGCTTGGCGTTCGTTGGGTGTGTGACGTCATTGCACGCGGGATTTGATTGGTTGCCGGATTTTCTAGCGGAACTCAATGACGTCGCTTGTTTAAAAATGTCAACAGTGTTCTATTTTTAGCACGGTGACCGTAGATACGAAGATTATACCCTAATACCAATATTTCAAATTAACAAAAAAACTAGGCTACTAGGATGGGTACCGATACGCCGGGTGTTTTAGAATAGTTCAAAGAAATAAGGCTTATAAGTTATAAGCCGACTTATAAGTTATTGTCGGTGAACTTCATTGGTCTTCATAAGTAAGTTCATTTGTGTGTGTGTAACAAACACTGTGTGTAAAAAAAAATTACCAGGCCCAACTCAGCACCTGTTGGATTATACGGCCTACTAAGTCCAAAATTTGCTTTTTAAAATTTTTATTTTTAGTATCAATCATGGTACGCCTCAATCATTAATCATTACTATCACAATATCATCAGTTAGCCTAGGCAGGCAATTTATTTTAATAATAAAATTTTTAAAAAAATTTCAATTATAACATTAGCATAATTAGCTTACAGTCAGTACCAATCCGGACTTTTATAATCTTTGCAGTACTTGCCTTGATTATTCCACATTTAAACAGACAGTTGATCTTTGTATAATTTCTATATTTTTTAAAACTCCAAGAAGATGCCGCTGAAAAAGTCTATCGTTTCTTGTTAAAAGTGCTGAGATGGCGGGAGAAAACGTTAAATGAGAGTAACCTCCCACACGTAGTTACCATTCAACATTTTGCAAAAAGCCTAGTCCTGAAGACAAAAGAAAGCCCAGCAATGCACAGCTAAGACAAGTTGTCTTTAGAACTTTTAATTTATCCTATTGCTTCTAGAATTTACTTGTATAAACTCTTATATAGCTCATTTATGTAAATATATGACATTTACATTACATTTTTTTTTTTTTTACAAAAAGCGAGTAGAGTATGCGAAATATAGAAATGTCAGGAATAAAAGTGGGAGGATGCAATATGACTTGAGATATACTGACGTCACAGTACTGTTCGCAGGAAGCAAACGAACTACAATCCCTGCTAGATAGCGTAGTGAAAGAAAGTGAAAACAAAAGCCTCAGTTTAAACAAGAAGGAAACAGAAATAATGGTTGTCTCAAAGAGACATACACCACCAAGACTCAATCTAATAATTCTATCTATCTATCTATCTATCTATCTATCTATCTATCTATCTATCTATCTATCTATCTATCTATCTATCTATCTATCTATCTATCTATCTATCTATCTATCTATCTATCTATCTATCTATCTATCTATCTATCTATCTATCTATCTATCTATCTATCTATCTATCTATACGCTTGTCCCTTGTTTGCCTTGCAGCGTCAGGGGTGGAAGAGTTCTCTGGAGATGGCCTTCTTGTGCGCTGTTTGTAAGCTTGTTCCTGTGGCTTCTTTGATTTCTGTGATCCATCTTTTACATGGTCTGCCTCTGGCTTTATAACCGTTATGTCTATGTGTCATGGCCATTTGTGGCATGCTATATGTCGGTAGTCTGGAAGCGTGTGAAAACCACTTGATCTGCTGTCTTTTGATGTGTTCAAATACTGGTATTGTTTTGGTTATCTGTCTGATGTTATCGTTTCTAATTCTATCTCTTAATGACACTCCGAGTATTCTTCGTAGACATGTCATTTCTGTTGTCACTATTTTTCTTTTGTCTTGTGCTGTCATTGTCCAGGTTTGGCACTGGTAGCATAGTGATGGAATAATAATAGTCTTGTATAATGCAACTTTAGTGTCTATGTTTGTTGTATATAATAATTAACGACACAAAATCTTGTCCTAATTTCCATTGTACAATCACATAAGCTGTTTATATTTGCACCCAGATAATCAAACTTGTCGATCGACATTTTCCAGTTCCATGTTATCTATTTTAATTCTTGGTGTTACTTTGGTTTTATCTGTTGTCATGATCTTGGTTTTCTGGATGTTTAATTGAAGGTTTTGTTCTTCGCTGTATGCTTTCGTTTTAATGATCATCCTTTCTAGCCCTTCTTTGTGTGTAGTTAGAAGTACCCCTGTTAGATAAAGTAGTGAAGGAAAGTGAAAACAAAGGCCTCATTTTAAACAAGAAGAAAACAGAAATAATGGTTGTATCAAAGAGACATACACCACCAAGATGCAACATAATAATTAATAGCACAAAATTGGCACAAGTTGAAAAAGTGAAATATCTTGGCACCCTGTTAACATCAGAAGGTAGATGCTCAAGTGAGATAATGAGCCGAACAGCACAAGCCAAATCAGCATTCCAAAAAAATTAGAACTATTTTGTACAATGGAAGACTATCAATGTAGACCCGAATTCGAGTACTGAGATGCAATATCGAACCAATTATTTTTATGGACGTGAAGCATGGACTATAAATAATAAAATTCAAAGCGAACTAGAGGCTACATAGATGTTGTTTCTGAGAAGAATGATGAAAATACCAGGGACTAAGAAAAGCTAAGAAAACTAATGCAACGGTTCTCATTGATGCTGGCGTAAAAAGATCAATCATATCAAACATTAGGGGCAGACAGTCAAGATTTATAGGACATGTGCTGAGAAGAACACAGCGTGAACACTTAATAACCACTGGAAAGATCAAGGGGAGAAGAGATAAGGGTCGACAAAGAGAAAAGTTGCTAGACGGACAAGTATTGTGGCACGGTAGAAGTTCACCAACCGAGATTATTGACAACACAAAAGACAGAGAGTCATAGAGAAACATGATCGCCTAGGCCAGTCGGCATGGCACTTGATTGATTTATTGAGTAGAATATGTGATGTTTACTTTTAAAATAACTTATAATTTTTAGCGTTACCACCCCTCCCCCAAAATCGGCACAGACACAAACACTGTAACCATGTCGTTAGTAGGCTAGTCGTACGGGAGAACTGATTTTCGTACTGTACACTCTACACCAACCTAAAAACTAACCACAGCCAATCATGCTTGACCATTTTGTCGTTCTAGATATCGCTATCGACCTAGTCACAGACGCTCACACACGCTGTGTTTTATTTCTGTACCTTTTATATCTTGAATGTTCATATGCTGTGGTTGCCTCGGGTATTAAGTGGTACGAATATACGCTATCATGAATGTTCATATGTTGTGGTTGCCTCGGGTATTAAGTGGTACGAATATACGCTATCACGAATGTTCATATGCTGTGGTTGCCTCGGGTATGAAGTGGTACGAATATACGCTATCATGAATGTTCATATGTTGTGGTTGTCTATAGTCTGAAATGGAATTCCTGTATGTTTTAATTTGTATTAGACAAGTGTGAGAAAAGGATAATATGTTAACAAAATGACCAGCCAAGCCGTTTTAACTGCCCGACAAACCGATTTAAAAGCATTATATTCTCTGGCTTCTGAGTTCAGATAGTGGACATACTACGTGGACTTCGAAGGGATTTAAAAAAAAAGGCGGATTGGTCCTATCCTACACGATAAGTGCTCAAACTGACACGTCGATCCATACAGGTTGCCCACATCTTGAGCAAGAATATGATTTGTTGTAGTGATATTTGTTTCGACGTCCTCTTCTTCTGTACAAACTTATGTAGATTACCAGGATGCAGCCCGGAGAACTAACCACGTTTTGGCATGGTTTACAATGTTGTCGCTACGTCTGCCCCTTTCTGCCTGATACATCCGATCTCAGCATGTTTCTGGGTTACTATGATGCAGCATGGGGGATTGGGAAGTTAACTCTATCCCATAACCAGTTGATCGTCCATCACAAGTGATGATGGCCATTTGTTACATCAACTTTTGAAAATTCACTTAGAGTTATGACCTTGATTATGAGTTCGTAGATCGCTAATGAGCCATATTCAAGCTGTAAATGTCCTTGGACAGTTCGGACATGGAATGACCACTGTTGACGGATCATGGTATATCCGTGACTATCTATAGCTACTCTCCGCTGTTGAGCTGCTGCACTTCTCCTCTTTTCACAAGATGATGCGCTTTTTTTTATTTTAGAACGCCATGTAGATCTATTTTGAACAAGTTCTTCTCATGTATCTTGATCTATTTCAAAGGCTTTCAATGAGTTTTTTAACGAGTCCTTGTAGCGCTTCTTTTGGCCACCTTGAGATCGTGTACCCTTCTCCAGCTCACCATAGAGAAGTATCTTTGGCAGACGATGGTCTGGCATACGCACCAAATGACTTGCCCAACGAATCTGTGTTTGCATCAGGATAGTGTCAATGCTGGGGATGCCAGATCTATCAAGGACAGTGATATCTGGAAAATTGTCTTGCGATCTGATGTTCATAACTTTTCTGATACAAGTTGTGTGAAAGTGATTGAGTTTCCTCACACGACGTCTATACACAGTCCATGTTTCACTAGCGTATAACAACACTGGAAGTACCACTGCTCTGTAGAGTTTAAGCTTAGTCTGTAAGTTAATGCAATTTCTACGCCGCACATTTGCGTACAATCTGCCGAAAGTTCTGCTTATATTGGCGATCTTTGTATACACTTCATCATCAACGTTGGCATTTTGTAATAATATACTACCTAGGTATGTAAATCTATTCACAACTTTCAGTTTCAGTGCTACGCCATTTACCTTTATGCAGGGTTCAACATAGCTTTTGCCAGGTGCTGGTTGCAGCATGACTTCTGTTTTCTCTGTGTTAATATTAAGCCCAAAGTTGGCACAGGCGTTGGAGAATCTGTGTATAATACATTGTAGATCAGCCTCAGAGTTGGCATTTAGGGCACAGTCATCAGCAAATAGATCCCTGATTGTGTGTGATTTAACTTTGGTTTTTGCTCGGAGCCGCTGAAGGTTGAACAATTTTTCATCTATGCGATAGGTGATGTTTACTCCCAGGTCTAGATCTCTGAAAGCATCATTCAAAATAGCAGGGAACATGATGCTAAATAAGGTAGGTGCTAATACACATCCTTGCTTTACTCCATTTGAGATAGGAAACGTTTCAGATAACCCTCCATCATCCTGAACTCTAGCTTGCATTCCAGCATGCAATTGCTGTAACCATTGAGATACATTTCTGTGGGCATCCATATTTTTCCAGAATCTTCCACAGCTCCTCTCTACTTACTGTGTCAAATGCTTTTGTCAAGTCTATGAATGCTGTGTACAGGTCATAGTGTTGTTCTTGACATTTTTTATTGAACATCGAAGAATACATCCCATAACATACTTAGTATCTCTCTAACTACATGCATGGAAGGTCAAAAGTGTTACCATTCTTTGCTCCCCTTTCAGGCCCGGAAACACATTGGCGATATGTGTTTCGATTCTCAAGAGTTATGTGCAATAGAACTTTTGTATTGTATTTTGCAACAAGGAGCAGGCTTCTCTGGAGCTTTATTTCATACCTAGAAGTCTTCAACTATTTCCCCCATGTGCATCTATTTGAGGAACGTCTCCTACTCAGAGTAATATAGTGATAGAAACCTATTGCTTTTTCACAATATGTGCAGTCCTACTGCAGCAAAGGACTATCGGTAAGTGCATTTAAACCTATTGCTTTTTCACAATATGTGCAAGCCTACTGCAACAAAGGACTATCGGTATGTGCATTCTATTCAATTAATTAGTTATAAAGTGGTGCCATTGCATTTCAGGTAGAACCATGTATCTGCTTCAACAAATCATATAGGATACATATGGAAATTGTTTCGGTGGTTCACCGCTTAAACTCACTCCTTTATCCTGCTGGTCAGAGATGTGCAGCTGTTGGCTGAACTCAGAGACTGCAGAAATCATTCTTCATGCATGTCAACTATACCGGAAGAGACGGAAAAAAATATGGCCTATTGAGACGGCTTTATTTCCAAACCTGAGAGGTTCCATGGATGACTTGAAGTGAATCACACAATTCATTGAAGCTATTGGTGTTGTAACAAGATATCTGACTCAAGAACTATTAAGAAGAAGATAAAATCTCGCTTTTCTTAATGTCAGTGGACAGGTTTCTACGGAACAAAATGTTAACATAATTAAACGGAACGAAATTCCGATAAAGACGCATATTTCGACACAGCCAACGTTTTACACGTTTAGTAAAGAGAGTCCCCCTATCACTCGACATGCGCGCCACACACTGAGTGAGGGGTGGTTGTCCAGTGTGTTGCACGCAAATAGCTATATCAGTATCTTTAGTCACATTTAAAAAAAATCTCAGATAAACGGAAGCTCAGTACAATAACATATGAAATTAAAATTCGGACTGTTGTCACGTGATTTGTCCACTGATTCTTGTATTGAACCGCATAGTCCATATATCAGAGTTGCTCAACATTTTTTAGTTGGTGGGCCGGATTGAACCCTTTTAGTTAGTGGGTTGCGTTGAGCCCTTTTAGTTCGTGGGTCGGATTGGGCCCTTATAGTTGGTTGGTCGGATTGGGCCCTTTTAGTTGATGGTCCGGATTTAGCCCATTTAGTTTGGTGGGTCGGATTGAGCCCTTTTAGTTGGTGGGCCGTATCTCATACTTTTAGTTGGTTGGTCGGATTGAGCCCATGTAGTTGGTAGGCCAGATGAGAGTTTTAGTTGGTGGGCCCTATTGGGCTCTTTTCGCATGAACTTAAGTAACAAGCATTTTAAAAGTTCTTTGGTATACCAAGAGTTTTCAGATCTCATTGGTTAGTGGACATATACAATTAAAAGCAGCTTCGCCCGCCTGCTGCCGAGGCCCGAAAGGGGAGCAAAGAATAGTGACACTATTACATGCATATCACAAGAGGCAACTAATTTGGTTTTAGAAGTTGAATTGTCTGTACCATCCCATAAACGGTCAGTGTGCCTCAGAAGAGGTGCTGAAGTCGGATGTGTCCGATTAACCGGATGTGTCCGATTAAATATTCAAACATCGAATACAGATAGCTATCGTGTTTTGCCAGGCCTCTATAATAGTGAGAATGTTATATGTCATGCACATCGTAAGAGGTGACTAAGCAGGTTTTGTGGATGGAGTTGACTGTCCCATCCGGAAAAGTGATCCAGAATCCGTACTGAAGTCGGATGTATCATACTAAAGGCGCAGATATCGCAGCGAATATGTCACTAGAAAACAACACATTCCGTTCTCTGGTCTACATCCTGCTAGTCTGCAGGAGTTTGAGAACGAATGCAGAAGAAGAAGAATATAAATAGCGAATACAGGAACATTTATCAAGAAAATCTGACTTTCTATATAAACATGATAAACTATGAACAACAAGAGGAAGATAACAGGATCTCTATTCAATATCAATTGTAATGTCTATCCCACCCAAAACGGATGTGTCGGGACACAGGCGTCAATAAAACTGCTACGCCACATCTCTGGACTACATCCTACTGGACATCTAGTAGGATCATTGTCCTGCTACAAGAGAGATCCATCGGATGTTTGAAAATGAACGTTGAAGAAAAAAAATGCAATATTGCCTGTAACAAATAAATTAAGTTCAAGCACATTGTATTGTCTTTGAAAACTGAATTTTTGTTAAGCACCCTTACTTTCTGTGACAAATTACTTTATTGCAAGTATATTGTATGGTCGGTGACAAATGAATTTATTTCAAGCACATAGTATGGTCGGTGACAAATGAATTTATTTCAGTCACACTTTATGGTCGGTGATAAATGAATTTATTTCAAGCACATTGTATGGTCGGTGATAAATGAATTTATTTCAGTCACACTTTATGGTCGGTGACAAATGCATTTATTTCAAGCACATTGTATGGTCGGTGACAAATGATTTTATTGCAAGCACATTGTATGGTCGGTGACAAATGAATTTATTTCAGTCACACTTTATGGTCGGTGACAAATGAATTTATTTAAGAAAATTTGTATTATTTGTGACAAATGATTATATTGAAAGCACATTGTATGGTGACAAATGATTTTATTTCAAGCACATTGTATGGTCGGTGATAAATGAATTTATTTCAGTCACACTTTATGGTCGGTGACAAATGCATTTATTTCAAGCACATTGTATGGTCGGTGACAAATGATTTTATTGCAAGCACATTGTATGGTCGGTGACAAATGAATTTATTTCAGTCACACTTTATGGTCGGTGACAAATGAATTTATTTAAGAAAATTTGTATTATTTGTGACAAATGATTATATTGAAAGCACATTGTATGGTGACAAATGATTTTATTTCAAGCACATTGCATGGTCGGTGACATATGATTTATTTCAAGCACATTGTAATATCAAAGACAAATGAATTTATTTTATAAGTATATTCTTTCATTTACAAACAAATTCTTTCATTTTCTACAATAGCAAAAATGTAATCTGTCATGCATGTTGTAAAAGGACAATAATGATGTTTGGAAGATGAGATGACAGTTCGATCTCAAATATTAAAGTGAACCAAAGCCATGCTAAAGTTGAATATGTCAGGCCAAAACTAACAAATATCGCAGCCATGCTGTAAACCATGATACAACATATTATATTCTTGGATTGCATTCTACTAACCAGTATGGGCTTAAGAATGAACGAAGAAGAAGAATACTTAAAAACTACTCTTCTTTCGAGGTATAGGAGCAGACCTTAAGAAATTGAAAGGGGGTCCGTACTATATGAATGTAATCCTGGCTGGTCTCAAAACATAGTTACTCGCGTGAAGTACAGAAACCCATTGACGCCAACTCCTTGAAATGGAGATGGAGTTTAGTACATCAAAGGCTGGAAAACTAAGATTGCTCGGGACATACCTGACATCGACCAGGACCGCAGTCCTGCCCAAGTAATAACTGGTGCTGAAGTCGGAGATACAAGATCGAGTGGCGCACCAGGCAACCATGGTATCACGCAATACGACTAGATAACATGTCTTTACAACAAAAAAAGTACAGAACGTATAACTTTCGGTACGAGGATGCTGTGTAGTGTTAAATTAAAGAAAATTTCAGCGTACATCTTTCTTATAACTAGCAAGGATGATGACTGATTACTATGAAATAATCCCTTTAACTGTCAGCAGGTAGATCGTGACACAGATGATGATGCTAAAAAAATAATCCCTTTAGCTGTCAGCAGGTAGCTCTTGACAGCCTATAGCCTTTCTGACAAAAACACAAGTTCTTCAGTGATGTTTCGCTGAGGCGACACGAAGAATGGTATAACGTTTCAAAGGCATGGTTGTGTAAGGGAAGGGGTGGGACCTATGGTTGTATGCTTAGTCCATGAAGAGAGAAATTCCAATGTGTATCACAGGATTACCACGTACTGCTAGGAGTACAGCACACACTTCTGGACCAACTATTTAATCCTTCGTCATTCAGATGTGTTAAACCATCTGTAGTGATGTGTTAAACCATCTGTAGTGATGTGTTAAACCATCTGTAGTGATGTGTTAAACCATCTGTAGTGATGTGTTAAACCACCTGTAGTGATGTGTTAAACCATCTGTAGTGATGTGTTAAACCATCTGTAGTGATGTGTTAAACCATCTGTAGTGATGTGTTAAACCATCTGTAGTGATGGAACATCTAACATTCACCACTACCTAGTAGCTTGTCAACACAAACATAACATGAAGGTACAGTGTCGGTTGGTCTGTATGTCTTTGTCAACCAAGGGGAATATTTAATAGAAGACACACGTAAGAGAAATTGAAACAAGATGTAACAGTGATAACGTATTGTCAGCCTAGCCACCATCTTTCCTTAATCGTCTCCTACGACATGCATGGAAAGAAGACAGTGAACATATTCTTTGCATCCCGGACTAGAAGTCCAGACTCCAGTTGCCCCCACGGTCGTGCTACAAGGAAAAATTTGATGATGATGTTGTTCCTCCATCGCAAGCGACGATGAACATGACATGAAAAACAATACATGGAATGAAAACGTAGAAAAACAACACAACATTTGTGATTGTCTAATTTGGTTTGTGAGTTCGTAGATGTCCGATGAGTCCGATCCGTGCCAGGAAAGTTCTATTGCAGTGCATGCAGGAGTGTAGAGAGTTTGAGGTAGAGGAGTTTTCGGATTTGTCTTTCCACTTCTGTCGCTTGTAAATTGCCCGAAATGTTCTTTCTTGTTTAAATTAGTGATGCCAACAGTGATCCGGGTATGCCAAGCTGAGAGACCAAGGTCGTAGTCTCACAGGATCTAGGATCGATGCTGCAGTGCTTGAGAGAGTTTTTTTTAGATGATCCTTGAAACACTTTTTCTGCCCTCCACTTGAGCGTTTATGATCGCACAGCTCCCCATATAATAATCTCGTTGGAAAGCGCTTGTCTAGCATACGAACGATGTGGCCAGACCAGCGGAGTTTGGACCTAGTCAGCAGGGCATGGATGCTTTGCATATGGGACCTTTTCAGGATTTCCGTGCTTGGTGCTCGATCCTACCAACGTACTCCCATGAGATTTCTTAGGTACAGAAGATGGAAAGAGTTAAGCTGTCGAGGATAAATATAATAAATCTGACAGAACTCAAGATTAGTTGTGTCAGTGAGATTCTGGAAATCTGGCCATGCCTAGAATAGTACTGATGTAGAACAGGTTTTTGATGTTTCACTGGAACACAACAGACGGTCCTACAATACGGTCCTTTTTTTAAATATCTTATTATGCCACGCCACCACAAAGCGGGCTGTCCATCATTATCCTGTTCTTAATAAAGGTGTCAATCAATCGAAAGTTACTCAGAAATTGAAAGTCTGTTGTGTTCAAGTAAAACAACAAAAACCTGTGTTCTACGTAAGTACTATAGTTGTTCCGTTTCACTGCTGTATTACTTTATATTGATTGCCATGTCTATAAGAGATGTAACAGTCAGTGACGCTTTCAAAACAGTCAGGATGCACGCTTTCCAATGGCGGGATTCGAAACCAGTACATTGGTCATCACACACGGGCTCTATGCCATGCCGACACAGAGACTGACTGTCCATCAATAACTTGTTCTTAATGAAGGTGTCAATCAATCAAAAGTTACCCCAGACTATTTCCAGCCAGGAGGCCAACTTCTATAATAATTATTTCAAGTTTCATACCCTACACAGCAACAAGTATATATAAAAGTTGCCTTCACAGCAACAAGTATATAACAAACAGTTGCCATCACAACAACAAGCATATGACAGAAAATTGCCTTCACAGCAACAAGCATATGACAAAAAGATGCCGTCACAGCAACAAGCATAGGACAAAAAGTTGCATTCCCTGAAAAATATTTAGTCATGACATAACGAATTCCATTTTTTGGACTACAGCTTGTTCACCTGTAGAAGTCTTTGAACTCACACAGAAAAATAAACACAGAAACAGTATCCATAAGAACAAAAAATTAATAATCAACTCTAGATAAATTTCATATCTTGTAAGTCATCAAATTTCCTTTGTAAGTTAACAACTTTACTTTGTAGATTATCAACATTTCTTGTAGATTATCAACTTTTCTTGTAGCTTATGAACTTTTTCATGTAGATTATCAACTTCTCTTATATATTATCAACCTTTCTCTTAGGTTATCAATTTCTCTTGTAGGTTGTCAACTTTTCCTGTAGGTGATCAACTTTTCTTTGGTCTCCAACCTTGAACAAAGTCCAGTATCTTCTTTACCTCAAGCGCGTTTAATTCTGGGAAACCTTCTTTCAACAGTTTCTTGTCCAGCGTACACAACATACTTCCGTCTATCTGCTCTTTAGCGAAGCGAAGAATAACCCTGTCCTTCATTCCGATATAACGTAGTGATTTGGATATTTCCTGAACACTTAAATCATCTATTTGTTCAGGAGGAATCCATCCGTCTTCTGTATATTTCACGTATTCCTTATAACTATAGTCGCTCCCGTTGTGGAAACCTGCATCACCCCTTGAGCATAATGAAATGGCAGAATCGTCACCTTGTTTCAGCAATGCTTCGTTAATGCCACCAAGTGAGATAGCACGTTTTTGATGGAAGTTTGGTTCGCTCTCAGAGTAACGTACGCGGTAACCACTGCCGTATTCAAGATGTTGTCTATCCTGTTGCAGTTTCTGTGACAACATATCTGAATTTGTTGAACGATTCCCAAAAAACTCCTGATCATAATTGTGAATAGACGTACTGTGACAGTTATACCCATTTTGTATGTAACTATTTTGGAAACCATTGAAAGTCGGCAACGATTGTCCACTTCGAATACCATCAAAAGACTCGGCGTAATTCAAAACTTCTTTGGCACTTGCAATCATTTCTCTGAAACTGTGGGAACGTAAGGCGACATTTGGAACATCCCTAGCATTCTTTGAAAGCCTGGTATTTGAATGCGAGACGTGATGAGAGTCTTTAGAGTTAAGGTTATCATTGTGTCGTGGATCGAAAGCGCTCAGACTTCGTGTTAATTTAGAATTCATGAAAGGCGTATTAATTGTTCGATTAAGTTGGGTCATACTTGAGGCATGTTGCCCTGTAGCAGAACATATAGGATGGCTTTCTCCATATTTGGTGGAGATGTAAGCAAGGTTGAACAATTTGCTAGTATCAACTAAATGACTAGCTTCATCGTACCCATATGATTTCCGCAAAAACTCTCGTGGTAAGTCGCTTCTAGCTCTTCTCAATCGCGCACTTCTAAAAGAATCATTAGCTAGCTCCATTTGTTTGTTAAGAATTTGAACATCAGATCTCTTGATGTATCGTTGCTCAGGTTGTACTTGGAGTGGCACCATATAACCGTCCTCATCATTATCATCATCGTCAACAACATTGATATCAAACTGAGTGGTGTCGAGTAACGCCGAATCACTAGCTCTACGGCAGTGAGGAGACTTGGGTTTCGAAGGCAAATGTTCGTATAATGATTCATTTGACGTGTTTTGATGTGACATGTTATGATTTGACGTGTTAGGATTTGACGTGTTATGATTTGACGTGCTAGGATTTGACGTGTTAGGATTTGAAACGTTGGATTCAGCACGTGCAAGTGTCCGTGAATCAGCTGGAATAGGCGGGAGATCGCGTTTTTGGTTACAATCTGTCCGCTGCATAGATTTGACTTCATCGTTGGATGCTTTTGAACTAGTTTTAACAATTATGTTCGGAGAGCTGGTACCATTTACACCACTGCTAATGTATGATGGGTAATTCTGATGTTTTTCAGCACTGCTTCCCTGCATATAATCATTGTCTGGTGATTTTCTTACTTGAGTAATCTTCTGGTCATCACCATCATTATCTATCCCGTTAAAGAAGTCTTGGTAGCTTAATTCGTTTCTAGAAATACGTTTACTGAACACGTCATCACTTCGTAATTCTTTTAACTTTGCACGATCTTTCTTCACTTTTCTTACGCTGAGTTTGTTTAAGATTGAAGTTGATCTAGATTTCTTCAGCGCCGTAGGAACTCTTTTCGGCAAAGCCACATCAAGTTTAGTATTTTCTTCTGCAGTATTTTGTGTTGGCCTCGAGCTGCACTCATTGGAATCTGAATTCTGTAAAAGCGCATGCGTTGTCGGCTCAGGCAAAAGTTGACTAGGAGAAGAAACCCTAGAACCTTCTGTCACAAGTATATTCGGTTGTAGGTCTTTGCTATGGTTTATATCTCTGTTTTTACCAAACTTTGGCGTTAATTTGCTCATGTAATTAGCAGAATTATAATCGATTTTATCATTTAACATCGATGAAAGCCCGTGATCGTATATTATTCTGGGTGGAGTTATTTTTCCCACAGACGTAGCTGTCACATAATCTTTATCTTTAGCATGATTGTATTCTGGCCGATCTATGTATCTCGACTTGTTGTAAGCATCATCTGTTAATTTAGATTTTATTACTGGCGTTTTTTTAATAATTCCTCTACAAAATAATATTGTATCTAAGGGAATTTCAAATTTATCATTGTCCAAATTTTCACGAAACAAAACAGCACCAGATTCAACCTTGCTTGCAACCGCTAGCTCTTCTTCGCGTGTTCCATAGAGCCTAATAACTCCTCTAGGAAATTGGAAACCATCTTTGTTGTTTCCGTGAATGAGCTGAACGTTAACTGGAAGTCCAAATGCTAGTACAAGATCTTGTATCTCATAAACTGCATCGTAGTTGACTAAAGTCGAGTCTCCAACAGGACTAAACACTCCAGACATGATTAAAGGAATCATAATCTCGTAACCACTCGAGTGGAAACACTGTAAGTATGTCAAATCTTGTTCCTTCTTGCATTTATTCTGCATTAACAATCTCTTAAGTATGTTTCTTTGAGCAGCGTTTTTCGACTTCTTGTTGTCAACGTAAACAATTCCAGTTGTCAGGACCTCCCCTGACTTGATTTCATGAGGCACCCAGCAGGTATTACCGCTCTCTTCTGTAGTTAATTGATAACCAACTGTGGAAGTTCGAACCAGGAATCGTTTCGATTTTATACTTGCAATTCCTGCAATAGTATCAAAGTACTCAACTGGCCGTCCGTCTTCTGGTACTACTTCTAGCCAACCTGTGGAAGATTAGATACGAATAAAAGTGTCAATTAATATTGAAGGGACATCGCGAGCGTCGACAATATAACACATAACAGCTAATTAACGACGTATTTGATTATTCTCGTGATGTTCATTAATCACTGTGATGATTATACTTTGTGTGATAGCCAAGGAAATAGTTTCATTTGTTTGTTTGTTTGTTTGTTTGTTTGAGAAACTCAGGAATTGCGAGTGATTAGCTGTTACTTCATATGTGCAGTGGGGTGGTTTCTCTGAGATTTCTTTCATACCCAGGAAAATTCAACTTTCTTTCATACCCAGGAGACTTCAGCTTTCGTTCATACCCAGGAAAATTCAACTTTCTTTCATACCCAGGAAATTCAACTTTCTTTCATACCCAGGAAAATTCAACTTTCTTTCATACCCAGGAAAATTCAACTTTCTTTCATACCCAGGAGACTTCAGCTTTCGTTCATACCCAGGAGACTTCAGCTTTCTTTCATACCCAGGAGACTTCAACTTTCTTTCATACCCAGGAGACTTCAGCTTTCTTTCATACCCAGGAGACTTCAACTTTCTTTCATACCCAGGAGACTTCAGCTTTCGTTCATACCCAGGAGACTTCAGCTTTCTTTCATACCCAGGAGACTTCAGCTTTCGTTCATACCCAGGAAAATTCAACTTTCTTTCATACCCAGGAGACTTCAGCTTTCGTTCATACCCAGGAGACTTCAGCTTTCTTTCATACCCAGGAGACTTCAGCTTTCTTTCATACCCAGGAGACTTCAGCTTTCGTTCATACCCAGGAGACTTCAGCTTTCTTTCATACCCAGGAGACTTCAGCTTTCGTTCATACTCAGGAAAATTCAACTTTCTTTCATATCCAGGAGATTTCAGCTTTCGCTCATACCCAGGAGACTTCAGCTTTCTTTCATACCCAGGAGACTTCAGCTTTCGCTCATACTCAGGAAAATTCAACTTTCTTTCATATCCAGGAGATTTCAGCTTTCGCTCATACCCAGGAGACTTCAGCTTTCGTTCATACCCAGGAGACTTCAGCTTTCTTTCATACCCAGGAGACTTCAGCTTTCGTTCATACTCAGGAAAATTCAACTTTCTTTCATATCCAGGAGACTTCAGCTTTCGTTCATACCCAGGAGACTTCAGCTTTCTTTCATACCCAGGAGACTTCAGCTTTCGCTCATACCCAGGAAAATTCAACTTTCTTTCATACCCAGGAGACTTCAGCTTTCATATCTAAAAGACTTGAGCTTTCATATCTAGGAGACTTGAGCTTTCATATCTAGTAGACTTGAGCTTTCATACCCACGAGACTTCAGCTCTCGGCTTATTGCAAAAGAGAATAGTCAAACGAGTTATTTTAGAAGGCTAGAGTTCTCATTATCCAATCTCTTATATGTAGACAGTAAAGGGTATGTACATATATATGTGTGCTTGTATGTATGTGCATGTATGTGTGCTTGTATGTATGTGCATGTATGTGTTCAGTGCTTATATTATGTTGTAATAAAACATCTTGGGCAATGTTTCTTAGTCTTTTTTTTTTACAATGCCCCGCCTAAATCTTTTAAGAATTCTGATGCCCCACCTCCTTTATAACATATATACATATTGTTTAGATTAAAAATTGAATTATTCTCTAAATGAAACCTAATTACAACTTGTTCAGGAAACAACGTGAATTTTTAGAAAGAAAGTACTATGAAATTATTAAGAAAAAAACATTAACTCATTGGGGATCATTCGCCACTATAACGGCTTTATAGTATGGGTCTACAGGACCTTTCGCCACTTTAGCGGCTTCGATTTTAGATCGATTATATATTGATCAGTTATATTTCGTTTTAACCAGTTCAAGTTTTTATGGTGACCTCTGAACATCCAGGAAACCACTTCCTTTAGAAAACTGAAGAAGACTCGCATGGCTGCAAAAGAAACCATTTCTTTGACCGCCATACGCTGCGTTTGTTATTTCCGAAATTCTGAAATAAATGGCAACGTGCACTTCTTCTAGATACAGTGCAGAACAAGCTATGGTTATGTTTCAGAGCTTGCTAATTAGTGAATATAATAATGATGATTCCGATAGTGATTATAGTAAATGTTTACAAGACCTTTGACACTGCCTGGCACAAGTTCAAAATTATAAGACTAAATATGAGTTTAACGTGTGTTTTGTGACCAAAGAATAGGACCATATCTCAATGTCTAGATTATTTTTTAGCATGAAATTTTGAAATTTTTAAGAATATACATGAGAATAGAGAATAGGACTACTTCAAAGTTTCATGGAAGTAAAAGCTTTGATAAAATAACATGTAACTACAGTGCCGTTGCATGCAACCTTCGATGCGGAGACGGTACTTGATGATAATGACAGTGTGGAGAACTACGGGAAACTACAGGAAGACAACATCAACAAATTGAGCAGCAATAAACAAGTCGAGATTTTTCGACTGTGAACGGGACTTTGCCGTCTAAATGCGCATTTACACCAAATCGATCGTCATCAACACTCTGCGACTTGCATCTGCCCAGGAATAACATAGGGGACCTATAGGGGCATTCACCAGAACCAGGGTCATAGATACGTCTTCGATAAGGGGGAGGGGAAAATGTACCGAATTAAAATGGTTATATCTTCGATCTCATGAGTCATTCCTTCATTTTCCTTGGGTTTTCTTTTCTATTTTTATTTTTAGACAACCAATTTTATTTTATTTCCGGGGGGGGGGGGTCTACCTTTTTTGGCATTTTTTTCCCTAGTACTAAGTGTCATGATCTGACTTCTTAAGCGAAAGAAACACCCACCACCCCCTTATCAACGGACTTGACCCCAAATAAAACATTCTACGGTAGAAGACATGTACGCAATTAATTAGGACTTCAGTCGTTACGGTTAAAAAAAATTATTGTCGTGATTTTCATTGGCCATTATTTGTATACTTGGCATCGCATGCCAAAAATAGTCAGGCAACTTCAAGTATATAAATGGTAGCCAGCGAAGAGCGCGGTAATAATAAAACACGTAACGAATGATGTCATAATTAATTATGTAAAGAGGTCTTCTGTACCCTATAAGGTAATTTCCCAGAGCACATACTACAGAACTGTTTCAGCTTGTGACAAATACTCGGCGCAAAATATTCACGAATTTCTGTATTTAATTAACAAAGTTACAACTTTTTTCCCATCACAAGCACCAAAAATATTTATTTTGTATATTCGTGCAATAATTTCAGGTTGTGAAATGATCAGACTAGTTAATTTATTTATTGACTTAGCTGAACTAGAAGATTTACCATCCGCTGGAATCTGATCCGCTTTGATTAGATGTCTTCATTCTATTGGATTGACAGAGGAGTGCCTGAATGAATGTTTAATTTCTGTTGCTTGTGATGGTGCAGCAATAATGTTGGGTTCTCGTAGTAAAAAAAAAGATATTAAAAGATAAATTTCCATCATTAATTGTTTGATACTGTGCTAAGAATAATCTGGAATTATATGCTCACGATGCTGATAAGAAAGTTTCTGAAATTAATAGATTGAAATAAGTTATGGACAAGTTATACGTTTTTTATCATGCATCGACCAAAGAATAATCGCGAACTACATGTATGTGCCAGTTCACTGGAAGCGCAGTTGTTGAAAATTAGACGAATATTAAGCATTAGTTGGGTAGCATCCAGCTTTCGCTCAGTATCTGCAGTTTGGTTGAATCATAAAGTAGTTTGTCATTTTAGAATGCTTAAGATGATAATTCCAGAGATTTAAAAAAAAAAGATAGGTGCACATATAAGGGATTGACGAAGAAGATTACTATTGTGGAGTTTATTTTAGACTTAGAATTAATGTGTGATGCATTTCAAGAGCTTTCTGAACAAAGCCTGATATCGCAAGAACGAAACATAAATTCAAATGAAGCCAATAAAGCAATTAAGCGCACTATACATTTGTTTGTAGGAAGGCGATAATAACCCGGACAGTAACTGCCAGAAAGCTGTACAAGTTGCCAAGTCTCTAATTTTCCAAGGAATTCCTATTTACAATAGAGATAGAAAAGATGATCAACTAATATGTCCTGTTTCTTTTCATGACAGCTTGGAGTCTTCACTAAAACAACAACGGCTTTTTGGGCACCAGGCAGCAACAGATTAAAATAACAAGGAAAGAAATAGAAATATTGAACTTTATAAAGGCATAGACAAATTATGACCTTTATTATAAACCTGGTTAAAGTAAGCATTATATTAGTGTATGTATGTCGGTATGTAAGTATGTATGATTGTGTGTCTGTATATCTGTATGTATCTCTGTATGGGTGGAGGTTGTGAGGCCCATATATATATGGGAAGAGATATTTTTACACGGTGTTAACCTGTTACAGTCGATGTGATATTGGGCGACACACTGTAGCTCATGGACACTCACAGTGCTAAGAAATAAGCCAGCCTAGCATTGTTAACAAAGGCTTTGTCTACCTTAAAAAGTCTGCGGCGAAATACTCGGAAGAAGTTGGCAGGTAACTCAACGGGTACATAGGCGCTAACAGCAGAGCTGTGTGGACAGCATAGGGCACAGTTAGACACATAGTACGCTCTGGCCATCCACTGCACCTGATTTTCTCCCAGTTGTCTCGACTTTGTCTTGCCACTGGACCAAGATAAAACTCAGGAGAGAGAGTGTGGTTGACGATTAGCGCAACCCTTCCACACTGTAAACCAACTTCAGCGCTAGTCATTTCTCAACCCAATTATTTACTCATCTTTACTAATGAAATATGAAGAGAACAAAGTGTGAATCAATCTTAGTTGGTTCATGGAATGTTCGGACACTTACGGATATCTCAGATGTAAACAGAACAGAAAGAAGTACAGCACTAATTGCTAAAGAATTGGCCCGTTATAATCTGGATATTGTTGCACTTAGTTAAACGCGGTTTGCAGATGAGGGTCAGTTGGCAGAGAGAGGTGGAGGGTATACATTCTTCTGTATAGGACGTAAAAACACAGAGAGGTATGAATCAGGTATTGGTTTTGCTATAAAATCACATCTGGTGCAGAAACTTCCAGGTCTGACTCGAGGAATTAGCGATCGCTTGATGTCGTTGCGATTGAAAGTGAGCAAAAATACATCGGGATCACCACCTCTATTAAATGCCGATTCGTCGAAGCTTCTCACTGACAAAAATGACATCTTAAATCGTTGGGCTGAACATTTTGAAGAAATCCTAAACAAACCATCAGTAATAAATGAAGAAGTCATAAACAGAATACCACAACTTAGGATAAGAGAAGAACTCGATATACCTCCAAGCAGTCAAGAGGTTGTAATAGTGATTAAATAAATGTCAAATGATAAAGCTCCAGGTTTGGATGCCTTACCTGCTGAAATTTATAAAAATGGCGGACCACTGCTGATTAAAAAAACTAACTGACATTTTTGGTAATTTCTGGAACTCAGGTACATTGCCTCAAGATCTAAAAGATGCTTCTATAGTGCACCTATATAAAGGCAAAGGTACCACAGTCTTGCGATAATCACAGTGGCATATCACTTTTGTCTATAGCTGGTAACATTCTTGACTCAATAGATTAAATCACTCATTATTAAACGAGCTACTCCCAGAGAGTCAGTGCGGTTTCGTGCAGGTCGTGATTCAGTTGATATGATATTCGCTGCACGACAAATTAAGGAAAAGTCACAAGAGCAACATAGGGAACTCTTAGCAACATTTGTGGACTTAACTAAAGCATTCGATACCGTTAACAGAGAAGGACTGTGGAAGGTGCTTACAAAGTTCGGATGTCCCCCAAAACTTGTCACTTTGATGCAACAATTTCATGATGGTATGATGGCCAGTGTTATCTGCGACGGAGGAGTATCTCCTGCATTCCCTGTCCTTGGCTTTGTATCATTATTTAAATCTTGTTATACGCTCTTATGGGACCGTTCATCCTCATTAGACGTCCAAACAATTTTATCTGTTGTTTCTCTATATACTTGATGCACTATGTTATACTTTGTATCCGTCTGATGTTCTAATTGCGCAACTTGTCGAATCTGGTGACTCAAATAGCCTAACTTAGACAATTCGCAAGTTTCGATCTTTCTCTTATGTGTAGGTGTTAGCTGCCAAGTCTGGCATTGGTAGCATAATGGTGACACAAAGATGCTCTTACTTATGTGTTTCTTTACTTCCATGTTGTTTTTTGAGTGCTAAAGCAAAAGTGACATCTGGTATATCACAATATTTTCATTTTGACATGTTGTTTCTATCTCTCAATTGACTCATCCGTCTTCTGTGAAGATACTTCGTAGGTGCTTGAACTCTTTGACTTGTATTATTTTTGTGTTCTCTATTTGAATGTTTAAATGCTCTGTTGATCTCGTTATTTGCATAGTTTCATCTTTTTGTCTATTGATCCGCTTGTTGTATTTATTGCATATTCTTGATAGTGAGTTGATGTGAGTTTGCAGTTTTTCTTCATCATCATACATGATGTTTTTATCGTCAGCGAAAAGCAGTTTATTGAGTTTGTTTTTACGTTGTTCATTCTCTGTTGTTTCATAAATCAGAAGTTGTATAAGAATACGCATATAAATTCTACTACATATGACTGTATGTAAAAATAAGATGACAGCTATGTTGATGGAAAAGATCTAAAGATAGTAAGAAACATGTATTGGAAACAAACAGATGTGTCGAGGGTTGACGGTAATGTAGGAGAATTTCAAAAGATAGAGATGGGTATCAGACAAGGATGTGTAATGTCACCAGATCTTTTCTTTCTGTATTCAGAGGATATTATGTGAGACTTAGAGAGCATGCTAGGAATATCAGTTGGAGGTTACAAAATCTGAATAATCTAACATATGCTGACGATACAGTTCTGATTGCAGGGAGAGAACAAGAAGTTTAAAGCTTGTTAGACATGGTAGTACAAAAAAGTGAAAACAAAGCTCTCAGTCTAAACCAGAAGAAACCAGAAGTAATGACTTTCAAGAAATATACACCGCCAAAATACAGCATTACTATCTATGATTCAGCATTAAATCATGGGGATAAAGTCAAGTATCTTGGCACTATTTTAACATCAGATGGCAGGTGTTCCAATGAGTAACAGTAATTACAGTAAGAGTAACTGTAACAATGACACAGTAACCATATGATTTTTTAAAATTGATAGAACAAGGGGATCTCATCCAAATTTCTCGTTTTTGTATATAGGAAACAGTAATTTGTTAAAATATTTTAGACAGATGCATACAATTAAAAAAAAGAACACACTAATTGGTAAATGCAAGTTTAACGTGAAAGTACATCAGGAGTAGATTTCTCAACTTTGTTTTGACACAATAATTAATTAAAACAAATCTGTTGACAACTGTGTATATTATCTCCCCTTCATTGCATACGTAAAACCACCTTCTATAAAGTGAAAACCACCTTCTATAAAGTGGGAAGTTCTCTGTTTACTGTGACTAAATTATATTTTATTAATGAATGATTATGTTTAGTCAGTGTGACTATCTAAGACACAATAGTCAAGTTTTCTTCCAGTAAACAGAGCCCTATTTCTATCTCGTGAGCGCAGTTCACGAAAGTAAGATTGCTCTTAAGATGTCAACATTAGGACTAGTAAGAAAAACCAAAACACAAACAATGCGTGGTGTGTACTGTGAAATGTGATTTAGATCAGTGGTGCCAATGTGGTGTGGAAAAATCAAGCAAAGCTAGTGGTACTTTTATTATTGCCTACCATGCACATCGTAAAATGTGACTAAGAAGGTTTTGGGTGGTTAAGTTGGCTCTCCTATTAAATAGAGGATCATGCTGAAGTTGGGTGTGTTAGATCGAAAGGCGCAGATATCGCAACCATGATGTAAATTATTACATACCACTTTCCATTCTCCGGATTACATCCTGATAACATACAGGAGCTTGAGGACGAACGCATAAAAATAAGAAGCAGATAAAGATCAGTGGTTCTCAAAATGTAATTAGGTCTACGTTTGGGGCTATATATTTGAAGGGAGGGGGATAATTGCACCAAAAAATGAAACTATGGCGCAGATTCTTCCAGATCTGCGACACAAAAATATGTTTTTGAATACTTCTATTATTTTACAAAACTGCCCACTATATCACAGCACAAGGGAGAAACGATGGCTATCTGAAACAGCTCTGGCGGAAAGCGCTACTGCACTGTCTAACTACTGCACTGTCTAACTACTGCACTGTCTAACTACTGCACTGTCTAACTGCTGCACTGGAGCTTCTCTTTGAACAGATCAGTTCTTTGATGGAATCCATATCAGCATCTGACCTGCTGGAAAACGAGGAAGAAGGAGAAAATAAATACGCATAAGATATACGATAGTAGTAATCCTTGAGGAAAAATGAAGCTTTTTTCTGGTCTATAGGAATTAATCTCTAGTGCCGGGAACAACACATCGGCTGGAAATACGATGGCTGGGGCAACACAGTGGAATATAAGGAAAAACGGATTTAGATACAAATGTTATCAATATGTATACACACGACATACTAGCGAATAGACGCAAAGACATACGACGTTTTGAATAAGAAACCATCATCAGGACAAACGATAGCTGACTAACAATGAATAGAAACACACATATGACGAAATGGGAGGCAAAAGATGATGAAAGTGAGAGAGAAAGAAGTGAAGCACAAGTGGGTATTAAGGGAGTGATATTACGGACGATGTGACCAACCCTGGTAACAGGAGAAAAAAAGGACATTGAGATCTGATCAACAAGACATAGATGCTTTTCATCTTAGTTCTCACTCTGGATAATTGAGTTTCTGCGTTTTTTCTCAAACTCCTGCAGATTAGCAGGATGTAGTTCATAATGCGTTTTGTCATGGTTCACAACATTGATGCGAGATCTTCGCTTTTGACCTAAAACATCCGACTTTAGAATGACACTGGATCATTTTGACCTTATATAGGATGTGACAGCCAACTCCACCATATAACCTCCTTAGTCGCTTCTTAAAATGTACATGGAAGGCAAACAGTATTGCTATTCTTTGTTCCCCTCTCGAAGCTTTTAAAAAAAACTAATGGTGTGTGACTTTATTAAAAACAATTTGTGTTGTCTAGTGCTTTTGACGGAACGAGTTGGTAGCACTTGCCTAAACACAATACGTATTAAAAGATGGTTATTTTGTGCATCAATCATTCAGGGCAATATACTGCTAATTTTCCCAAACAACTTGCATATCATATATTAATAAAAGAAAAGTGTGAAAACCAGAATACTGGTTTCATTAGTTATTATAAAGATAAAGAATGCAACAGATCGCATGTAACCCATGTCTGCTGAAAGACACAGTACAAATAGAAATGACCGGAATATACTGGTTTGGTATCAAAAATTCCCCATTATACATTGTTTACTACACTGTATAATCTTGTCTCTCAATTAGTTGTGTGGACTATTTGAAAATAATCCATCTGAAGTCACATTATTTAACCATTACAGTGATTTTCATTGGTCACTTTTGTATACATTGTGTCGACAGCCAATGACAAATCAACGTCAAGTAAAGTCATTTAGAAGAATGAGTTCATGTTACTGTATTTGACGAGAGACACGGTACAGTAAGTCGATATGACCTAGCAAAAGACACCTTACATAACATTTACAAACAAAAATGTAATAGTCATGATTGAATGATTGTCCAAACAAATGTCATGTGTTTTGTTTTTGCGAAAACTAATTGTACTTGAATTAAACTCATAACATAAAAACATGGATCTTTTTGTACTTGAAGTTTTAAGAAGATAAAAATGCGATTGCAATGGAACAACTGAGGATCTGTATGGAAAAATAATTTTGTGAAATATATTTTGAGGCTCTGTCTAGGATAGCAGGGTTATAGAGAGTGGACATTTCCATTATTCATTAAGGGTCATAACCCCGCAGATACTATCAGTTAAGGGGATGTAATACATGTGAAATGTATTAATATGTGCAAATGTATTAATAAATCATAAGAACACAAATATTTTGATCTGATCATGTGGTAATATAATTTTAATAAACAACTCTCATTTATTTTGAGTGATTTTATGTAACTATTCCCCGTTCTACTATTTATAAAAACGTTTTTTTGAAAGCAATATGCACGACATTCTTCCCTAACTGTTGACATGGTGAACAAAAGTGTGGCACATAAACTTTTGGATGTTAAGGGATAATGTCCGTATAAGGTTCAAGTTCCCCGCGGAACTTTCCTACAAAAGTTGGCTCTTGACTTTGTATGGGAACTAGTGTCAGTAGTCCGTTCACATGTCTTAGACTCCACCGCGGGGTCAAGGTTCAGCCAGTGTCGAGTCAGCTCGCTCGTCACAGTACCGCTTGGGATCTAGGCTGGTTCCTCCCCATATGACATGTTAAGACAGGACGAAGTCACCGGGGTGAAGTTTTCGGTCGTACGGAATGTTAACAGCATAAACGTGCTCAGCTAAGTGGTGAGCTATACTTAGCGTCCGAGTGGCTTTCGAATGTCGGCGCCTGCTATGTCATACCGCCTCGAAAGAGGATTACGGGGGTATAGGAGAGCTGCTTAGAAAGTGCTTCACTCGACTTTTTTGTCATGAAATTATCTAAATTTTAGTATTATTTGTATTTACACGGTTACCTCACTTACACTTAAACGTATTTTTAATTTAACATTTGGATACTGTTATTTATTGGAAAGAATAAATAAAGTATTTTGATAAAAAGTAGTAATATAGTCTTACAGTTTTCATTGCCATAATTCTTAATTCGTAATTTAAAAGATCTTAATTATCTAATTATAATTTCGGTAACACAAGAAAATGAATTTAGTATTCACGAGGAAAAAAAATGGGATTGCAATTTGTGAGTTTTAAAACGCTTCATTTTTGAGAGAAAATTTACTTTCACCAATTACGCAATTTCATAATATAACGACATCCACCACTGTCAACTAAATTTTAAAAAATGTAAACTCAAAATATTTTGACCTGATAAACATTGCTTACTAAAATTGCGGAAATATACATTTGTTTATGTTACTGGCACATATGTATTGTAATTGTATTGTATTGAGTGCAAAGATGTGTCCAGGTCTGACCGAGATTGTCTTTGTTTTATAACGCTGACTTATATCTCGCCCTGTTTTGCCTATGTCCCAGTTTCTATAACAGTTTACAAATATAACGAATCTGTTACGTGTTCGAATCAATACACTTGGTTTCGCTTCGTTCAAGCGAATAAACACGCTTGGTAACGCTAAATGCGGTCGAGCGTGAAGACTGATTTATTTATACATAGATCAGTGGTCATAAGGTATTTTCTGTAGATGTATTAATTAATTCACAGTATTATGTGATTGCCATGTGTCTTCTGTCACGGAGATCATCCAATAAAGAAATTAAGGCTGAAGTAAATTATAGTTCTCCGCTGTGACCTTTGCTCTAGTTTCGAGGTGTTACCTGACCTTTTTGTTGTGTGATTTGGCAAGCTTACGGGTAAGTACTTAGAGTAAGATTAGGATTAGAAATAATATTTATAATGTGTGCGCACACCTCGCTCCGTGTGTAGCGGGTAGAAATACTGATCGCTCACCACAAATAATAGGAAATTGTAAAAATGTGTAAATTGGAAAACAAACAGATTATGCATAAGTTTGTCTGTGTCTAAAGTTGAACTGTGTGATTATAATCCGATGTGACGTCACGGCAGCCATTATTTTGATTGGTGTTACACGGGAATCCATGACGTTGGATAGTTAAAATTGTCAATATTGTGCTATTTATAGCACAGCGGGGAACTAATCTTTACTTTCACCGAAATTAAATTTCCAATACAGCTGACCCATGTTCTTTGATATAATTAAAAAGAAAGAATCTCTTCAAGAATCTGTTTCTAGTAAACAAAAATCTGAACGTAGTCTTCTTCTTTCGTTCACTTGAAAAATGTCTATATCTGTAATTCTGTCTCCTTAATAAAACTCACTGTCTTTTGTAGTTCATACAGTGTCCCATAGAGTTTTGATTCCAGTGTTGTTTCCTCTGGCCAATCTGAACGTAGTGATAGTTAGATAAACTTAATTTCCAATAGAAATTGTCCTTGGTTGGCGTGTCTGAAAGGGGAGCATGGGGAGCTAAACTGTTACCTGTCAAATATCGTAATCGTAAGCATCAACTAAGAGGAATTAAAGGTGGAGTTTGTTGTCCCATAAAGGCCCGTAGATAAGTAGGTTGTAGGGTTGAGATATTCAACTTCCCATCCTTTAGCAAATCAGAATAGGTCTATGCCTTTTAGTATTATAAATTTGGCCAAAATGCGGGTAAAAAGCCCCCCCCCCCCGAGATTTTCAGAAAAGGAACATAATTCTCACATGAAGAAGAATACACGAAAAAACACGAATGACATTTTTTTAAGGGAATTACTCCTCCCCCCTCCCCCTACTTTATAACATTGGTCTCACCCCACAGTGTCAAATTGACCTAGAGGCTATGCTGTAGTTCGATTTGTCAGTTAAGCTGTCAATTATGGCACAACTTTTATCTGGACTATATCTTGCTGATCTGCAGGAGCTTGAGAATGGATACAGAAGATGAAACAAGATGTTGAAAAGATGTTTACACCAGAAGGCATGGATCTTGAAAAGATGTGTGCACCAGAAGGCATCGATCTTGAACAGATGTGTGCACCAGAAGGCATTGATCTTGGTGAAGAATGGATTATCTTTTCAAGACTATCTTTGCAATCACTAGAGAGTTCATTGATAAACATATGAATGTGAATGAATGCTGTGTTCATAGAGTTCATCTCCGAACATTTTCATGACACGGATGTTGTGAGACACAAACGATCAAAATAATCCAGATTCAGTGGTTCGAATGGACATTTACCACCAGATCACGTGGAAGAACAGTTCACGAAACCAGTGGAGCCTTCACTAAACAACAAGCAGCCTAACGACGTGTGTGTTTGCTGTAACGCAAGTACGCTTGCAAGAGAAATTGAAGCCTATTTCCGCTAAGACGATATCAATGTCATCATCATCAGGTGCTATGACGGCTGGCGTAGACGATCATGGCTCTCCACAGCTCTCTGTCTCCAGTATTATGTATCAATCTCTCCGTTGTTTTTTCGCCGTGCCAGGTTGTCAAACTGTCTAATATTTTCTCACATTGTCGCCCTCTGTCTCTGCTGCCTTCAATCTTGCCTGTTGTGACTATGTTCTCCAAATCTCCTTGTCTCATGAAGTGGCCAAAAATATGAAGATTGTCTTTTTCTTATATTATTGATTAAAGTCAGTTTCGCATTTGACACTTTCAACACTTCCACATTAGTTTTTCTGGCAGTCCATGATAATCAACATACCTTAATCAAAAGGTTTTAATCCCTTATCGACCAATCATCAACTAGGGAGACATTTATTCATGCACTGTAAATGTCACGTGAATGTGACTCCCGCGTACATCGTTATTACACGTTTTTAGTATTCCTGTATTTCTCGGCTGTTGGTTTTTCTGTGTTGGTGGGGGGGGGGGGGGGGTTTACCGTGAGGATATAAAATGAGACGATTGAACAGGCCTAAATCTGACCTATTTATTCGAGATTCTTAATCAGGGTTGGCACATACTTTAAACAAAAAGAAAGTGATATTTCCCCCGTAAACATGATAGAAGTTTAACATTACAATAGGCTATTCATTTAAGATGGGGTACCGTCTTCGCACGAAAGGTCAGCAACAGTCCCCATTTACCTCATATTCCTTTCCCTGCTATCACACCATACTATAAGCTTATAACCCGGTGTTGTGGCATACGCCGGAAAGGGGGGGGGGGATTTCATTGTTTAGGGGGACACTTCGAAAAAAAAAAAATTTTACTTGAGATTTAGTTGTCTTTTATATGTTTTGAAAATTTAATCTACTTAACTTTTTTTTCTTCTAATAATTTTATAGTGCTTACTTCCAAAAACCTAAGTCTTGCGTCTTGGACAAGTTATAATTAGGTTTCATATATTGAATAAGTCAATTATTGAATAGACCTATAAAAAATGTAGGGCCCCTTTATGAGGGGGGGGGGGGGAGATATCAGAATTTTTTAAAGATTGAGGTGGGGAAAGGTTTAAAGAAAAGTTAACACTGCTATAACATGTCAGGTTCAAGGAGTACCACATTGGATAAAATAACACCCAGAGTTCTCCAGCAAATTATATCTTCAGCAACGCAGATGAGTGTGAAAATATCTTGACCTATTCAGCCCTTGATGCTGCCTGTTCATGATTTTCTTAGTCTTCGTCTGCTTCTTCCAACCTCGACTGTTCCCTGTTTATGACAAATAATCATATCATAGAAAGTCCACAAAAAAACAATCAGGGCCGTAGACAAGTTTCTATTGAGGAAGGGGTTTACCTATAAAATAATGTGAAAAAAGACATTCGTTCATTTTTGTATGTAATTCCCTCTTTTTGATGCGAAAGCTGATTTTTTTAATGAGGAAGGTGATGAATTTTTTGATGCAAAAGCGGATGATTTTTTTAATGCTGAAAGCCGATAATTTTTTTGATGCGAAAGCTGATGACTTTTTTTAATGAGAAAGGTGATGACTTTTTGATGAGAAAGGTGATGACTTTTTGATGAGAAAGGTGATGACTTTTTTTAATGAGAAAGATGACCTTTTTGTGAAAAATCGTTAATGTAGGGGTTTCATCCCACGTTGATTTTCTAAGGGTGGGAGGGTGGATATGAACACCCACCTCCCTTAACAACAGACCTATAAACCATGCAGGCAGGTATATTTGTCGTTTTACTATTGGTAGTAATGATTCTTATAGACCTGTATGAATCTATTTTATATTGTAACGTACACATTTGTCGCTAGATGGACTAGTATTGTGGTTTGGTAAAAACTCACCAACCAAGCTTATTGACAACATGAGAGGCAGAGAGTCGTGGCGAAACATGATCGCCTATGCCATTCGGCATGGCACTTGATTGATTGACACATTTGTCTCATGCTCTCTATAGGAGATGCGCAGAATTAGTCTGTAACATTTGTATTCGAAGGTTTGTAACCTCTCTCCATGACTGCAGTGAGTGTTCATCTTTCACATCAACACAACACAATAGACAACATAAGTGAGTTTCAAAGTTAGTTTTTCACACTAACAATGATTTTGCTTTTCCACATTAAAGTTAACCTTGACATATCCGCTACATCCATCTCCAGCCGTATGGATCTATCTCTAAGTCTGTTTTGCGTTTTCCATCGCTGCAAAGGCTTATGCAGGATCCGAGGTATTCGAAAATATTCTTCTTCTTCTTCTTCAGCGTTCAATCTTAAACTCCCACTGGATTTTTCTTGTAACAGGACAATGATCCTACAAGATTTCCAGTTGAATGTAGTCCAGAGAATTGAAATGCGTTGTGTTGCCGTTTTATTTGCGCCAATGGCCCAACACATCCGTCTTCGGCGGTGAAAATATTCAAGTCCTCAAATTTATACCAATTTATCATGTTGTTGGTTTGTGCTTCTGTACCTTCGCTGTTAACCAAGAACATATTTCATTCAGCGTTGATTTTGGTCTCCTTGCTAGCACAATGTGAAAACAATTCTGACAACACTGTGTATAAAAAAAAAATATGGTGCTTTATGGGGAGATGTGGCCACATCACGTGTCCATAGTCCAACTCTTTAATATTGTTGAGTAAGATTTTATCTTTTGGATGTACAATTAAAATCCTTCCTATATATGTTGAGGCGTCTGCTATGGCAAAGCAGCCTTTATTTCCACAGCCCATAGAAAGTCTCTCTGCACTCCTTCACAGGAAAACATGCAGTAACAAAAGTTGTAAGTTTTTCCTGTTTATGTGTTTCTTGAAAATGGTCTCAATTCAACCAAGGTGACACATCTGGCCCTGGATCGACAACACTCCATCCGAGTAGAATGCTCCTTCATTAGGCATTTGCATTAAGCCGAAGTCTCCTTGGTATGAAGGAACGCTCATAAAAACCACCCCACTGCACATAGGAAGTAAGAGCTAATCGCTTGCAATTCCTGGTGCTAGAAAGAAAGAAGAAACGCAGGTGTGAATACTATCAACCATAATTCATCCGGAGAAAGACAACAGCTTTTTAAAATAGGCTTAGCAAAGTCCCAGATTACTGGTTAAATATAACTGTAGGGAGCAAGTCAAAGATCGCTGGTTAAATATAACTTTAGGATGCTAGGATTTGGGAAGTCTTTTACTTTAGAGAGGTCTTTGCTGTGACCATCCTGCATTTTTGAGACAAACTGTTACGTAAAATGGGTTGATTCCCTACCAGAAGTTCAGGCATGATTTCTTCCCAGAAGTCAATGCAGAAAAAAATCACGAGGATTGGTATAGTGGAATTCCTCTATAGAGAATCCTCTTATAACACATTTCCCTATATAGCAACACATTTAAAATGCCCAATTATATTTATTCTTTATTGTTTGTGCTGTACATTGTAAACTTCTGTTATTACATAAATATTTTGCTGGTCTGGACCAAGTTGTTATAAGGGGATTCCACTATAATAAACCCTACATCTTCTTAGTTTCCTCCCATAGCATACATGGCAGATTGTAGTATTATTCGTCTTTGCTCCACCATTGAATCACTGTAACACAAGCAGTTAATTTTCTTTATAAAAATATAGCATAACTTTCTGTAATATTTAGAATTTACTGAATGGCTTTTTACATCTTGCAGACGATCATTAAGAAAACAAACAAAAACAAGCCAATGAGCTTTATCTCTCAGTAATGGAAGACTTTCTAAGCGATCATGTTGTTAAAGCAACAGAAGATGTTTGTTTTCATCTTTCCCTTTTATCTTCCATATCTTTTATTATATTGTTCCTAAACAACATCGCCCCAGCCAGCACGCAGATTGTGGCTCCAGACAGCTCAGGTTTTGGCCATGTTTGCCAGATTTTAAAGAAATCTTTCATTGATGACTAACAAATGTCTTTGTGCCTCAGCATGGGACTACCACAGGCTTTCAGAAGCTTCTCTGAATAGTACTTACTGTGGAATGCAACAATTTGGCATTCTGTAGACATGGTCCAGCCCTCGCAATCTATTTTTATTAAGTGTTTCCATGGCAGATGGTAGCTGAGTGTGGCGTAAAAGTTCTATATTGGTGATTTTATCATACCATTTAATGTAAGATTTTGCTGAGACATCTTAGCTGAAAGGTGTTTAGTCTCCTCTCATGTCTTGTGTAGGTTGTCCATGTTTCAGATCCATAATATAGTGTGGATTACCTTGTTGTGAAGCAGACCCCGTTGTGTTAATCCCTTTCTTCTTCTATAACCGTTGTACAAGTACATTTCTTCTTCTATAACCGTTGTGAAAGTACCTTTATTCTTATATAACCGTTGTATTAATCCCTTTCTTCTTCTATAACCGTTGTACAAGTACCTTTCTTCTTCTATAACCGTTGTACAAGTACCTTTCTTCTTCTATAACCGTTGTACAAGTACCTTTCTTCTTCTATAACCGTTGTACAAGTACATTTCTTCTTCTATAACCGTTGTGTAAGTACCTTTCTTCTTCTAGAACCGTTGTGTAAGTACATTTCTTCTTCTATAACCGTTGTGTAAATACCTTTCTTCTTCTATAACCGTTGTACAAGTACCTTTCTTCTTCTATAACCGTTGTGTAAGTACCTTTCTTCTTCTAGAACCGTTGTGTAAGTACATTTCTTCTTCTATAACCGTTGTACAAGTACATTTCTTCTTCTATAACCGTTGTACAAGTACATTTCTTCTTTTATAACCGTTGTACAAGTACATTTCTTCTTCTATAACCGTTGTGTAAGTACCTTTCTTCTTCTAGAACCGTTGTGTAAGTACATTTCTTCTTCTAGAACCGTTGTGTAAGTACATTTCTTCATCTGTAACCGTTGCGTTAATCCCTTTCTTCTTTTATAACAGTTGTACAAGTACCTTCCTTCTTCTGTAACTGTTGTTTAAATCTCTTTCTTCTTTTATAACCGTTGTGTTAGTACCTTTCTTCTTCTATAACTGTTGTGTACCTTTCGTCTTCTATAACATTTGTGTATATCCCTATATACCTTTCTTCTATATCCCTTTCTTCTCCTGTGATACGTTTCATATGTCTATACAGGAGGACAAGAGGGCTGTCTCCATGAATTCATTCGTTAGTAGGAGGCCCTCACAATTACCCAACAGATTCACCTCCAGTTCTACCTCAAAGGTCTTATTTTAGTCCGCAAGTCGCTAAAAACCTTTTATTACAATATTGATGCGCATCGAAATATATGTACTGTTGGTCAGCTTCTTCTTCTACTTCTTCTTCACGTTCGTTCTCAAACTCCTGCAGATTAGCAGGATGTAGTCCAGAGAACGGAATGCGTTGTGTCATGGTTTACACAATTGCTGCGATATCTGCGCCATTCAGCCGGACACATCCGACTTCAGCATGGCTTTAGGTCACTGATCCTATATGGGATGGGGGCAGCCAACTCCATCCCATAACCTCCTTTGTCGCCTTTTACGACATGCGTGGAAGGTAAACAGTGTTGCTATTCTTTGCTCCCCTTTCGGGCGCCGTCAACACACGGGCGACACATACGCCATACGACCCTACTTGGTTGCTTGCTAGGAAATACATGCCAGGTTGCAGTGTTACCAAGATTTGCTATCTATTTCAGCCTCACCAACACACCGGCGTATATACTTACTGTCATGATTGTGTCATTTACATGTATGTGTGTGTGTGAGTAGGCTATATGGATGCTATCGAGATTGTATCACTAACTTGCGCGCGTGTGTGTGTAGGTACATAAATATCAAGTTGTGTCATTCACAAGTATGTGTGGGTATATTGTTGATATCAAATTTGTAATTAACATGTGTGTGCGAATTAATTTCGGTGTTGGCTTCCCGTGATATTGCATTTATCGCCTCAAATCTCACACATGCAGTTCAACCCCTGTTTAGTAACCTCTGACATGTGTGATAAGTTCAAGTGTCATTACTTGTTTTACATTTTGACCCCGAAAACACCGGAACAAACAGCTGTATAATAATTATTTATTCCATCTATAAAACTAATCTAGACTATATCAGGGTTGCCAGATAAGTTAGAACTGTTTAAGACCACATTTCGGTTACAATAAATTTTTTAATAGTCAAATTCCTAAATTATGCGTAAACTCGATATAAAATCATTTGAATTCAGTGATATGAAATTAAAATTGTATCGTGTGATTTTTTATTTTGCACCAATTTCCCGACACGTCCGACTCGGCGGCATTAAAAGCTTTAATTCTAATTACTGCAGATTATTGTTATAATCCAACCAACCAAACAACAAATCAACCAACTCACCAACCAACTTACCAACCAACTAATCAACCAATCAATCAATCGACCGATCGATACATCAGTCAACGAATCAATGAATCAATCCAGTATCATGCCATGTGGCGTAGTCGATCATTTTTCTCCATACCTTCTGTCTCTTGTGTTGTTAATAAATACAGTTAGTGATATTTTCTCATGCCACAGTTTTCTTAGATGTACATGGAATTAGTCTTGTTACTGTATCATCTCTGATGACTCCTACATTCGTTGTCTTAAGAGGATTCTCTATTTAGGAATTCCACTATACCAATCCTCATGATTTTTTTCTGGGAAGAAATCATGCCTGAACTTCTAGTAGGGAATCAACCCTTTTTACCTAACAGTTTGTCTCAAAACAAAAATGCAGGGTGGACACAGCAAAGACCTCTCTAAAGTAAAAGACTTCCCAAATCCTAGCATTGCTCCCTACAGTTACATTTATCCAGTCATCTTGGACTTGCTCCCTACTGTTTTCTTAGACGTACATGGAATTTCCATCATTCATTTCTAAAAATTACGTGTCAATAGTCATATAATCTAGATCATAGGTTCTCAAAGTGGATGGTGCCGCACCACAATGAGCGCTGAGGTCTGCTGGGGGGGGGGGGGGGGGGTAGTCGGTTCAGAAGCGTTTGGGGGGGGGGGTTAAGGCGATCTAGGTCCGGTGGATTATTATAGAAGAAATAAATAATATATATTAGGAAACTATTTTTGTGGTGTGATTTTGCGATATATTTTGTAACATATTTGATGGCGTCTTGATTATTGCAATACGATTCTGACTAACTCTAGATATACATTCCAATTGTTCATATTTAACCCATTGTATAAAATTGTGCATAATGTTATTCCAGCATACACTTTACAATCTTTTCATATGGACTGTGTCTCATCCACATTGGTATAGTTTAAATTGTATTCATGGTGAAGCACATATTGGCCACTATTTTTTCAGTAATTTAATGGTATAAACAGTAGTGTATTGTAAGCTGATATTTACGTCGAAAATATCAAACGTCAAAAACTGAACAAATATTGGACGTCAAAAACTGATATAATTACGCGAGTGGGGGGGGGGTGGAGAAAGGGGATTACAACATTTATCAGGTAAATCCAGGAAAAGGGTAATAAAGTTTTGCTGATACTAGATAACATACTTAATGAAACACACAAATCGACGTTTCGACCAAAAGTCCTTTATCAAGACAGACAAGTGACACAATTAAAACATATAACAGAGAGCTAACAGTAATAACATTGACGGCCACATTGATATGAGAAGTATGGATTTTACAACATTTATGTCTTGCAAAGTAGGCAGTGGCCCGAAAAAGTTTGAGAACCTATGATCTATTCTAGACTATACTCGTAATAATAATAACGATAAAACCCGTAACATGTTATTATCGTAGTGGTGCTACATTGGAAACACTGGCACGAGCCCAGGCACCATACTTTCTTGCGGCTGGGTTAAACACGAAGGCATATTTTATTTCAAACAACAAATAGTGATTGAACACGAGTCTGCTAGTCGGTGGACGAATGACTTAACACTACACTAAAGTGGCTCCCAAAAATTGATATAATCGTGAATCAGTGTAGAGCTTTCTATACAAAAATAGAGAAAAAGTAATACTAGTAAGAGAAAGAACAACAAAATCCAAGTGAGTGGCAACATTTCCCGAACGTTTTCTTACAGGTGTGAAATATGCACTACTCTCTATGTGCTTATGCTCGTTTGATCTTCATTTGCATGTCCTACAAATAGGTTTTTGCTAAGGATTTGAGGTTCGACGTCGAGCAAACACACAGACGCGACAGGTCAGAACTTTCCCGTGCATATTTATGTCTCTTCAGTCATCTTCAAAGTTCGATTGTAGCGGATGGAGACGGTTTGTCATGTGGAAGGCAGATTGTGTGAATAAACGCGAATAGCAAATATATAGCCACTAGTTGTACTTCCGAACAAGTGGACGATCACTTCAACAAGTGAAGGTCGGTTCTCAAGAGGAAACAGTTATTTTCCTTGATTGAGTCAAGACCTTCGGCAGTAAAGACCTCTGTACAGAAAGTAAATAAGCCTTCATTTGGTACGCTGTTGATTATTGTCGTGTTTTTAGTTGGTCACTATTTATATACTTGGAATCGCATGCAAAAAATCCTAACGAAATGTATGAAAATAAAAAAAAATATATGTCTTTCAGGTTATGTTTGCTTTCTGTACACAGGTCTTTACCGGAGTCGGTCGTGGTTAAGTGGATGTACGCCAGAGAGCGAAATGAGTCACGTCATAGTTTACAGCTCAGCTGCGATGTTTGCGCCCCTTGGCCTGAAACATCCGACCTCAGCTGGTCACTTTGACCCTCTATGAGATGGGACAGTCAACTTCATCCACGAAACCTGTCCAGTAGCTTCTTACTACATGTCTGACAGTTAACAGTGTCGTTATTGTTTTCTCCCATTTCATTTTATAGATATACTGGTCGCCTATTGGAACACATAAAAAGACAACATATCAAGTGGTTTTCACACGCTTCTAAACCACCGACAGATAGCATGCCACAAATGGCCATGACACATAGACATAACGGTTATAACGCCAGAGACAGACCATGTAAAATATGGGTCACAGAAATCAAAGAAGCCACAGGAACAAGCTTACAAACAGCACACAAGAAGGCCATATCCAGAGAACTCTTCAACCCCTGACGCAGCAAGGCAAATAAGGGCCAAGGCGTATAGATAGATAGATTGGTCGCCTGTCATCAGGAATAAAAGTGGAGCAAATAACAGTGACACTGTTACTTTTCATGCATGTCGTAAGTGGCGACTGAGGAGATTTCAGTGTGAATGTGACTGTTCCATCCTATATAGGGCCAAAGTAACCCGAATCCATGCTGAAGACGGATTAGTCAGACCAAAAATAGCAGATATCACAGTTAAGTGTAAATCATGACACTTCGCTTTCCGTTATCCGGACTACATCCTGTTAATTGGCAGGAGTTTGAGAACGAACGCAGTACAAGATGAGAAGTATATATAGTTAGGTAACTCCCGTCATGTAGTATCAATGCATACGCGAGTTGGAGTGCCAGGAAGTTATATTGAGCCAATCCTTCTTTATGCACGCGAAGCATGGACGGCAAACAAAAGTGCCAAGATAAACTGGAGGCAATTGAGGCGTTGTTTTTAAGAAAATTGATGAAAATTACATGGACAGCCAAGAAAAGTTATGTAGAAATCCTCAGAGATAACAAATTATATGAGATGACAAAATGACAAATTATAGCTCAAATTAGAAGCAGACAATCAAGATTTTTAGGGCATGTGATGAGAAAATCAAACTTGAACAATGAGTGTCGCCGAAGACGGATATGTCGGGCCATTGACGCAAATAAAACGGCGACACAACGCATTTCCATTCTCTGGACTACATCCTGCTTGAAATATAGTAGGACCATAGTCCAGCTATAAAGGAGATCCAGCGGGAGTTTGAGAATGAACGCTGAAGAAGAAGAACAATGAGTAACTACAGGAAAGATGAAGGGGAGAAGAAACAGAGGAAACAAGAGAAATTTCTGGAGGGTTGACAAGTCGACACAAAAATATATCACCAATTGAACTTATTAACAACACAACAGAGTCGAGGAGAAACATTATCGCCTACAGGACTCGGCATGGCACTTAATTGATTAAACTCCCGTCTTTGTTTGTTTTGAAGCAACTATTATCGCGAGGATGCAAATCTCATAGTAAATCCCGTGTCTAGAGATCCGTGGTTTATAACTAATAAAAAAAACAACACACGCACCAAAAACCTAAGCAGTAAAAATCATACCCGTTCTCACTTGTCGGTTTTTGTTGATTTTCTCATCCCTACTTGTAAACAGAAAATGCACACATTCACAGGTTATATGTACTAAGAGTCAGTCAATTATTTGCTTGTCGGGTCCAGCCATTAATTGGAGTTTTTGTGTCTATTTTTGAAGCGTTAGACCGTGTGTCAATATAAATAAAGACCGATTAGTATTGTTATATTCACACACTTCAGGCAAGTCTCTCTCCGGTATAGTCCACCGGGCTGAGTCATTAATCTGGGCTGGCTCGATTGTTCATTGATCTCTTTGTGTATACTTTATATAGACAGCTACGCCCGACCTTCCGACAGCATGGATTTTGGTACCCATTTCATTATAGCTTGACCGTTTCATGGAGGTTCGATTGACTATTTCATGGAGGTTAGGTTGACCGATTTATGGTGGTTTGGTTGACCATTTCATGGTGGTTTGGTTGACCATTTCATGGAGGTTAGGTTGACGATTTCATAGTGGTTAGGTTGACCATTTCATAGTGGTTAGTTGACCATTTCATAGTGGCTAGGTTGACCGTTTCATGGTGGTTTGGTTGACTATTTCATGGTGGTTAGGTTGACCGATTTATGGTGGATTGGTTGACCATTTCATGGTGGTGTGGTTGACCATTTCATGGTGGTTAAGTTGACCATTTCATGGTGGTGTGGTTGACCATACCGATTTATGGTGGTTTAGTTGACCGATTTATGGTGGTTAGGTTGACCATTTCGTGGTGATTAGGTTGACCGATTTATGGTGATGTGGTTGATCATTTCATGGTTGTTAGTTACAGCACAGTAATTTTGTTTTTGGCAAACCACGAGTGATCTTGCACTAATGCTGTATTGTCAAATGATCAAGTGGATTAGTCATTATAACACCGCGGCTGCACACGGGATGAAGGTAAAACATAACGTTTTTTCGTCATAGTTCTCGTACATCTGCCGCCAGATCTGAAGGTGCATTTCAGACAACGTAATGCGTGACTTATAACTTATCTTTATTATATAAACCTTTTAATCCGGAACATTCGGCTTCCGCATGAAATTATATGTCATTTTCATTGTCTGCATGATGAGATTGCTAACTCGAATTCTCAATCCGTTGTTAGAGGCAATTCTCTTTAGAAGCAATCCTCTTTAGAGGCAATTCTCTTTAGAAGCAATCCTCTTTAGAGGCAATTCTCTTTAGAACCAATCCTCTTTAGAGGCAATTCTCTTTAGAAGCAATCCTCTTTAGAGGCAATTCTCAGGAGAAACAATCCTCCTTACGACATGAATGCGAGGTCACATTCTTCGCTCCCATTTCTGGCCCAGGTTACATATTTGCAGCAGGCGACACACTGGCTCCAGGTAACACACTGGCCCCAGGTGACATACTGGCAATATATATATAGAAGAGACAAAATTCAGATAAAGAAATATTCCAAGAGAACGAAAGACAAATAATAAACAGCGATTGCAGTAAATATATGCACCATCTTGGAAATAAACATTATACAAAATGGTACTATGATTGCAGTCCAACCCTCGTTTTCGTTCTTGTTTCCTATTAGTACCTACCTACGTATTTTGTGGTTAATTGATCTAAATATCATATCAATAAAGAATCAATAATTAATTGAAATATTCATTTTTAGGGGTAGGATTAGTTATGTTTTACATAACTAATCTTAACCCTAACCCTAAATATAATTATGTTTAAACTAGTAACTGATAAAACATAAACTGATGAACATAGGCAAGGGAAATAATCACACATGTAGGCACTTATTGGCGCAACAGGGTTGGACTGCGATCATGGTACTCAAAAAAATCAACAAATATATAATATAACATATAATAAAATATATAAAAATAGCAGTGTCAAAAATAAATGGTAGCACATTCTATTCAGCGTTTAGCCATCATTTTTTGGCAACAGTGATTTTCTTGGCAATAAGAAAGTATCACAAAGAAGTATTAATATTTACTACTTTCTTATATCTCTTATTTACATATCTGTCAGTTTCCATAACATAACTCCATGCAGTCTTCAGTTTACTTTGTTGTTAAATTCTGTCTTTTTTGTCCTTATCTTTATAATGACTTATTTATTCGAAACGTCGACTACGGGGTTAAAATATAGAACACACTACGCTTTCATAAATGGGTATACTTGTATGTTTATTTTTTTGAGAACCCCAGGAATTGCGAGCGATTAGCTCTTATTTCCTAATGTTCAGTGAGGTAGTTTTTCTGAGCTTTCTTTCATACCCATGAGACAACATTTTCGACTTAGTGCAATGCCTATTGAATGAGCCTTCTACTCAGAGGGGGTATATAATTGTATAGATACTTGTGTACAACATTCTCAAACTCCACCTGGATCTCTCTTGTAGCAGGACACATTCTCAAACTCCCGCTGGATCTCTCTTGTAGCAGGACACATTCTCAAACTCCCACTGGATCTCTCTTGTAGCAGGACACATTCTCAAACTCCCACTGGATCTCTCTTGTAGCAGGACACATTCTCAAACTCCCACTGGATCTCTCTTGTAGCAGGACACATTCTCAAACTCCCACTGGATCTCTCTTGTAGCAGGACAACATTCTCAAACTCCCACTGGATCTCTCTTGTAGCAGGACAACATTCTCAAACTCCCGCTGGATCTCTCTTGTAGCAAGACAACATTCTCAAACTCCCGCTGGATCTCTCTTGTAGCAAGACAACATTCTCAAACTCCCGCTGGATCTCTCTTGTAGCAAGACAACATTCTCAAACTCCCACTGGATCTCTCTTGTAGCAGGACACATTCTCAAACTCCCACTGGATCTCTCTTGTAGCAGGACAACATTCTCAAACTCCCACTGGATCTCTCTTGTAGCAGGACAACATTCTCAAACTCCCGCTGGATCTCTCTTGTAGCAAGACAACATTCTCAAACTCCCGCTGGATCTCTCTTGTAGCAAGACAACATTCTCAAACTCCCGCTGGATCTCTCTTGTAGCAAGACAACATTCTCAAACTCCCGCTGGATCTCTCTTGTAGCAAGACAACATTCTCAAACTCCCGCTGGATCTCTCTTGTAGCAAGACAACATTCTCAAACTCCCACTGGATCTCTCTTGTAGCAGGACACATTCTCAAACTCCCACTGGATCTCTCTTGTAGCAGGACAACATTCTCAAACTCCCGCTGGATCTCTCTTGTAGCAAGACAACATTCTCAAACTCCCGCTGGATCTCTCTTGTAGCAGGACAACATTCTCAAACTCCCACTGGATCTCTCTTGTAGCAGGACACATTCTCAAACTCCCACTGGATCTCTCTTGTAGCAGGACAACATTCTCAAACTCCCACTGGATCTCTCTTGTAGCAGGACAACATTCTCAAACTCCCGCTGGATCTCTCTTGTAGCAGGACACATTCTCAAACTCCCACTGGATCTCTCTTGTAGCAGGACAACATTCTCAAACTCCCGCTGGATCTCTCTTGTAGCAGGACACATTCTCAAACTCCCGCTGGATCTCTCTTGTAGCAGGACACATTCTCAAACTCCCACTGGATCTCTCTTGTAGCAGGACAACATTCTCAAACTCCCACTGGATCTCTCTTGTAGCAGGACAACATTCTCAAACTCCCACTGGATCTCTCTTGTAGCAGGACAACATTCTCAAACTCCCGCTGGATCTCTCTTGTAGCAGGACAACATTCTCAAACTCCCACTGGATCTCTCTTGTAGCAGGACAACATTCTCAAACTCCCGCTGGATCTCTCTTGTAGCAGGACAACATTCTCAAACTCCCGCTGGATCTCTCTTGTAGCAAGACAACATTCTCAAACTCCCGCTGGATCTCTCTTGTAGCAAGACAACATTCTCAAACTCCCGCTGGATCTCTCTTGTAGCAAGACAACCATCTTACTATATTTTCAGCAGGATGTCGACCAGAGAACAAAGAACGTTGCGGTTATTGTTTTATTTGCATCAAAGTTCCGATACATCCGACCTTGGCGGTATAAACTTCTAACCATTAATTCATCTTGCCACGAAATGCAATTATTTGAGCCCTGTTGTGGTAGAATACACACAAAACATGTTTATCATTTTCGCAATTATTTTTTTGGGGGATGGGAGAGAGAAGGGGTTGCAATTTTGACGTTATTAAAAAAAGGGGGGGGGTGTTCCATTAATTCGTGATAGCCGTTGACAATGGGGCGGAAGGGGTGAAAAATAACACAGAATGTTTGACGTAATGTACGCGAACAGCAGCTAAAAATGAGAATTACAAAATGATACATCTATTCTATATTAATGTATGGCCCAGAAACATGTAAAATAAACAAACAATTATTAAACAGAATTCATGCATTTGAGATGTGGGTATATAGAAGAATAGGGAACCATTACGGGAAAATAAGAGATCAAACAAAGAGGTTCTAACAACAACTTAATACGAAGAAAGAATTATTAAAGGAAATAAATATCAAACAATAAAATATTTTGGACACATTAAAAGACATGGTATCTTGATGAAGACCTTACTTGAGGGTAAAGTCGAAGGGAGGCAAGCAAGAGGTAGGCAGAGATACAAGTGGGAGAGTAACATCACAAGATGGACAAGGTACAGTCTAGCAGAGTGCACCACCAAAACATGAGACAGTAGATGTTGGAGGTCTGTGGCAGCCAACCATTGTTGCGGAGACGGAACGTGATGATAATGATGACGGACAGCCCCTTTAATAAAGTATATTCTAGAATTGTCATTGATGCAGTTAATGTGTAACTTTTGAGATGAGGTACGCTACTTTCAACCGGGAAATTGAGCCCAGTTTGGTTATATTAGTTAAAAATAATCGAGGTTAACGTTCAGGTAATCCTGCCACATGGCCTCTGCAAATAAATCGAAGACAAATCAGGCTATAAAAACAATATTTTCATTGTTGGAGTATCGTTTGCAGTAACGCTTTTCACGGCAGAAACTACGCAGGGGGATTGCCGCCCGGCGCCGAGGGTAGAAGCACAGAAAATAATATCCAGGGACGCCACAACAAAAATTTAGTTAGTTTTTTAGGGAGGGGCGGAGGGTGGAAGCATGCACATGATGCTAAACATTCCTAGTATCGGTGAAGTGTTAAGGTAAGTGTTCTAACCAGATGAAGTTGTGGTAGCGAGGCGGATATCGCACTGAATTCTTCGTCTGGTGGTCATTGTTCCATTTCCAGTCACGGCATGAGAAGGGAAATTGAGCTACTGCAAAAGATTGGTATATCGACCCAGCATCAGAAAATCAATACAAAAGCATATCTGGGAATGTGATTTGAAATTATACTGGAAATATACGTTAATAAACGACTTTATCACTAGTCTTTATGCCGAAATCGGATGCACTAGTTCGAAATGCACAAACATCGCAGCTTTGTTGTAAACTAACAGTAGAGTATATTCATGGTCTCTGGTTCAAATCACACGAGAGATCGTGCTAGTTAATTGTGAATGAACAAAGAAGAAACAGACGAATAGTTATTATTTTATAATAACTGTCTATCACAGTGCTTCTCATTGACACGTAGGCCCCATTTCCTTTCGTGGCCACACTGGTACTTAAAAAATTGTTGACTTTCCGTGCATGTCACCAGGCCTTCTGGAGATTTATAGCTCTAAGTATTATTATTTATCGTTCGTATCTCGATCATACAGAAGAAATTGGGTATGGAACCTAGGGACACTAAGGGTGGTAATGAAATGGTCTTCCTACACGAGGAGTAGTTCGCTGGCTGCGGAGCGACTTGTCGGGGGAAAGATGCATATTGGGTGATCCAATCAAACTCTCCCTGGCGTAGTGGTTAAGCTGTTCGCCTTGTGTTCAAGAGGTCATGGGTTCGAATCGGGTTCGTGTCGTCTTGTTTACAAGGTGGATTTTTTTCGGAGATCCCTGTGGATTATCACTTGAAGCTACGGAGTTACGTGCTATGAGTGGTACTCTCGGCAGGTGGCGTGCGCTTCTTTGAGAGGGACGGAGTACATATGGGAAACCGAGTACAGTGAAGTCAATCTTCTATGGCTTTTTAAACCAATCAAACTATCAACTTCTCTCGTGACATATACCCCGTCTGAGTAGAAGGCTCATTCAATAGGCATTGTGCTAAGCCGAAAGCTGACATCTGGTTATTTAAAGAAAGCTCAGAGACACCACCGCATTACCCACAGGAGGTAACAGCACGCAATTCCTTGGGATAGCGGGAGAAAAAAAAGAAGAAAAAAAACAAAAACGAACTCGTTCTGTAGCCTCCTTAACAAGTCTGTGACCGAAATTAAATGTTATATCTTCGTGCCCCCTCCACCATTTAAGTATATGTTGTTATCAGGAGCCATTACCTATGTGTTGCCGTGGCCTGAAAGGGGAGCAAAGAATAGCAACACTGTTTACCTTCCACGGATGTCGTAAAAGGAGACTAAGGAGGTTATGGGATGGAGTTGGCTGTCCCATCCCATATAGGGTCAGTGACCCAAAGTCATGCTGAAGTCGGACGTGTCAAACCGAAAGGCGCAGATATCGCATCGAGGCTGTAAACCATGACACAACGCAGTCCATTCTCTGGACCACATCTTGCTAATCTGCAGGAGTTTGAGAATAACGCAGAAGAAGGAGGAAGTCGGGTATTAATATTGTAACATGCACCAACCAACGAATTCTCAACTCATGACATGGGACGCCATTTTGGAAATTCTATGGGGTCGTCGACTGAAATAGCTATATAAAAAAATATTGATTTTAAATTAATTTTTCTGTGTAAATATGCGCAGCGCCTACACTGAAAAATCCCATTTCTATTTTCTGTACACTGTTGAAAATTCCATTGTTAAATATATTGGGACCACGGATCATTTGCTTCAATAAAATTTGGTGGCAACTCGGCAAACGTTGGGAACCTGTGGTCGAACTTGAGGACTATTATTGTATTTTATTTTGTTATTAGAGCTACACTTCGTCCTTGCAAGTTCTCCTCCTGTTTGCTACTTATAGATGACACAACTCTAGAGTTGATTTATGACATCTAACGTTCGCTGTTCTTCTCCTCATATCCTTCGTGTTCCCTGTCATGCTGCGCTATCTTTGACTTCCACCATTCAGTCTGTTGGTCTCTGCGTCACTAGCTCACCTGTATTAAGTTGTTCAACTTTAGACAATTGTGTTATCATCATCATCAGGTGCCATGCCGGGTAGCGTAGGCGGTCATGGCTCTCCACAGCTCTCTGTCCACAGTATTATGTATCAAAGTCGTTGTTGTTTCTTTGCCGTATCAAGTTGTCAAACTGTCTAATATTTTCTCACGTTGTTGCCCTCTGTCTCTGGTGCCTTCAATCTTGCCTGTTGTGATTATGTTCTCTAAACCTGCCTGTCTCATGAAGTTGCCAAAAAAAGAAGATTGCCTTTTTCTTCTATTGTTGATTAAGGTCCGTTTCGCATTTAACTCTTTCAACACCTCTACATTAGTTTTTCTGACAGTCCATGGTATTCTCAGCATTCTTCTGTAGAACCACATCTCTGTTGCCTCCAATCTCCCACTTTCCAGTTTGTTTATTGTCCAAGACTCGCACCCATATGTTAGTATAGGGGTTATTTAGCACTGCAGAACTCTCTTTCTCACCTCTAATGACAAGGTCTTAATACAAAGTATATTTTTCATTTAATTGTGTTATAACTGTTCATAACATCTCAAGCACGGCCATGTCGTTCTATAAAAATTAAATAAAATATGTACAAGCGTTACCTATTTCTGTTCTTTTTGGTATTTGCCTTGTGTTACGCCAGCCCCTCATTTCCAGTTTCTGGTTGTTTCCCGACACTGGAACTTTATCTCTTGATTATTCGTCGATCTATGTACATAGGCATTTCAATCATATATTTCAGGGTTACCATATTGGCATTTTCATGGCCAAATTGTCCATTTTTGTCCATTTTTATATTTTGATCAATTTGAATATGCCATTTTTTCAGGGATTCTATACCAAACCGGACAACATACGACTACCACCAGCCGTTTTTTAGAATTATCATTCCTTATTAGGACTTACAATTCAACTAGACAACACCACGACTCCTACCAGCTCTTTTTGGGACTAACAAATATAAATAACCCAAATATCGGAGGATGACCAACAAAAAAGGAAGTGCCGCAGTAACCATACAAATAGAGGTAAATACAAATAAAGTAAATAGGTTACTATATCAATATAAAATACAACTTCTTCAGGAAAAAATAACACGACACTGGGTTTCTATACATATCCAGGCAAAAACAACACAACACTGGGTTTCTATACATATCCAGGCAAAAACAACACGACACTGGGTTTCTATACATATCCAGGCAAATAAAAACACAACACTGGGTTTCTATACATATCCAGGCAAAAACAACACGACACTGGGTTTCTATACATATCCAAGCAAAAACAACATAACACTGGGTTTCTATACATCTTCAGGCAAAAACAACACAACACTGGGTTTCTATACCTCTTCAGGCAAAACAACACTGCACTGGGTTTCTATACCTCTTCAGGCAAAACAACACTGCACTGGGTTTCTATACCTCTTCAGGCAAAACAACACGGCACTGGGTTTCTATACCTCTTCAGGCAAAAACAACACAACATTGGGTTTCTATACCTCTTCAGGCAAAACAACACGGCACTGGGTTTCTATACCTCTTCAGACAAAAACAACACGGCACTGGGTTTCTATACCTCTTCAGGCAAAAACAACACAACACTGGGTTTCTATACCTCTTCAGGCAAAACAACACGGCACTGGGTTTCTATACCTCTTCAGGCAAAAACAACACTGCACTGGGTTTCTATACCTATTCAGGCAAAAACAACACAGCACTGGGTTTCTATACCTCTTCAGGCAAAAACAACACAGCACTGGGTTTCTATACCTCTTCAGGCAAAACAACACGGCACTGGGTTTCTATACCTCTTTAGGCAAAACAACATAACAAACACCGAGACAGAAACGTTCACAAAAGATGACACCTGGAACAATAACAGTCATTTCACATTAATTGCATGCGCTATAATTATAATTTCCTCAAAGACTATAAAGTAACATAATTATAAAAGTCAACACGCTGTGATATAACTAAAATAGACTCCGGTCCTAAGTTTGATAGTAGCCAACCTCGGATAATAGAGGCTTAAATATCTTAATTAACAAACAATTAAACTAGTAATATTGTTTGTCTTTTCTCAGTAATGTGTTCTTTCTCGCAAACTTTATAATTTCACATTTCCTTTCAGTTTCCACTGAAACAGGGCTGCAACTGTCACTTTCCAAAAAGTTATGTACTGCGTCGCCTTCTGCAACGGTACCCACGAGGTCCCAATTGAAATGGTCTTGTACTTCACTACTCTTCTCCAGATATTCATTTGCCTTCCAGCGTTCCTCTTTCCCTGGTTCCAGCCTAGCGTTTATCTAGTGATGTTATCAGGTTACTTTCTGAGGATGTGTTTTACCCATATCATCATCATCATCATCATCATACCTACAACTCAGTGTCTTAGTGGTGCGACTCTGGAAACATAAACACAAAAATTCCACCATGCATGTATCCATGTTCTTAATTCCTTGTTTGAGTGTGGAGAATCTTACTTCTGTTCAGTCTTTAATATTATCAATCCATATTTTCGTTTTTCTTTTGTCTCCTCAAGAGGACAACATATGTTGAGCATATTTGCATATGCCAGGGATCCTTTTCCATGACATTATGTGAATCCTCTATATTTCATTTACATTACTTATTATCCAATGAGGTCTTTCTTTCAGTGACTGACAGACTGTACCTCCTCCGTCCTCGCATAAAGTCTTACGTACGCGCATGTCCAAAGTTTGTTGAAAACGAACACATTTAGGTAAAAAAATGTGTTTATCATAGATAAGCAAATCATTTGATATGGTATTCACATAGACTGTATTCACATATATTATATTCACAGAGTGTATTCACGTAGATTATATTCACATAGACTGTATTCACACAGATTATATTCACATAGACTATATCAACTTAGACTATTCACACAGATTATATTCACATAGACTATATTCACATATATTATATTCACATATACTGTATTCACATATACTGTATTCACATAGACTGTATTCACACAGACTGTATTCACATATACTGCTGTACACAGGGCCTAACTTAAAGAAACAGAGATCGCAATAAATAATGGAAAACATATGAAAAATATTATAGCGTGCTATCAGTGTCACTATCACAGACCCGAAACTTTGGTTATCATTGGGGCAATCCTCGCGAGGTTCTCATAATCCCTCTCTAAACTTCACGATTTAGTGACAGTCTCTGGGAGGTGGCAAAAATCAATATCCACTCGATTACCTTGTCTTCCCGCCTTGTTTTCTCTCTGCCATGTGTAAAAAAAAAATATAACAGCACACTACAGAATAGTTTTTACAAGTTCCGTAGGTCTGGTGATATGCCAAAACTATTTTAATTTACATTCTATCTATCTATTGTAGTTTCTCAGCTTATCCTGTCAGGTGTCGCGGAATTGAATAACGATCGGTTTGTGGGCCATTGCACGTTTGATCGCTTGATATGCATTAATATTGTGACGTCTCAGAATGTTGGTAACTCCTTCAATCAACCTTCGTATTGTTTTTCCTCCGCCTCTTGCTGGTCCCATTATTATAGTGTATACAATTGCTGTTGGCCAATAAGGGTTCATTCTAATTAAGTGGCTGAAACATTTTAGTCTCTGTTTTTCAATATATTTGACAACTACGTTGTTCCAACAGTAATTTTAATCTCTTTTTTCCTTACACACTCTCGTTTTATTATGTTTGACTATTGGCGGAAATAAAACGGCGAACAACGCATTTCCATTCTCTGGACTACATCCTGCTGGAAATGTAGTAGGAGCGATGTCCAACTAGAAGAGAGATTCAACGGGAGTCTGAGAATGAACGATGATGAAGAAGAAACAAATTATTACTTAACGCAAAACATAAGGCACCACAATTTTTACAGACGTGTGTCAGGCCGAAAGGCGCATATATCGCAGCAATGCTGTAAACCATGACACAACGCATCCCATTCTCCGGACTACATCCTGCTAATCTGCAGGAGTTTGAGAATGAACGCAGAAGAAGAAGAAAGAATATGTCCGAAACACTTTATTTGCTTGATCTTTATTTTTTCTTTAATAAATATTTCTTCAGATTAAGTGTTGTTAGAACCTCTTTGTTTTCTTCTCTTTCCATGATGTTCTGTATATTCTTCTATATATCCACATCTCAAAGGCATCAGTTCTGTCTTCTAATTGTATCTTTATTGTCCATGTTTCTGAGCCATGCATTAATATAGAATAGATGTAGCATTTTATAATTCTCATTTTTGCTTGTTTGTAATCTTTTTTGTTTGTAATGTGGGTATACTGAAGAATAGGGAGAACATCATGGAAAGAGAAGAAAACAAATAAAGAGGTGCTAAAGACACTTAATATGAAGAAAGAACTACTAAGAGAAATAAAGATCAGGCAAATAAAATACTTTGGACACATTAAAAGACATGACACCTTATTGAAGACCTTACTTGAGGGTAAAGTCAAAGGGAAGCGAGCAAGAGGTAGGCAGAGATACAAATGGGAGAGTAACATCACACGATGGACAGGTTACAGTCTAGCAGAGTGCACCACCAAGACAAGAGACATGAGATGTTGGAGATACGTTGCAGCCAACCTTTGTTGCGGAGACGGCATTTGATGACGATGACGAATCTTTTTAGCTGTTAATAATGCCATTGTCATTCATGTCATTGTAATTACTTTTAGCCATTACTATTCTCCTTTTAACTTCTGTTTCACATCTGCCATCATTTGTGATTATGTGTCCGAGATTATTGGTAATAATCTACGTGTTGTAGTTCTCCTCCATTATTTTTATGTTTAGAGCCTTTTCTTCTGCAATTTTGCTGATTATCATGGTTTTTGTTTCGTTGGATGTTTATATTCTTTCCATATTTTTTACCATGGATAATGGTGTTTACTTATTTATCGATAATGGTCTCCTGGGTGTTTACATACGGCCAGGAAGCAGTCCTAAAATTACACACGGAATACAAATTGCAGCATTTCTTGTGGTCTTTCGGATTTTCGAACCGTAGTGGCGAGCATAGATCATACGTAACAAAACTTTGTTTAAGAGTGTAGGTACTGTTTGTCTACGTCATGTGTCTTCTGACTTCTGCCTTAGGGTACCGTAGACAATTTGATGTCTCGGCGTAACGTAGTACCCCATACTGTACGACCGTCGGCCAGTTCTTTCCACGAATTTTGATTAATTATGAAATTGTTTAGGGCTGTTTTGCAGATGTCCTTATATTTCAGTTTTGGTCTGACCTTTTTTAAAGCCTACCAGATGACATCTTGCAAAAGATAATGCCACTGGGAATGCAATCGTTTTACATACGATTCCTATGGCCAATCCATCTTTTCACATGGCCAACCCATCTTAAAGCAAATATGTTATTGTTGTGAAGACATGTTATATAGTCATCATTGCGTTAAACCATGGTTACTGGTGCGTATCTCGGTCTGATATCTCCGACTTCAGCACCAACTATTGGTTGGACAGGACTGTGGTTGTGCTCGATATCAGTTTTGGCCCGACCAATCTTTTCCAACCTCTGTTGGCTGGACTAAACCCCATCTCCAAAGGAGTTGGCTTTGATGTGGAAACGAAATATTAAATCCTGCTATTATATTTCTATACATTTATCTTAAATATGCTTCATTAACAATTACATTTCTATTATTAATAGCCTCTAACAATGTCCTTGTTAGTATCGCTTATATCAGCGGTTCTCAACCTTTGAGACCAGAGCACGATACATTAAAATAAAATAAGTTCAGGGCGCCGTCCAAACATATAATGTATGCTCATAAATAACTTTACACTTGTTTGAATAAAGTTTATAGATTAATAAACATAAATAGTAGTAATTGATTTCTACACAATTTAAAGATTAATGATACCCTTATGCAGTGGTACACTTATCACGTTGTAATTATGCTGATTCAAACAAACAAGAAAGATATTTAAAAATTGTAACTCACACCAAACACTAGTTGAGCAGGGAAAGCAGCACATAATCATGGAAACACACACACGTATTATCGTATACAGATGCCAAATATTTATATGAAAAATATTTAGGAAATAAAATATTTATTAATTAAACGTTCCTATTTGAAAAATCAAGGAGAACCTATCATGGCCTGCTATGTCGTGGCCCGTTATGTCGTGGCCCGTTATGACATGGTCTGTTATGCTGTTGCCTGTTATGTCGTGGCCTGTTATGTCGTGGTCTGTTATGTAGTTGCCCGTTATGTCGTGGCCCGGTACTCATGTCATATAGGATTTAAGTAACTAAGTAGCCACGTTGATGTTGTATGTATCAGGCAGAAATGCGCTGATATCTTATCTAAGCTGTAAACCATGACACAATGCAGTCTGTTATATGGACTACATCCAACTGATATGCACGAGTTTCTTCTTTACATAGAAATCCCAATTTTCAGGATAAATTTTTCTGTTTCGAAAGCTTCTCTCCGCCGAAGACGGATGTGTCGGGCCATTGGCGCAAATAAAACGGTGACACAACGCATTTATATTCTCTGGACTACATCCCGCTGAAAATCTAGTCCTGCAACAAGGGAGAACCAGCGGGAGTTTGAGAATGAACGCTGAAGAAGATGACGAAAGCTCTTCAAGATTCTTCTATAGCTTTCTGTGGTTGTCTGTCTTTGTGGGTTAGTGTCAATTGGTTTATTGTAATATAGTTATTCTGCAGTTATGCAGAAAATGTTCATCAGTCTGTGCTGCCTGTTCATATGAACACAAACGCAGGAGTTTTAGAACGAACACGGAAGAAGTACAGCTAAGTGTACATGTGTATAATGTTACAAATCAAATATCAATATATTTCATTACCTTTATATGAGACTGGAATCTCCACTTGTTCCCCAGAAACTACATAATCATTTTGATGTTTCTCCCATGTCATTTTGCGAGCTAAGACGATCTTTCTTTGTCGAATTTCGTGTATCTGTAGACTTATATCATCTGTTTCGCTGAAACTTGAAGAAGCTTTATTTTCTGAAACACCACACGAGGACGAAGTCGCAGTATCCGAGTTTGAAACATTTTTTACGTGTCGAAAACCAGAAGAGATACTCGAAGCTTGACTTGCAGGGTCATGATGTTTTGTTCCGTTGATAATATTACAACCGGAATCTCTATTCAAGCAATACTTGTTAATGTCTCCAGTTTTTAACTTTACCGTTAAAGGAAGACGATAAGTGTATATTAACTCACGTAATGTCCGCTCTTTATCTTCCCACAGAAAATCGTTGATATTTGTTGAAAATGAGCCTTGGAATGATATTGAATTGTCAGTATCTTTTGTTCTGTTGATTCCATCTGCGTAATCCATGTCGCTTTAAGTCAAACGTCATCTGTCAATGAACACCGGGATGTCCGTCTGACCACTGTCAGAAACTATCGATTATAATCCGTTTGTTTCTAGCGGTTAGCAGTGGACGACATAGAATATTTGAGACTTGATACCAACTCTCGCTTTCTTTTGAGTTAGCAGCACTGTCTGTATTCCTCATTATGCCTGTCCTAGGTATACACTCCAATGACAGGTTTATCTCATTTCACAGGTAGACACACCGTCAATCCTTTTACTTTTGGGCCCAAGTTCGTGGAATGTGCATGTGTGCTAAGAAGCGAGCAAACATAAGTCCTATTTAATTGCCGTTCGCTTGTGTGTACTGTCTAAAATTCTGTACTTACGTGGGAAAAACAGATCAAATGTACACTTCAACATTATAGTCACGCGAATAAATTATCAGCATTCGACGAAAATTATAAGCAGAATAGGACAAGCAAAAGCATCATTCCATACAATGAAACATATCCCATGCAACATGTCCATATTGATGGATACTAGGAAACGTGTCCTCAAATGCTACATTGAACCAGTGCTACTCTATGGAAGTGAAGCATGGACAATAAATAAGACATCAGATAAATTATTGGAGGCAGCGGAAATGTGGTTTATTCGAAGAATGTTACGCACTCCTTGGACAGCAAAGATTACTAATGAAGAATGTCTTAGAAGGATGGATGTGAAAAGATGTATTATTGATAATATAAGAAAAAGACAGTCAACATTTTATTGGACACATAATGAGAAGAGAAGGCATTGAGAATGTAGTGACAAAAGGAAAGATAGAAGAGAAAAGATCAAGAGGAAGACCCAGAGAAAAGATATTGGACAGTTTGACTAAATGGCTTCGATTGACGACACCAACAGAGATGATGACATATATGAGAGATCGATGTACATGGAGAAATATGATCGCCAAGGCCATTCTGCACGGCACTTGATGATGATGACTTGACGGAAGTCTAGGGTTTTACACCATTCTTATGTATGCTGTGTCTCGTTCTTTTCTCGAAAGTCGCACTCTATTCATATTGTCATTCATCGATCATTCATTCGATACACTTGTGCAAGTACCGTAAGTGGCCTCAGAAGATGATTCAGAATAAAGTCTTTACGTTTGTGAGCCTATCTTATATATTATTTCTAGAGAGAGAGAGAGAGAGAGAGAGAGAGAGAGAGAGATAGATGGATAGATAGATAGATAGATAGATGGATGGATGGATGGATGGATGGATGGATAGATAGATAGATAGATTAGATAGATAGATAGATTAGATTAGATTAGATTAGATTAGATTAGATTAAAATAGATTAGAATAGATTAGATTAGATTAGAATAGATTAGAATAGATTAGAATAGATAGACAGATATATATATATATATATATATATATATATATATATATATATATATATATATATATATATATATATATATATATATATATATATATATATATATATAGAGTGCATTCTGACCAGGCCATATATTCCTAAAGTTGGCAGCAGCGCCCCCAGTGGGCACCGAAACCTTCTGGGGGGGGGGGTGATTGTGGATTCAGAAGCAATTGTTCAGGGCTAGTGCAGGGGGTCTAGGGTCGGTAGTTCTTTATAGAAGAAATAAATAATATATAGGCCTAATAAAAAATTAATTATTGTATTCTATTAGTGAATTTACGATATAGGGGCGTAGGCCTAATTTGTAATATATTTTATGGTGTTTCAATTACTGCAATCCGCCGAAGACGGACATGTCGGTCCATTGGCGCAAATAAAATGTCGACACAACTCATTTCCATTCTGGACTACATTCTGCTGGAAATCTAGTAGGACCATTGTCTTGCTACAAGAGAGATCCAGTTGGAGTTTGAGAATGAACGCTGAAGAAGTAGAATTACTGCAATAAGATATTTATTAATGTAATGCGATCTCTCAATATGTATTCCGAATTTTCATATTTAAAAACATATTTAAATTGTATGAAATTGTTCATAATGTTATTCGAGCATACACTTTACAATCTTTACATATGGGTTATACATACGGTTCAAGTGAAGAGCTGCAAGATCACATAACCCTACTCAACGAAAGCTGCCTCAATCATCACATGAAGATCAACACAGAAATAACAGAAACAATTTCTATAGGTAGAAAACCCAATACAATCAACATAAAAATAAATGATCAACTATTGAAACAAGTGCAGGAATTTAAATATCTACGAAGCATTTTTACAGCAATGGAAGAATGGACAGAGAACTCGAAGCAAGAATTAAAAAAGCCAACTACGTAAATTATGAACTTGCACCAATTCTGAAACACACAACTATCCTAATGGAAACCAAAAGGCAAATCATAAATTCAATATTCATCCCAACATTATATTTTCAATGTCAGACATGGACACTAACTAAAGAACAAGAGAGAAGACTTACTATGTGTGAAATGAGATGTTCTAACTAGCTGTTAGAATAACATATTTTTTTATGTAGGACTAGCGATCAATCAACTACTGTATACTGGAGATTTTCTAGCCAATTAAAAAACAATTATGTAGGATGTCAATACTGTCCGGATGTACAGCTGCCAGCCTCGGGTCTTGAATATATTCTAAATTCTGACAAGACGAAATATTGTAGAGGGGGTATATTCTAACAAGATAAACTATTATAGAGCTAGAGGAGGTATTTTCTAACGAGAAAAACTATTGTAGAGGGGGTGTATTCTAACAAGATAAACTATTATAGAGCTAGAGGGGGTATTTTCTAACGAGAAAAACTATTGTAGAGGAGGAATTTTCTAACGAGAAAAACTATTGTAGATTGGGTGTATTCTAACAAGATAAACTATTATAGAGCTAGAGGGGGTGTTTTCTAACGAGACAAACTATTGTAGAGGGGGTGTATTCTAACACGATAAAATATTATAGAGCTAGAGGGGGTATTTTCTAATGAGACAAACTATTTTAGATGGGTTATATTCTAATGAGAGAAACTATTGTAGAGGGGCTATATTCTAACGAGACCAAATTCAAATATTGTCGAGGGGCTATCTTCTAACGAAACGTATGGCCGTGTAGCCACGTAGGCCTACATGTTGGCAGCTAAAATTCTGGTCAGGGCTGGGACATCAGATTTCTCCAGCGTGATGTGCAATTTTTTAAAATGTTGTACCACAAAGGCAAACGTAATTGTACAGATGAAATTCTGTGGGCTTCCACAACAGGAAGGTCTCACTATATTGACTTAATAGTCAGACCTTCGATTCAAACTTTCCGCTTGCGAATTTTCCATTAAAACTTTAATAAACACAATTTACGCGTGAAACAGACGCCACGGTGCAAATTTGAACATGTAAGGCTGGCGTCTAGTCATACGAGTTAGATTAGTGTGTTATTCCAAGGACATCTAGATACATGCAGAAACTAACCACACGAATTTTCGCATCACAGTAAAAGGCGGTTATAAACACGCAATACCGGGTTTTCCTTTCAGTACTATTAATTTTTACACGTTCGTAAGTTTTACTGATTAAAACGTGCCAAACGGGTAAGACTTCTGTGAACCAATTTTTATCAGAATATCTAGAAAGGGTACTAGCCTCATACTTGCACCGTAAGGGAACTTTACAGCTTAGTGTTATATCCGCATCTTTCAGTCAGACACATTAGATTCCAGCATGAATTCTGGGCCACTGACCCTCTATTCTAGATGGTCTATTTTAGATGGTCTCCCGCCGAAGACGGATGTGTCGGGCCATTGGCGCAAATAAAACGGCGACACAACGCAGTTCCATTTTCTGGACTACATCCTGCTGGAAATCTAGCAGGACCATGATCCAGCTAGATCCAGTTGGAGTTTGAGAATGAACGCAGAAGAAGAGGAAGAAGATGGTCTATTCTAGATGGTCTATTTTAGATGGTCTATTTTAGATGGTCTATTCTAGATGATGGCAGATGTAAAACAGACGTTAAAAGGAGAATAGAAATGGCTAAAAGTACTTTCAATGACATGAGGAAAATAATAGCATCTAAACAAACTAGAAACAAGTTAAAAATGAGAATTTAAAATTCTAGATCTATTATATATTTTTTAATGTATGGCACAGAAACATGGACACTAAACAAACATGCATTTGAAATGCGTGAATATATAGAAGAATAAGGAGAACATCATGGAAAAAGAAGAAAACAAACAAAGAGGTTCTAACAACACGTAATATGAAGAAAGAATTATTAAAGGAAATAAAGATCAGGCAAATAAAATGTTTTGGACACATCACTTGATGATGATGATGACTCTCTATTGGATGAGGCAGCCAGCTCCGCCCAAGACCTACCTATTCGCCCCCTACGACACGTATAGTATGTAACAGTGTTGCTATTTGTGTTAACCTTTTCATGCCAAGGCGCAACATACGGGCGTTATTTTATAATCAAAGCTTTGTTTGTTTATGTCGACCCTCAGGAATTACGAGAATGGAGCTCTTGTAACCTTTTGTATAATTGCGAAGTTTCTCCAAGAGCTTTATCTCATATTCAGAAAACCCAACTTTCAGCAGTATGCCATGTTTTGAGGGGAAAAGCTTTCTAATTAGAGCGGTTAAAAATGTAGGTGTACAGGTAAAGTTCTGTGGGCTTTCACAAGTGTAAAATATTACTACGTAAGTATGTCATCATACTTGGTGTTTGTTGATGTGTAGTGGTTGATATTATGTTATGTCATCATACTTGGTGTTTGTTGATGTGTGATGGTTGATATTATGTTATGTCATCATACTTGATGTTTGTTGATGTGTAGTGGTTGATATTATGTTATGTCATCATACTTGGTGTTTGTTGATGTGTAGTGGTTTATATTATGTTATGTCATCATACTTGGTGTTTGGTGATGTGTGGTGGTTGATATTATGTTATGTCATCATACTTGGTGTTTGTTGATGTGTAGTGGTTGATATTATGTTATGTCATCATACTTGGTGTTTGTTGATGTGTGGTGGTTGATATTATGTTATGTCATCATACTTGGTGTTTGTTGATGTGTAGTGGTTGATATTATGTTATGTCATCATACTTGGTATTTGTTGATGTGTGATGGTTGATATTATGTTATGTCATCATACTTGGTGTTTGTTGATGTGTGGTGGTTGATATTATGTTATGTCATCATACTTGGTGTTTGTTGTGTGGTGGTTGATATTATGTTATGTCATCATACTTGGTGTTTGTTGATGTGTGGTGGTTGATATTATGTTATGTCATCATACTTGGTGTTTGTTGATGTGTAGTGGTTGATATTATGTTATGTCATCATACTTGGTATTTGTTGATGTGTGATGGTTGATATTATGTTATGTCATCATACTTGGTGTTTGTTGATGTGTGGTGGTTGATATTATGTTATGTCATCATACTTGGTGTTTGTTGTGTGGTGGTTGATATTATGTTATGTCATCATACTTGGTGTTTGTTGATGTGTGGTGGTTGATATTATGTTATGTCATCATACTTGGTGTTTGTTGATGTGTAGTGGTTGATATTATGTTATGTCATCATACTTGGTATTTGTTGATGTGTGATGGTTGATATTATGTTATGTCATCATACTTGGTGTTTGTTGATGTGTGGTGGTTGATATTATGTTATGTCATCAAACTTGGTGTTTGTTGTGTGGTGGTTGATATTATGTTATGTCATCATACTTGGTGTTTGTTACTGTGTGGTGGTTGATCTGATTTTATGTAATCATAATAGATGTTTGTTGCTGTTATAAAAGTGTTTAAAAGTCGTAGAGGATTGACTTAACTGTAATCAGTTTCCCATATGTACTCCGTCACTCTCAAACTATTTGAAGACATGACTAATGACACCTTGTTGAAGTTCTTGTAGAGTCGAGACCGATCGTCGGTAGAAGAACCGTTCTCTAAATTAATTAGGCCTTCATTTGTTCCTTTTCTTGTTTATTCCCGTGTTTTCCGATGGTCAATATCTATATACTCGGAATCGCATGCCAAATATAACGAAGGTTACACCAAGTATTTAAATAGTAATCAATGGAAATCGTAACAATAATCAAAAACGTACCGAATGAAGGCCTGTTTACTTCTTTGCAATTAAATCTTATAGCACAATCTATGGTCATTTCGAGGGGAGGCGATCAAGAGGTAGGCAGAAATACAAATAGGAGAGAAACTAGCCGTAACCGTAGTCAATAACTGTTAAGGGTCACAGTCTAACAGAGTGCACGACCAAAGCAAGAGATGGGAAGGTTGGAGGTCCGTTGCAGCCTTCGTTGTGGAGACGCACTTGATGATGATGAATGTCTGAAATGTTTACATGAAAGGTGAAGCTATAACCTCATTTTTGCATATAGTTTCGTAAATGAAAAAAAACATGGCTGCTTGAATGGTGATTTTCAGGTTTATTGGTATTCTGGTGTGAAACACCTGTGTAATACTTAATGATAGTTATCATTATAACCAATAACACTAACGGTCTAACATGTAAAATAGATGCGCAATAAGAAGCGGTAGTACGTACAATGCAAGGCATAACTTTAATCTGACTATAACAAAATATTAAAAAGTAGGCAGTAGCAAGTAGGAGGTAGGCGTAGGCCTAGTCGCATATAATTTATAATCATAATAAACTTAGTTGTTGTTATAGATACAAATATTATAATCACTTCGATTAATTCTATGATAGAGGCATCAAGCTTATTTTTACTTGTTTAAGTAAAGTTTAAGGATACAATTTGTAGTTCGAGTCATAGTAATTAGGCCTTAGCATGCAAACTTATTAAATAAGCAGAGATGTGACTTAGACTTAGAATAGATAGATTCAGACAGATTGATTGAGATTATTATCCAAGATACTAGGCCTCATACTTACTTTACTGACTTCTGATGTAGAAAATAGTAAGTAATAGCAGTAGTAGGTAGGAGCCTATCTTAGAACTTAGCATGATTATATTATGTATAATATATATTTATTGTGTAATATGACCCTGTCATCATTAGAGTATTAGAGGTGAGAAAGAGAGTTCTGCAGTGCTATATATATATAACTCCTATATTAACATATGAGTGTGAGTCTTGGACAATAAACAAACTGGAAAGTGGGAAATTAGAGGCAACAGAGATGTGGTTCTATAGAAGAATGCTGAGAATATCATGGACTGCCAGAAAAACTAATGTTGAAATAGTCAAATGCGAAATGGACCTTAATCTGGACCTATTATTACCATAAAAGAAAAATACAATCTTCATTTTTTTGGCCACTTCATGAGGCAAGGAGGTTTGGAGAACATAGTCACAACAGGCAAGATTGAAGGCAACAGACATAGGACAACATTGTGAGAAAATATCAGACAGTAAATATTTTACAACCTGGCACGCAGGGAAACAACAGCGAGCTTGATACATAATGCTGGAGACAGAGAGCTGTGGAGAGCCATGATCACCTACGCTAGCCGGCACGGCACCTGATTATGATATATAGATTTAACATTAGGCTATATTATATGAAATTCATTATATTGGCCTAATGATAAGTTAAGTATAATTATAATAATTATTAACAATATGAATAATTGAAATTTCATTAGGCATGCCTACACACTAGGACTCAGGACAGCTACTATCAGAAACTATGAGTATGTCATGTTAATATTGTTAGTGACAGTCTCATACTAACTCTGTAGTTGGATTCATTTCCATTTTAATTAATAAAATTACACATGGTCTATTTTATTAGTATTCTAATATACTCCACCTAGCGGCACACATGGAATAAGAGAAGACTAACATGGTCCACCTAGCGGCACACATGGAATAAGAGAAGACTAACATGGTCCACCTAGCGGCACACATGGAATAAGAGAAGACTAACATGGTCCACCTAGCGGCACACATGGAATAAGCCAAGACTAACATACTCCACCTAGCGACACACATGGAATAAGAAAATACTAACATACTCCACCTAGCGGCACACATGGAATAAGCCAAGACTGACATACTACACCGGGCCTACACTTTCACTTAGAAAAATTGACAAGACATTAGTACCATTGTAATTAGTGTTCTTAGAATGACGGGACACATGCAAAACATGTTTATGCTATGAATATGATGGCCTCTTGATTAGTGACATTTTAAAGCTGGTAGAAAAGAACTGAAAACTATATAAATTCAGTAAACAGTGACTGCAACATGACAATATCTACCAATGTCTATCTATATGTTCTCTTTTCTCTGCTTTAGCTGTAAGTGGTTTGCAGGATTGAATGACGATTGGTTTTCAGGCTATGGCACATTTGATTGCTTGAAATGCAGTAATATTGTGACATTTCAGAATGTTTGTAACTCTTTCAATCCACCTTTTCTTGGTCTTCCTCTGTATCTTGCTGTTCCTATTTTCATGTTGTATGCTCTTGATGTTGGCCAATAAGGTTTCATTCTCAAACAGTAATTTCTTCATTCTACACATGATCTCTTCTTCTTCTGTTTAGCTGCTTTTCTTAGACATTTCTTTTCACACATACTGGCTGTAAGCTTTCTCTATTGTACTTTTGATAGTGTCCATGCCTGACGTTGATAACACAATGTTGGTATGAAGAATGAGTTTATGACTTGCCTTTTGGTTTCCATCGTGATAGTTTTTGTTTTAAAATTTATTAAGTTTATAATTTACGTAGTTCACTTAAAAAAAATTCTTGTGTAGATATCTCTGTCCATTCGTCCGTCATCTGTAAAAAATGTTTCCAAGATATTTAAATTTCTGCACTTGTTTCAGTAATGAATCATTTATCTTTATGTTGATTGTATTGGAATATTTATTTCAATCATATGACAATCATCTAAAATATGACAATCATCTGAAATAGATGGTCCCACAAGAAATCTGATCACATATTGGCAGGAATGTCTCTAAGAGCAGGAGTTGTAGACATATATTTTTACCTAAGGGATACTTCGCCTGAGGGCAGGACATGACAGACTTATTAAGCACATGCACATAATGCGACTGTGCCACACCAACGTGCTGCACTTGTGGAACAGATGAATAGACATCTGAACATATTCTGTATAACTGTTACGAGTGTGAACAATTGAGAGAAACATACTAGCGCTACCCTGCAAGCAAAGATATATGGAACCAAAGAAAAACTTCCAGACAATTCATCCATACTACTTGTCTGACGGTGTAGACAACGAGTGGTGAACATAAGACTTGTCTGATGGCGTAGACAGCGAGTGGGGAACATAAGACTTGTCGGATGGTGTAGACAACGAGTGGTGAACATAAGACTTGTCTGATGGCGTAGACAGCGAGTGGGGAACCTAAGACTTGTCGGAAGGTGTAGACAACGAGTGGGGAAGACGAGAAAGAAAGATCTCTTGGATAATATATCTTACTAATCACATCAACTATCGCCATAGAATGTAGCTAATCCTATTTATAGTCCATGTCGTGTGACATTAGTTATCATGTCTGTTGACAGCCTTCTGTTTTTTGTGCCGTCAATCATTTCCGATACCCTTTTCTGACATGCCACAATGGCGACCCCTCTTATAGCACAACAATAATACTACTCTCTGTAAAGTAGGAAATGTATCAACAACAATATGTTAAATATTAATTTTTTCTGCGTTCAGCATCTGTAGTCATGTTTTATTGTCAGGCCTGTCATTAGGATGAAGTCCACTGTCTTCTCCAGGTCAGAATGGCTGCCCCATAGCTTTTGCTTCAAATCTGTATAAAGTAAAAAGTAAAGTAACCCATAGCATTTATTAATGCCGTAGGGGTGCGAGATGTTAGCGATCTCACATTTCACAGGCTCTGCAAATGAGGGCGGTAGCCATCTCCTCTCCCTCGCAGTCTTTACTTCCCGGATTAATCTGGTACCCATTTAAGGCTGGGTCGACCTGGGAGCCGTTGCGATCTGAAAACATTTCCGCCTCAACTGGGGAATGAACCCAGGACCACTCATATGCGAAGCCAGTGCGCTAACCACTGCGCTAACGCGGCTCCCTTCAAATCTGTATACTCCTTACAGGTCAGCTGTCTCTGCTTTTTGTATACTGGGCAGTCCTGAAGTATGTATTCAGAACTCTGGGTTCCGGATGCACATGGATATGAGATCTTAAGGTCAGTAAAGGTACCCTATAGTCTGCAGTGGCATTTTCTAAGACAAAATAGTGTGATCTGTTGGCATCTCTGGAGGTGATGTATTTAAATATTAATGATAGTCAATGCCTGATTAAATAAGGGGACAAAATAAAATGTGACAACTATAGAGGAATAAAGTCAAATAGGAAAAGTGTATGCAAGAATAAATGAAAATAGATTAAGATCACAAATATAACTCCAACTAAATAAAAACCAATTTGGGTTCAGAAAAACAATGGATGCACAGATGGTCACATTATGACAGCTTAGTGAGCGAACACGAGATAGGTAGCAAACCTTATGCCAAACTTCTTAGTCATCTTTTATGACATACATTGATGGTCACATTATTACAGTGAAATCTCTCTATAGTGCATCCTTTTATAACAACACTTTTCCTATATAACAACACTTTTCAAAATCCCAAATCATATTTATTCTTCATAGTTTGTACAATACATAGCGAATTTCTGTTATTACATACATATTTCATCACTCCGGACCAAGTTGTTATAATGAGATTCCATGGTACTATTCTTTACTTCGGACTCAGGTAATGCATGGATGAATATTTAGTCATATCATAATTCTCTGCCAGAAGTAATGAAAGACATTCTTTGTTTTATTCTGTAACAATTTTACATTTTTATACATTTGTATACATTTTTGTATGGATTGATAAAAAGAATAAATTATTTGAATTTTATTAAAATGCATTTATTCTACTATTGCAGGTGATAATAATACAATATGGATTTCGTTGACTTGGACAAGGTCCTGGATGAGTTTGAAGAAGAGGGTGAGTCAAATCCCTTTTCACAATGTTAATGTTTATTGTTATTACAGTGTTAGGTCTAGGTCTGTGTTTAGTGGATACCAGTAACATGTTAGTGGGGATGTAATAAGCATTAAGTTACCAGCAAGTACGGAATGGAAATCAATACAGATAAGAGCAAAATCTTGGTTAACAGCAGAGACACAGAAAGACAGACTAACATCATGATGAATGGACATAAGCTTGAGGTGGTGAATACCTTCATTTGCCTCGGATCCAGTATATGCAGCGATGGCAAATGCAAAGCAGAACTAAAATTAAGGCTGGAGATGGCTTTAGCATCCTTGTCAAGACTAACTGTGATTTGGAAAAGCAACATCAGTGTTGGAGTGAAACTCAAACTGTATAAGTCGCTTGTGCTTTCTGTTGTGCTGTATGGTTGTGAGAGTTGGACACTCACTGCGGACATGGAGAGAAGATTACAGGCTTTCGAATACAAATGTTACAGACGAATTCTACAAATTTCCTATAGGGAACATAAGACCAATGTGTTCATAAGAAATAAAGTAGAGATGTGTGCAGGTGTCCAGGAACTATTGCTTTCAATAGTGAAACGATGAAGACTAGCATGGTTCGGACATTTATGCAGGCATGATTCCTTGTCAAAAACACTACTGCAGGGAACTGTCAAAGGGGGAAGAAGCAGAGGAGGGAAAATAAAGGCATGGACAGACACAATCAAGGAATGGACAGGACAAGATATTTCCACACTCATCCGCATCGCTGAGGATAGAATTCGCTGGAGGACTCTGTGTGCTGAAGCTTCCAATGAAGCATCCCCTACGACCCTGAAGGGTTACGAGTTCATTGATTGATTGATTGATTGATTGATTGATTGAATAAGCATTACACCGGGTAATTTACATTCCCAGATTTGTTTTGGTACCCATTTACTGAGAGCTGGTTGATCTGGAAGCTGTTTATGACAGGAAAAAGTATTTTTTCAACTAGGAATTGAACCTTGTACCTACTTATGTATTCAAGGTTCAAAAGGAGAACAATGAATAGTAACACTGGTCTCTAATGCATACCATAAGAGATGACTAAGGAGAATTAGGCATCTGCTTGGTTACAAAATTGTATAGAAAACTAAAGGGATCTAAAGATGCTATACTGAAGTCATTGTATCTGGCTGAACAGCACAGACAAGAGAGATCCAATGGGAGTTTGAGAATAAACGCTGAAGAAGAAGAAATATGCCATTTTTAAAACATGATAATAATATGCCATTTTAAAAACATGGTAATAATATGCCATTTTAAAAACATGGTAATAATATGCCATTTTTAAAGCATGGTAATAATGTGCCATTTTAAAAACATGGTAATAATATGCCATTTTAAAAACATGGTAATAATATGCCATTTTAAAAACACTTTTTGTAAATACATATTATGTGTGAACATTTGTTTACAGTTGTTTAAAATTTGATGTTGTTACATTTGTTTTGTGCATGTGTTTTCATTTCCTCATGTTGCTTGATAAGTGAGACAGTGCACGTTTGACAAAACAGGGAATCACCATTATTGTTCTGCATTCAATATTTTTAGCAGTTGGGGCCACTTTCAATTAAGAAATCAAATGTGTTAAGCAGAAAGATGCAAGCTATTGTATCTATACTGTAGACCACTTTTAAATGCATTCCAGTATCCAAACTACATCCTGTTAGCTGCCAGGAGTTTGAGAATGATCGTAGAAGAATAATAAGAATTAGCCTCATTGCTGAATCACTTGTATACAAGGAAGTTATCAGCCTTAGGCTCAAATCTCTTTATGCTGTTTATTTCAAGAAAGAGAATGAAACGTATACTGAAAGAATTGAAAGATAGAGACTGGAACATATATTGAATGACTTGAAAGATAGAGACTGGAACATATATTGAAAGATAGAGACTGGAACATATATTGAAAGATTGAGACTGGAACATATATTGAATGAATTGAGACTGGAACATATATTGAAAGATTGAGACTGGACAAAATATTGCATAAGAGAGAATGGAACATATATTGAAAGATTGAGACTGGAACATATATTGAAAGATTGAGACTGGAACATATATTGAATGAATTGAGACTGGAACATATATTGAAAGATTGAGACTGGACAAAATATTGCATAAGAGAGAATGGAACATATATTGAAAGATTGAGACTGGAACATATATTGAAAGATTGAGACTGGAACATATATTGAATGAATTGAGACTGGAACATATATTGAAAGATTGAGACTGGACAAAATATTGCATAAGAGAGAATGGAACATATATTGAAAGATTGAGACTGGAACATATATTGAAAGATTGAGACTGGAACATATATTGAATGAATTGAGACTGGAACATATATTGAAAGATTGAGACTGGACAAAATATTGCATAAGAGAGAATGGAACATATATTGAAAGATTGAGACTGGAACATATATTGAAAGATTGAGACTGGAACATATATTGAATGAATTGAGACTGGAACATATATTGAAAGATTGAGACTGGACAAAATATTGCATAAGAGAGAATGGAACATATATTGAAAGATTGAGACTGGAACATATATTGAAAGATTGAGACTGGAACATATATTGAATGAATTGAGACTGGAACATATATTGAAAGATTGAGACTGGACAAAATATTGCAAAAGAGAGAATGGAACATATTGCTTTTAGCGAAAGTGCGACGTTGATGATTCTAATGTCCAAACTTCGCTTTATTTTGCATTCATTCTCAAACTCTTGCAGATTATCCGAATGTAGTGTAGAGAAGAGAAAGTTCTGGAAGAAATTGTTGCAGCATGGCCGCGATATTTGCGCTTTTTAGTTTTACTCATCAGACTTCAGCATTGTGTCTGGGGCACTTTAACCCTCTAATGGAGTGAGACAGTCAATCTCCCCCCCCCCCCCCCAACATTCTTAGTCGCTTCTGTTGACAGGCAGAGCAGGTAATAGTATCTCTATTCTTTGCTTCTGTTTCGGGCCCTGTCAATACACGGGTGTAATATACAAACAAACAAGTAGGCAAATCTCAAACACAGATTAATCACATCAACATCATGTGCCATGCTTTAGATTTAGGTGTAATAGTATTATGTTAACATATATTCAAAAGTGATGTATGGTCTCATCATCAGAACCCAACAATCCACATATTCAAACATTGTCTGAGAAAAATTCAAGATGAGCAAGCAAACAAGAGGGCACAAAACTTGAATATGTTTCTACAAGAGAAAAAGGGGGATAGGTTTTGTATTGGACTGTTCTTAGAATTAATGACACTAAACTGCCACTAAAGATTAAAATGGGTGTCATTGGCAAAAAAAAGAAGATGAAGACCAGGTGACACTTCATAGAACACAGCAAACCTGGCCATAGGATACAGATTTGAGGCAAAAGCTATGGGGCAGCTGCTCTGACCTGGAGAAGACAGTGAACTTCGCCCTGACGGCAGGCGTGACAATATAACATGACAGCAGAAGAAGAAGACATAAAAGAATAACCATTAAAAATTGCATGACTATGGATCTAAATAACATATACAAATTACACAGAACAACATTATTTTGCTGAAACTGACGAACAATAGTTTCTGTCGTTAGCCTTTTGTTTTTTTGCGTATGTTAATTGCATGGAATGGTACCATAGAAGGACTAACAGAGACCACACAGACATAAAATCTGATAAAAGGGCATTGTGCCCCTGTACCCCAGCAGAAATATTTATAGAAGAAAGATAATTCCAAGTATAAGAAAAATAAATGTAAATGCTTTAGAAAGAAAAGCTTTTTTAAAAGCTCACATTAGAGATATAGATTGTGAAAAACTAGTGAAAACATAATATTTTTTAAATATGGAACTCTTTCAGAAAAACAAGCTCTCTCAATTGTCCCAGGCCAGGAACTAAGACCAAGTGGATACTTGGAGTTTCTGGAGAAGCACCATGAACAGGAATGGGCTCTGATCAATCCAAGCAAATTCTCTACCACCAGTGGCTATACTTTGGAACGTAGATCTGCTCGAGAACCAGCAAATGTTGCATATGATGATCCTTACGATAGTTTTTCCACATACAAGCTCGGTATTTTAACTAGCCACCATCAAGATAATTTTTCCCTGAATGTCCATGATATACTACCTGAGGGAAAAAACAGAAGAAATCAAAGTGCTATTGTTACAAGTTTGACCCGGCTCTCTACAAATAATAATGTTAACACTGTGTACACAAGTACAGAGGCAGTTCTAGAACGGAAAGGAATAGCAAATCGTTCCGAGCGTAAGGGGACAATTGCATATCAGACTACAGAAGTACAAACTGATGCGCTGTCCCCAGTTAGTGAACAAGAGTTACTTTTCTTGCCATTTCCCAAATCAGACATCCTTATAGAGGGACATGGTGATACAACTGTGACCAATAAGTCTATAAAGTTATGTGAACCAACACATTGCAATGATTTTGATCGAAACTACAGTCAAATTTATGCAGGTACAGTTACCGTTGATACAGGTAGTCAAAGACCAACAGACACACTTAAGCCATTTGGTTCAATCACAAACTTAATAAATGACTATCAAACCCAAAAAGCTGCAATAAAATTATTAGAAATGGAAACAGTTAATTCTAATCTGCAGTCGTCATTTTTAAACCCTTTTGAGAAAGATACCAGATTTGCATTTCTAGAAGGAACGAGTACCGTTCCTAGCTCAACAATACAGAATCATCAGCATTTATCTGTTGATTACTCTTACGAGCACAACAACACTGGGCTTCTTTATGAACAGACTGTAGGCCTTCATGATACCAGTAATCACATTGTAGACGACAATGGGGTAAACACATACCTTAGCATGCTCGATGAACAGAAAATTAGAATTTTGAACCCTGTAGAAATGCATCTAAATACAGACATGATTACCTCACAAGATGTTGCACCGCACAAACACTTATTCAAGAATACACAATTTCAAAGCCTTGCTCAAGAATTTCCCATAGCAGAACAGGAGGTAGATCATAATTTAACATCACAGATGGAATCCTTGCCAAAGAAAAACTACCTTGGTTGTGTTTCTGGTGATACAGATCAGTTTTGCTGCCATGGCACAGATACAGAGTCAAGTTCAGGACAGAACTACCTTTCTGAGAATGTGTTACAGAACTCGGATAAATTTAGGTATTTGAAACATTTGTTCTATGTTGAATACAATTATGCAGACATTTGTTCTATGTTGAATACAATTATGCAGACATTTGTTCTATGTTGAATACAATTATGCAGACATTTGTTCTATGTTGAATACAATTATGCAGACATTTGTTCTATGTTGAATACAATTATGCAGACATTTGTTCTATGTTGAATACAATTATGCAGACATTTGTTCTATGTTGAATACAATTATGCAAACATTTGTTCTATGTTGAATACAATTATACACACATGTGTTCTGTGTGGAATACATTTATACAAAAATTTGTGTTGATGAAACTGTTGACAAAGAAATTTCTAATTTTTAAAAACTGGCAGCAGAAATATTTCATATGTAGAGTCTAGTGTACAAAATATTTATCACATTTCCGTTCTCTGGACTACATCCTGCTGGAGAGCTAGTAGGAACATTGTCCCTCTACAAGAGAGATCCAGCGGGAGTTTAAGAATTAATGCCAAGAAAGTAATCACAAGTAGCATGGTAGTTAATAGTGAGCTTCCTTACTATCACTGAGTTATACCATGCCAGATTTGATACCACGTCTGGAAAAAAAACCCCCAGGCGATGATTTTTTGCCTGATACTACTACTACTATTGTACCGAAATGGTACCTGACACATGATTTAGGGAAGGTAAACATAACTTGCCACCCCCACCGAATAATTTATGTGGCTAAATACATGAAGAGTTATCTTCATCCCAGACAGCAGGTCGCCATGGGACTACTTTTAACTTTAATCACATCTTTCATTTTTTTAGCGTCACAAGCCATGAAGGCTTATTGCAGCAGACACAATGGACACAAGAACAGTGGTATCTGGAATCTTATCTTGCCATCTGATGTTCATAACTTTTCGGAGAAAAGTTGTGCGAAAGTGATTGGGTTTCCTCACATGACGTCTATACACAGTCCATGTTTCACTAGCGTATAACAGCACTGGAAATACCACTGCTCTGTAAACTTTCAGCTTTCTGTAAACTCGCTTCCTCACCTCTAATGAAAGGAACATTTTACACAGTATATTCAGGTTTTTCCCCCAGGAAAGATGCCGTTGCCCTATTCTATTTCTAATCACTTTATATTCTTTGGATTACGTAATCAACATAGCGGCAGGATGGCTGCCAACTTTTCTTCACTCGCTGAATTGTGTTTAAATACACCAGACTATGCTTTCCGACATGTGTTATACTGTGTGACATATTCCAAGTCATAGATGTTACTGTTATTCTCAAAGGATTACAATATTAACTTGTGTTTTTCTATTTTCTTAAGCATGTGAAGTAAAATTCTGTAACCTGGATAGTGTAACTGTTCAGACACCAGTCAACGTGTATTTACACACTATGACTCTCATGTTCATGGTGTGACCCGGTCAAGTTAGGCCCGATAGCTATAATTATCTTTAGCATTAGCAAAATGGAGAGCAAACTTTATCAAAAAAGCCTTGTTATGTTTTATGGGTATTAAATTTGCCTTTTTTCGAGGATTTGTCGAGAAAATCGTCATCATCGCTACATATGCGATGAAGGCGAAGAAGCTGTGAGTATGGCAGAGAGTTACGACAAGCGAGAGGATGAGAAGAAGTCGCATTCCAGGACTTACCTCTGGTGGTCTATGGGCGTAACAAAAATCTGAAGGACATCTTGGTCCATAGCCACCTTATGTCTTCTGTTCCCGACCATTGTGGTACTGTTCGTTGCTCACGTGGTTGTTGCTATACATGTCCTTATGTGGTTCAGATGCGCTAATTTCATTTCCCAAGGCCATTTTCTCCATCGATGAGGCCTTTACATGTGAATCCCGTAATGTTATTTACGTGATCATATATAAACACTGCAGCAAGCAGTACATCGGGGAAACCGGCTTAAGATTGAGTGACTGCTTCTGTAACCATCTTCATGCCATCAAGTACAGAACACCTACTCCTGCTGCCACACACTTCAACAGCGATGGTCATCATGGTGCTCTTGATATTCACGTCACTGCCATCAGATCCTGCTCCACCGATGATAGATCTAGGTACGCTCTAGAAAATCATCTTATTGTTTAGTTGGGTAGCCTCAAGCCTTTTGGACTCAATTCAGACTACACTTTTGTCTAGTTCTCAGTTAGCGTGGTCTTTGTCTTTATTAATTTTGTTCCGTCATTTGCGTCATATTTTTGTTCGTTGTTTCCACCTATATTTACATTTTTTATGTACTTCCTGTTCCTGTCCTTCCGGCATCTCACTTCCATATTTCGGTTGGACATGTTTGTGTGGTGTGGTCATTTCTATTCATCGTCTTTTGATGTTTTGTGCGCATCTTGATAAAGACCTTGTGGTTGAAATATTAATTATGTCATGTGTATTATTATTTGTATGATTTCAGCTTGTTTTCTGTTTTGTGTGTTATTTCACGTGAGCTTCCAATAGTGATATTGTGTCAGTCTTCGTGCAGTAAAACTTCATCATCTGTTTTCTGTATAAGTAGCATTTTCTGTATAAGTAGCATTTTCTGTATAAGTAGCATTTTCTGTATAAGTAGCATTTTCTGTATAAGTAGCATATTCTGTATAAGTAGCATTTTCTGTATAAGTAGCATATTCTGTATAAGTAGCATTTTCTGTATAAGTAGCATTTTCTGTATAAGTAGCATTTTCTGTATAAGTAGCATTTTCTGTATAAGTAGCATTTTCTGTATAAGTAGCATTTTCTGTATAAGTAGCATTTTCTGTATAAGTAGCATTTTCTGTATAAGTAGCATATTCTGTATAAGTAGCATATTCTGTATAAGTAGCATTTTCTGTATAAGTAGCATTTTCTGTATAAGTAGCATATTCTGTATAAGTAGCATATTCTGTATAAGTAGCATTTTCTGTATAAGTAGCATATTCTGTATAAGTAGCATATTCTGTATAAGTAGCATTTTCTGTATAAGTAGCATTTTCTGTATAAGTAGCATATTCTGTATAAGTAGCATATTCTGTATAAGTAGCATTTTCTGTATAAGTAGCATATTCTGTATAAGTAGCATATTCTGTATAAGTAGCATTTTCTGTATAAGTAGCATTTTCTGTATAAGTAGCATTTTCTGTATAAGTAGCATTTTCTGTATAAGTAACATTTTCTGTATAAGTAGCATTTTCTGTACAGAATACAGAAAATCTGTATTGATTGACAGGTATGTAAATGTTTAGAAATTGAGTCTGCTGATATATTTGTTGTGTCCAGTAACAAATATTTATCATAGCTTAGTAATAGACTAGTTTGTCAAGTTAACCTTGATGACATTACTCATGTGTTGCAAATATGTTGCATATTCAAATTAGTGAACCTCCGAAGATAGATGTGTCATGCCATTGGCGCAAAAAAATATGGTGACACAATGCATTTGTATTCTCTGTACTATATCCTGCTGGAAATCTATCGTAGTAGGACCCATTGTCTTGTTACAAGAGAGATTAGTGGAAGTTTGAGAATGAACGCTGAAGAAGAAGAATTAGTGATATAGATTTATCAAGCTGAGTCTAGTTACACAAATATTTTTTCCTGTTGAGTCTAGCTAGTTACACAAATATTTCTCATCTTGAGTCTAGTTACACACATATTTCTCATGTTGAGTCTAGTTACACACATATTTCTCATGTTGAGTCTAGTTACACACATATTTCTCATGTTGAGTCTAGTTACACACATATTTATCCTCTTGAGTTTAACTACACAAATATTTCTGATGTGTATATTTAAACAAATATTTCTCATGTTTATCCCTGTAACATGAATATTTATTATATTTACCATATTCAAACAAATATTGTTTATAATCTTATTGACAGGCAAAATCTATATAATTCTCTAATAACTGGAAAGATGGAAATTGAAAACATCCTTGATGACATTGTGAATGTGGGGCCAGATTCCAAGAATAGCAATGAACATATTTTCCAAGAAAAGATGGAAATTGAAAGTATTCTAGATGAAGTTATTCTGAAACAGCACAAGGTGCTAGAGCAAGGTTTTCTTCCTGTGCTGTTATCAGAAGACTCTGAACTACTTACTACTTGTCATGTTACAGATAGTTCATACATCGCTACTGAAGCTGAATCTTGTGAGACTTTACCTTCATTGAGTGATTTAAACTCATCTTGTCCTCCAACTTCTTCATATGGTCAAAGGTGTGAGACGAGTGTTCCAGATTTTTCATTGGGAGCTGGTGCCAGGCCTAAAGATCTTTCAGCCATTAAGAAAAATCGACCCAGCAGTTTAGTTGGCTTGTCTAACATCAGCTTAGATGTACCTGCAGTTTCCAAACCAAAAATTACAGCAGTTTTGGAGGATTCTTCAATTAATAAACAGACTTTGAATATAGATGCCCCAGTTTTGAATACTAATGAACTGCCAGAACAGATTCCTTGCAATACACTCCAAGATGACTTTGTTCCTGATTCTCAGAAGGAGAGCGAAGCAAGGTTAAGGTCAGATGATGCTGATATAGCAGATTTCGACAGCAAACATGATTTTTATCCACCGGTCAGTCATATTAATAGCAGCCAGAAAAATGCCATGTTGTTACCTCAAACAGACAGACTTGATGAGTCTGTGAAAAATCTGCCGATCGTTCAACAAGAGACTGCTCCTAATTCACAAGAAATCAGTCAGGGATATGAATATGATGGTGACACACTGCATGAAGGTAAAGCACATTTTAAAAACTCAATTTACATGAAATGTTTCAGATTGGTTGCATTCTGCTTTTGTCTTCTTTTTCTCGTTTGCAGTTTAATATGTCTACACAGCAAGTATTTGCCATGCAGACATAAGTGGATTGCATGATACCATGGCTCAACCTGGTACCTCCAACTTCAGCGCCTGTGCTTGCTTGGGTGGGACTGTGATCCTGCTTGATATAGTGGATGATCCAACTGGATAGTAGTTTCCCCACCTCTGTTGATTGGACTAAGCCCCATCTCCACTTCATGGATTTTGCCTCGATGGGCTTTTTGTCAAAGGCTATAAAAATACAGAAGATGTACTTCATTGAGTTTCCACATAGTACTTCATCCTTCTAAATTTTGCAACTTGCTGTCTTTCACGAGTACCACTCACAGTTGGAGAACATATTTTCTGGAGAAGGTGCCCACCACCAACTTTTTATGTTCAACATCGGAGGTGACAAAAGAATAAAAATGACGAATAAAAATGCTATGCCTTCAAACACAGCAAGTCTTTTGATGTTAGCAAAGCATTTTCAGTATTTTGCAGAATTTGAAAGGATCTCACACTGTTCAGTGGGCAGGCTTGGTCCCCCTCCCTCCCCCAATCTCAGATGAACAATCCTGATTTTGGTCTGCCTGCCCAAAAATGTTGGTCACCTTTGATCTAAAGGTTGCCAATATAATTAAATTTATCCACTGAAGAGGGATATATCGGACCATTTGAATATAATAAAACATCGGTACAATGCATTTCCATTCTCTGGACCACATCCTACTGGAATCTAGTAGGACTATTGTCTTGCTACAAGAGAGATCCAGTGGGAGTTTAAGAATGAGCGCTGAAGAAGAAAAATTAATTCGAATTATTCATGCTAGCATCTCATGTAATGCTTACAGATGATTCTGAATTATTTGTCTCTCCATTGCAGCACAGTGTGAAACTGCAGAAGGAATAGAAGTAGATGCAGGAGTTGCAATACCCGATGCAGGCATTACTGACATCTCTGAGATTTTACGCAATCCTGTTTCACAAGGCAAACTGGGCGACATTGCACCTTTCTGGATACCTGATAATGATGCACCATCCTGCATGATTTGTCAAACGAAATTTTCCATTTGGAAAAGAAGACACCACTGTAGAGCTTGTGGAAAAGTGAGTATAATCATACATGTGGGACAGCAGCTCTCTCTCTTTTTTTAAAATAAATACATTTTTATTTCGTTGTGGGTTAGCAGCTCTCTTTTCGAATTAACTTCTTTCAAGATATCTTCATTACACTTTCTATCTTTCCATGGTGTTCTTAACATTTTCTATAAAACCACATCTCTGCTGTATCTAAATTTTTTTTTTCCAATGTTCTGCTGAGTGTCCTAGATTCACTTCCATACATTAGAATTGGTTTTATATAACTTCTAAGAACTCTCTCACCTCAATTGACAAAGACAAAGATATATTACATGGTATGGTCTTCATCTTTTGATCACATTACTTAATCTTTTGATCACATTACTTAATCTTTTGATCACATTACTTAATCTTTTGATCATGTTACTTAATCTTTTGATTACATTACTTAATCTTTTGATGACGTTACTTAATCTTTTGATGACATTACTTAATCTTTTGATGACGTTACTTAATCTTTTGATGACGTTACTTTATCTTTTGATTATGTTACTTAGTCTTTGAGTGGTAGCTGGCTCTATTCAGGACATAGATGTCAACCCAACATTTTTTGGTTGTTGTAATTTTCTAGGCAATATAAATACATTCAGTAGTTTTCCATTGCTTTCTAAACGGTCTGGGTGCACAATTGCTTGTGGTGGGATTCGATCCCGCTAGCTTGGCTGTCACAGACATGAACTGTACCATGAAGCCGTAGAGCTGGACAATCTTTAATAGCTAGTTAAAATAGTATTTATAAATATATTTAATAATCTATATTCTCTATCAGACATTGCAATTAAACTATTGTTATTATTATTATTATTACTTTTAGGTGCTACATCTGATTCAGTGAGGGAAATCTTTTGGGTCTATGGGTCAGATTGGGTCTCTTTGATGATGGTGTGCCTCCTTCACAAGCGAAGATGAGCATGGCATGAAAAACAATAAATGCAATGAAAAAATATATAAAAAATACGTAATTGTCTAATTTGGTTTGTGAGTTCGTAGATGTCCGATTGGTGCCCGGAAAGGTCTATTGCAGTGCATTCAGGAGTGCTGAAGGTTCGGGTAGGAGAATTTTTGGATTTGTCCTTCCGCTTTTTGCTCTTGTAGATTGCTCACGGTGTTCTTTCTTTTTCAAATTTCATGATGCCAGCAGTGATCTGGGTGTGCCAGGCTGAGCTTCAAGTGCTGTAGTCTCACAGGAACTGTAATCGATGCTGCAGTGCTTGAGAGTTTTTTTAAGGTGATCCTTGAAGCACTTTTTCTGCCCTCTGCTTGAACATTTACCTTCACACATTCCCCATAGAATAATCTCCTTGGAAGGCGCTTGTCTGGCATACAGACGATGTGGTCAGTCCAGCGGAGTTGGGACCTAGTCAGCAGTGCATGGATGCTTTGCATACGGGAAATGACATCATTGTGGAGTGGTCTTTTGTGTTCGTCCTCAAACTCCTGCAGATTTGGAAAGTGTAGTTTGAAGTAATGAATGTCTATCAACAGAGTACTGGAACTGTCAGTCATCGTGTGTTTGTAGATATACTCTAGGGGGGGGGGGACCAGAGTACCTATGAAAGTGTCCTGTGTTAAATGATAATTATCTGATGACTAACTATGGATGTATTCTCTGTTAAATGATGATTATCTGATGACTAACTATGGATGTATTCTCTGTTAAATGATGATTATTTGATGACTAACTATGGAAAAAAATTGAAAATAATGTAACTAATGATGCAACAAAATGGAAGAGTTTTGATGACCTATGGTTACACAGGGAGTGAAATGGGAAATAAAACAGAAATTTACGTAGGGAGTAAAATGGGAAATATAACAACAATTTATTTACACAGGTAGTGAAAGGGAAATAAAACAGCAATTTATTTATGCAGGAAGTGAAATGGGAAAATAAAACAGCAATTTATTTATGCAGGAAGTGAAATGGGAAAATAAAACAGCAATTTATTTTTGCAGGAAGTGAAATAGGAAAATAAAACAGCAATTTATTTACAAAGTAAAGTTTTTGCCTCTTCTTTCTGCAGGTTCTGTGTGCTGGATGCTGCAGTCAGAGAGCTGTCCTGCCATACATGGAGAATAGGGAAGCTCGTGTGTGTGTGGAGTGTCACATTCACTTGAGTCTTGGTAAGTTTCTTCTTCTGCATGCACTAGCTGATTTTATCCTGAACATCTTTTACCAAACGTAGTGGTGACCCATGGATGGAAAATGGTTATGCATTACTCTTGTGAAAGTTATGGTTAGCAGAAGATCTGTCTATCTATAAACCTGTAACTCATCAGGGTTGTAGGGTTACTACATTCAATGCATCAACACACAGTCCTTCAGTGATTTTTATCTTCAATGACGAGTGAGCGAAAAATCTTATCTTGTCTAAATCTTATCTCATCCGAGATAGACGCAATCTACCTACTTCTTTGGGTGATAAATGCAAATGCAAAGAGTTAAAACACAGACTGTGCGTGGCATTGGATTGGAAGGCCATCACATGAGGATGAGGCGAGTACATGTAAAGTGCAGAGGTCAAATACCAGACTGCGAATGTGTTTGATGATGTTGTAACCTCATCAACAAAAGCATAGCAATCCAAGTCTAATTCAACTGTTGCTATTGCCTAACACAGCTCATGTAGAAGAAATTAGATCTGGGATCTAGGGACTCAGGTGGGCAATGGAGTTGTCTTTCTACATGACGAATACTTTGCCATCTACAAAATGGCGCATTGGAGGAAAGATGCATGGTGGGTGACGCAGTCAAAATACCAACTTGTGTCATAGCATAACCCTCCATCTAGTAGAAGTCTTTTTTAATAGTCATTGCATTAAGCCAAAATCTGAAGTATCCTGGGTATGAAAGAAAGATCTGAGAAACTACCCTACTGCACATAGGAAGTAGTTGTTGTCGTCAATATCCAAATATTGTTGAGTAGTTCTACTCTTGTCAGCACAATGCCATTCTTAAAAAAGCGCAGGTCTTCTGAAGTAGACTTAGTGATCCATACATTAAGTTAGCGACTTAAGGGTGTCTGTAGAAGTTTTTTCCTGGCAGTTGAAAAATAAGGGCAGTCAATAAGCAGGTGATCCACTGTTTCATTAGGATGAGGCACATACGAAGTAAGAACAAGTTTGTCACAATTCCTGAGAATAGTTTTAAACAAATGATGATGATGATGATGTTCGTCCGTCGTGATCGACAATGACCAAAAACTCAACCATAATAATAATAACAATAAATAATAAAATAATAAAGTTAATAGTGCGTTTTTAAATGACTAGCAAGTCCAATGCGCGCACAAAATGTTCTTTTACAGAATTGACAACAATAGAAGGTATCTGTGTGAGGTTGAGATGTTTTTTCTTTTCTATGTGTCCGCTTCTGTCTTGCAGTTTCTTGTCTGAATTCTTCCGCCGCTAGTGCTCCCGTTCTAATGCTGTAATGCCATGCTGTTCTATCCTGAGCGATGCTCTCCCAAGCGCCTACGTCAATGTTAAGATGTTTCAAGGATGACTTGAGCGTGTCTTTGATACGCTTTTTCTGTCCACCAGCTTTTCGAAATCCTGCCTTGAGTTCTCCATAATATATTTGTTTTGGCAAACGCGAGTTCTCCATACGCACAAGATGGCCTGAAACAAATACTTTCAAATGTTCATATCACATTCTGTACTTACTTTATTCCACAGTTCCAGGTGCAGGTGCTAACCTGTATAATCCAAGTTCAAACACTTCAAATGAGAGTAACACAGTAGTACCACTTAACCAGCAGGCCAGCAGTTATAACCCATCTGCCTTGGTGCCGGCAGGTGTGCTTAAGAGTTCAGGTTAGTCACTGTGTTATATCTATATCACCAGGCCCCAAAGGGGAGCAAAAAAATAATTGCAACAGAGAGACGACTAAGGAGGTTATAGGGTGGATTTGGCTGTCTCATCTCATATAGGGCCAAATTTACCCAGAAGCCATGCTGAAGTCAGATGTATCAGGCTAAAATGCGCAGATATCGCAGCAAAGCTGTAAATAATGACATAATGCATTCCGTTCTCCTGACTACATCCTGCTATGCTTAGGTGTTTTAGAATGAACACAGAAGAAGAAGAGTGGCTGTGTCTGCGAAGCTTATTTATCAATATTGCAGGGGTTGGGGGTCGTCTGTATTCCACATGAATTTTTTAAGTGTCTGCTCCAAAACTCCACACTTGATCACTCTTGTAGCAGGACAATGACCCTATTAAATTTCCAGCAGGATATAGTTTGAAGAAGAGCGATACTGCTAGATTTGAATTAAGTCAATGGCCCAACACATCTTTTTTATCTTACATACGCTCAGTGCTCTATACCAATTTCAACTGAACAGTGGGCGTCCATTGCAGTGGCAGTAGTTAGCCAGTCTGTGTATCGCAAACTTTTTTTGGACTTGGTCATTGTTGCTTGCCCTTTTTTGTAGTTGTCTTTGTATATGGCGACTTAGCCACTGATGCTCATTTCCTATGTAAATTTAGCCACTGATGCTCATTCCCTATGTAAATTTAGCCACTGATGCTCATTTCCTATGTAAATTTAGCCACTGATGCTCATTCCCTATGTAAATTTAGCCACTGATGCTCATTCCCTATGTAAATTTAGCCACTGATGCTCATTTCCTATGTAAATTTAGCCACTGATGCTCATTTCCTATGTAAATTTAGCCACTGATGCTCATTCCCTATGTAAATTTAGCCACTGATGCTCATTTCCTATGTAAATTTAGCCACTGATGCTCATTCCCTATGTAAATTTAGCCACTGATGCTCATTTCCTATGTAAATTTAGCCACTGATGCTCATTTCCTATGTAAATTTAGCCACTGATGCTCATTCCCTATGTAAATTTAGCCACTGATGCTCATTTCCTATGTAAATTTAGCCACTGATGCTCATTCCCTATGTAAATTTAATGACTGATGCTCATTTCCTATGTAAATTTAACCACTGATGCTCATCCCCTAATGTAAATTTCAAAATCTCTTATCAGAAATAAAAAAGATATGGTTGCTTCATCATATTAGTTCACGTGCCAAACAATTCCACATTCAAAAACAAAAATAGTTAAATAAATAGTTAAAAAATGATAAATAATTCTGCATTCAAAAACAAAAATAGTTTTAAAAAATAGTTAAAAAATGATAAAAAAATTCTGCATTCAAAAGCAAAAATGGTTAAAAATTCTGCATTCAAAAACAAAAATGGTTACAAATTCTGCATTCAAAAAGAAAAATTATAAAATTTCACATTAAATAGAAAAAATGTAAAAAAATTCTGCATTCAAAAACAAAAATGGTTACAAATTCTGGATTCAAAAAATAAAAAATGATAAAAATATTTCGCATTAAAAAGAAAAATGATAAACAATTCTGCATTCAAAAACAAAAATGGTTAAAAATTCTGGATTCTAAAAGAAAAATTATAAAATTTCACATTAAATAGAAAAAATGATACATTCAAAAACAAAAATGGTTACAAATTCTGGATTCAAAAAATAAAAAATTATAAAAAAATTTAATATAAAAAAGAAAAAATTATAAACAACTCTGCATTCAAAAACAAAAAATTCTGGAAAATTCTGGATTCAAAAAGAAAAATGATTAAAAATTTCACATTAAAAAGAAAAAAGCAAAAATGGTTAAAAATTCTGCATTCAAAAACAAAAATGGTTTAAAATTCTTCATTCAAAAACAAAAATGGTTAAAAAATCTGCATTCAAAAAGATAAATTATAAAAAATTTCGAATTAAAAGGAAAAAATGATAAACAATTCTGCATTCAAAAGCAAAAATGGTTAAAAATTCTGCATTCAAAAACAAAAATGTTTAAAAATTCTGCATTCAAAGACAAAAATGGTTAAAAATTCTGGATTCAAAAAGAAAAATGATAAAAAATTTCACAATAAAAAGAACAAATGATAAACAATTGTGCATTCAAAAGCAAAAATGGTTAAAAATTCTAGATTCAAAAAGAAAAATGATAAAAAATTTCGCATTCAAAAGTTAAAATGATAAACAATTCTGCATTCAAAAGCAAAAATGGTTAAAAATTCTGCGTTTAAAAGAAAAAATGATACACAATTTTTTATTCAAAAGCAATAAATGGTTAAAAATTCTGCATTCAAAAAGAAAAATGATAAATAATTCTGCATTCAAAAGCAAAAATGATAAAAAATTCCGCATTAAAATGAAAAAATTATAAACAATTTCGCATTCAAATGAAAAAATGGTAAACAATATCTGCATTCAAAGGCAGAAATGATAAACAAGACTATAACTTTTATTATTACATGTTTTCCTGTGAAGAAGTGCAGGGAGGTTTTCTATGGTATGTAGAAATTCAGGCTGCTTTACCATAGCAGATGCAATGACATGTACAGGACGGATTTTGATTGTACCTCTGAAAGAAAGAAATCCTGTCCCAACCGTGGATTGAACCCAAGACCTCAAGACTAGAATCATATTAAAAATGTAGATTATCATATTAGCTAATGCTAGCTGGGGGTGTTGCATCTTCCTTATTGACACTCAACCTCTGCTTGAATATTATAAAGCCATAGTAACCATTCTCAGTTTTTTGGCACAATAGCACATGATGCTGACATACAGTTTTTTCTGAGAGGTTTCCTTCAACGTTTATATATGTTCGCGCATGCGGCTGTGTCTGTGGGTCTCACCAATGACCCACTAGACAAACCACCCATGCAACAGAAAACCTTAGGAGATGACATGACTTTATATTGAGGTTATCTTTTTATAGAAGCTTCATGGCATGTCATCTATACAATCCTGTAGTCGTAACCTTCGATAACAGTTACCATGTTGTTCCGACAGGCCGACGTTGTGCTTAAACTAGTTACGGGCACGACGTGGGTGGGCGGAACAACAAAGAAACCTGTCGCAAGGGCCAGAGTTGTGCCCTGATGTCGATGTCTGTTTCAGCTGCATTGGACTAGAAACACCATCGAGTCGAATGACTGCTGGAACGGAGTGCGGAGCACTTATGGGAATGCCCCATGTGCTGTGAGGCCAGTTTTCTAATCAAGAATCAAGAATTTATATATGTTCATTGTATTCTTTGTTTCTTCTCAGGAAGTCAAAAACATTCTAGTGAGCCCAAACAAGTAATGTTCTCTGATGGAATCCGACCAGGTGGTGATCTCACTGATCTGGATTGCCTTGAACAGACACTTCCTGCCAGGACATCCAAGCCACAACAAAGTGAGCCATAAGAAACAGTGTTACTGATTCATTACCTTATTTTTACTCATTGCAAGTGTGAAAACTCTGACCTGGACTTCTAGTTCAGGGAGCAAAGAATAGGACAACTATCCTCTTTATAAGGTATGTCATAGGAGGTGACTAAAGAAGTTGGGGAGATAGGCTGACAACCTGTCACACAGAGCCGGTGGGGAGATAGGCTGACAACCTGTCACACAGAGCCGGTGGGGAGATAGACTGACAACCTATCACACAGAGCTGGTGGGGAGATAGGCTGACAACCTATCACACAGAGCTGGTGGGGAGATAGGCTGACAACCTATCACACAGAGCCGGTGGGGAGATAGGCTGACAACCTATCACACAGAGCTGGTGGGGAGATAGGCTGACAACCTATCACACAGAGCTGGTGGGGAGATAGGCTGACAACCTATCACACAGAGCCGGTGGGGAGATAGGCTGACAACCTATCACACAGAGCCGGACAGAAAGGCACAAATATCCATATATAATACAAATATTGAACCCAATCGGTCTTCAATGTCGTGTGTCCATCGTAGTCTTGGTCTGCCTCTTGTTCTCTTTCCTGGAACTTTTTCGTCCATGATTAATCACACATATACTCAGTAAATATTTAAAAAATATATATAAAGGTTAAATAGCAGTTTTCCGTGGAACAATTTTAAACAAAATTGACGTTTCAACCAAAAGGGCCTTTATCAAGTTTCTATGTATTGTTCTATATTTTTTATCTATTTATCTTTCTATATTTATTTACTAATCCATTCAGTTTTATTACCTTCTATTCACTCTTTATTTTGACAAATATATTCACAGGTTCTCAGCAAACCTGCAAACTGAAAGAGAGTAGCTTGACTCGCAGCCGGAGTCTAATACCTGAAGATGGTTTGCCACCTGTGACAGGTGTGAAAGGTGATACAGGTATGTCTTAATGATAGCATTATGTATTATATAATGAAACATATACCGGGTGTATGCAAAGTCACTAATCACACTGATGTGATTATATACACTGATGGATTTGTGATTAGACATGTTCGCAGTGCTTGGGCCATCACAGTTAAGTGTGCAGGTAAAATGATCAGGGAAGAGAGAGTGGTGCCTTTGCGGTTACTACGAGTAGCATGATAATGGAGACTATGGCGGTGACCAGTGCATTTGAGTGGGTATGCACATAGAAGGTAACGCAGGTCTGCATCTTGAGTGACTATGAGAATGATTAAGAAGGTACAAGTGGGTCTCGTTCGGGAACAGTGGATTGAGGCCTTGAGAAAGGTGAGGCTGAAAGTGGTTACATTTATTTTCATGCCAGGACATGTGGATGGTCGAGGTAATGAAGGAGCAGGTCAACTGGCATCATGCGTGGTTGTGGCACAGGATCGAACTGACCTTTTGAACTTCTTAAGAGATATAACACGCGAGAGTGAACTAACGTTGATGATGATTCCTTTTCAATAGCCAGGATTAAAGATCAGGGTTTGAAATGCGGTGTTGGTCTCTTCCGCCGGAAGTGAACATTTTGGAAGATGCAGAAGAATGATGATCAACCATCATGATGATGATGTTTGTCCGTCGTAATCGACGATGACCAAAAACTCAACCATAATAATAATAACAGTAAGTAATAAAAAATAATAAAGTTAACAGTGCATCTTTAAATGACTAGTCCAATGCGAGCACAAAAAGTTCTTCTACAGAATTGACAACTGTAGAGGGTGTCAATGGGACGTTGAGGTTTTCTTTTTTGCTACGTGCCCGCTTCTGTCTTGCAGTATCTTGCCTGGTCTCTTCCGCCGGTTGTGCTCCAGTTCTATGCCATGCTGTTCTATGCTGAGCGAGGCTCTCCCAAGAGCCGAGGTCAATGTTAAGATGTTTCAGTGATGTCTTTGAAACGCTTTTTCTGTCCACCAGCTTTTCGAATTCCTGTCTTGAGTGCTCCATAATATATTTGTTTTGGCAGACACGAGTCCTCCATATGTACAAGATGACCTGCCCAGCATGCTTGTTTTTAGGATAGAACTGGTACTGTCAGCAGAAATGTTATGGTGGATACACTCAGGGAGAGATCGGAGCAACTATGGACGTGTGCAGTTTGCAGTGATGATGATCCGATGACTAGCTAACTAACTGTGCACCCATTTATAATGGTGACAATGTTCTCTCTAAGGTGTGCAGCCACACACGTCACTAGAAAGTACTGCTCATGAAATGTACCACCTGTGGGAAAGTTTTGTTTAGGTAGTAGATACCCACATGGAAATATATCTATCTGTATCGATAAACCCGTTGGGGTCGTAGGGGTACCACATTGGATGCTTCAGCACACAGAGTTCTCCAGCGATTTCTATCTTCAACGATAAGGATGAGTGAGGAAAAATCTTGTCCTGTCCATTCCTAGATATTGTCTATCCATGACTTTATTTACCTTCCTCTGCATCTCCCCATTTTGATGGTGTCCTGCAGTTTTGTTTTTGGCAAGGAATCATGTTTTAACACATGTCCAAACTATGCTTGTTTTCATCTTTCACTATTGAAAGCAATGGTTCTTGTGATCAAACATGGAAGTATTCACCACTCAAACAGCTTCAGATTTGCTTACCACTCTGAAGCAGAGGGCGGAAGCAGAGTAAAGAATAACAACACTGTTCACCTTCCATGCATTTTCTAAGAGGTGCCTAAGATAGTTTTGGGGTGGAGTTGGATGTTCCATCTCGTTTAGGATAAAAGTGACCCAGACGCTGCCCTGAAAGTTGCAGACATCACAGCTAATTTTAAACCATGACACCACATATTCCATTCCCCCGACTTCATCCTGCTAATTTGCATGAGTTTGAGAATGTTCTCCGGACTTCATCCTGCTAATTTGCATGAGTTTGAGAATTAACGCAGAAGAAGTATATAATATATATTTGAATAGGGTTTAACACACAAATAACAGCAATTTCTCCTCCCTCTGCTCCGACAGGTTATATGAAGCCATGTGAAACTTTAAGTTGGAACAGTTATCTAACTGATTATAAATGTGAGTATTGAATATATTACATGTATATCTTTTGAAAATTGATATGATGCAGGGTTCCCATTATTTGGTAATTTTTTAAATCTAAACTTTAACCATAAACATTTTCAACAATCTGGCAACACTGTTGTGCTGAAGCAAGCAAATATCATGTTTTCCTGTAAGCTAGAAATACTGCTTATATACTTACAGCTGAATAGCAGATATGAAGTTTTCCTGTAAGCTAGAAGTGCTACGTAAGTACTTACACTGTAAACTAGAAGTGCTATGTAAGTACTTACACTGTAAACTAGAAGTGCTATGTAAGTACTTACACTGTAAACTAGAAGTGCTACGTAAGTACTTACACTGTAAACTAGAAGTGCTATGTAAGTACTTACACTGTAAAATAGAAGTGCTACGTAAGTACTTACACTGTAAGCTAGAAGGGATAAATGTTCTAGTGTAGGGTAACAACCCTAAACAGGAAGTAAGTGGCTGGAGTAACACAGGTCAATCGGGGTTCTGTCCGTTGATCGTTGTTCCCATAGATGAGCTAGTGTACAGTGCGGGCAATACCCAAATAGGAGTGTGAATGCGACGTGCGACTAGCCCATCCTCTTATCACACCCCCTTCCATCATACCCCCTTCTGTCTCATGGCATCGCACCCCTTTCTATCTCATGGCATCACACCCCCTTCTGTCTCATGGCATCACACCCCCTTCTGTCTAATGACATCACACCCCTTCCATCTCATGACATCACACTCCATTGCAGATCATGACATCACTCCCCTTTCCATCTCATGGCATCACTCCCCCTTCCATCTCATGGTATCACACCCCCTATTGAGTAAAGCAGTCATCTGTAACTTGCTAAAACTCTGGAACCTTATCCCTCTCATTAAAAAAGGAATGCCAGAGAAACATCAGTTCTAAATTGAAACTAACTCCATCACCTGATGGTTGGGGGGAGAGGGGAGCAAGATTGAGTAACACATACTCTCTAAGGGTACTATCACTCTAAGGGTACTATCACTCTAAGGGTACTATCACTCTAAGGGTACTATCACTCTAAGGGTACTATCACTCTAAGGGTACTATCACTCTATGGGTACTATCACTCTAAGGGTACTATCATCCTCATGAACGATCTTTAGTCATCTATTTCATCTCATATTTATACATATATTGGTTTATATAAAACAAACATTTTTTTGTTTCAGCAGCTGAAGAAGGGCCTTTGATAATGTATGCTGTCAACGCAAATCTTTCTGTTGGGGTCAAGATCATCAATTGTAAGCTTGCAATTCTCTATGTCTCTCTCTCTTTGTCTCTCTCTCTCTCTCTCGTCCTATCTTTGTGTACTGCTAGACGTCATGGAGAGCTGAAGTCTTCTTTCTATAGCTAACTGTGATGTCGCTTCCATCATTAGGATAAAAAGATAAAAGGCTTCCATTATGCATATGGCAATCAAAAATCCTTCCAAAAAGTCAAGGGCTTCTATCATCAGGATGGAAAGATCAAGGGCTTCCATCAGGATGGAAAGATCAAGGGTTTCCTTCAGGATGGAAAGATCAAGGGTTTCCTTCATGAAGATGGAAAGATCAAGGGTTTCCTTCATCAGGATGGAAAGATCAAGGGCTTCCATCATCAGGATGGAAAGATCAAGGGCTTCCATCATCAGGATGGAAAGATCAAGGGCTTCCATCAGGATGGAAAGATCAAGGGTTTCCTTCATGAGGATGGAAAGATCAAGGGCTTCCATCATCAGGATGGAAAGATCAAGGACTTCCATCATGAGGATGGAAAGATCAAGGGCTTCCATCATAAGGATGGAAAGATCAGGGTTACTACTGAAGCTTTGTGCAGGTATTTTGACACACAGTTCAATAGGATGTGGTAGAAGTAATTAGCAGTGAGGGGGAAGAGGTTGTGACAGAAGTGTAATTAGCAGTGAGGGGGAAGAGGTTGTGACAGAAGTGTAATTAGCAGTGAAGGGGGAGAGGTTGTGACAGAATTGTAATTAGCAGTGAGGGAATAAGTTGTGACAAGTGTAATTAGCAGTGAGGGAATAAGTTGTGACAAGTGTAATTAGCAGTGAGGGAATAAGTTGTGACAGAAGTGTAATTAGCAGTGAGGGAATAAGTTGTGACAGAAGTGTAATTAGCAGTGAGGGGGGAGAGGTTGTGACAGAAGTGTAATTAGCAGTGAGGCAATAAGTTGTGACAGAAGTGTAATTAGCAGTGAGGGAATAAGTTGTGACAGAAGTGTAATTAGCAGTGAGGGAATAAGTTGTGACAAGTGTAATTAGCAGTGAGGGAATAAGTTGTGACAGAAGTGTAATTAGCAGTGAGGGGGGAGAGGTTGTGACAGAAGTGTAATTAGCAGTGAGGCAATAAGTTGTGACAGAAGTGTAATTAGCAGTGAGGGGGGAGAGGTTGTGACAGAAGTGTAATTAGCAGTGAGGGAATAAGTTGTGACAGAAGTGTAATTAGCAGTGAGCATAAATAAATTGTACCTGTTTGTTGTTGGGACACTGAAAGGGAAGAAAAGAATAGCAACATCATGACATGCATGCAATAAGAGATAACTAAGGAGGTCTTCAGTTTTTCTGTCCCATCCCATAGATGATCAAGTGACCCAGAAGCCGTAATGAAGTCAGATTTTCCATTGAGGTTGTTTTGGCAGGATTACCTGAACTGTAATCTCCATTATTTTGTATGGTCATAAGATATAACAAAATTGGGCTTTCATATGCGGCTGAAAGAGTTTACGTCACAGTAAAATATATTTAAAAAAAAAAAGAAAGTCCTGGATATAGCAGCCAAGCTGCAAACTATGATACAATTAATTCCGTTCTTCGGATTACATCCTGCTACATAATACATAAGAAAAATAAATAACTTTAATATTGTGTCTCATTCCTTTTACAGTGGACTGTTGTATGAACAAAGTATCTTGGTGTTTCGTAACACATGGCATGGACACAGCTGGACAGAGTGAGATCATTTTTATGTTGGAATTGGCAGAAGAGGAACTTGCGAGTCCTTCTTTGAGCCCACCAAGAGAACTTTTTGTACATTTTCAAACAATTTATAAGGAAGCTTTGAAAGGTATACTCCAGATCAGCTAATATATTATTTGTTTTTACAATTCAATTTTTTTACATACAAAGTTTTCAGAAAGTGGCAGGTCTTTTGTTGCTGATTTTTGATTCTTTCTTGGTTCTTAATCATAAACCAACATCGTGACACATGGAACATTCCCATAAGTGTTCCGCTTTCTGTTCCAGCAGCCATCAAAGAGTATATAGACTCAAAGTCCCAGTCAGATGTTGATTATGTGATCTTTGTAACCTTCCAGAGAAGACACACTTCTCCCTTCACCCCTGGCTAAACCCATTTCTGACATTCTTTGTATGTACACATTATCATCTCCAACATCATCTTCTCCACTCTGGCGTAAAACAATGACCACCGTTATTAGGTCAGCCATATCTCTATTCAATACTGTACCATCAGCCACAGCATTGCTCGCCAACGAGTCTGCTCTTTCCCTGCTTTTGACTCCCGCATGACCAGGGCAGTATATTCATGTAATACTTTGAACAACCGAGTTGCTCAGTATCGTGACCCAATCTTTTCTTAACAAGCTGCAGAAGATAGAAAGACGTTATTGACTCTCTATGCAATGCGACCTTGAGTTGACACTCTCATCACCTTTGGGGTGACTACTTGCTACTACAAATGTCTATTAATAGAAGTGCAATTATAAAAAAAATAATTTTGTTACTGCGTTTTCCTGTGAAGGAGTGCAGGGAGGCTTTCTATGAGCTGTGGAAATAAAGGCCATTTTGCCATAGCAGATTTCCTGCAACTTGTACAGGAAGGATTTTGATTGAATTTCCAAAAGAAAAATTCTTTCTCAACCAAGGATTGAACCCAGGACCTCAATGGTCTGGGAATGGCGTTCTAGTCACACAGCTATGTGCTCCATAAGTACAGTTATGATAGTGATAAAATTGAACCAATGGTACATATATTCCATATGAACACTTTCTTTAACCTTTAGCACGCTGTGTTTACAATTCGGGCGATACATTTAGCCGAAATACATCATTTCTTGATTTCCGACAACGAAATCCGCCACCCAGTACGTTAAATCCAAATCCAAAAAAAAACCTGATTTGTAATTTTTTTTAGATAATGTTTTGGCAATTTAAAGTAGATATTTTATCTAACTTCCTGTTTCTGTTAATAAAATGGCGTTAGAGGACATCGTGTGATTATGCAATTGAAATCCGAACAATCTTTAGCCATCTTCATAGAGGCGAAGCGACATGACAATGAATAGAGTTTTATATTCTTTTATTTCATCTTATATTCAGTGAAATCATTATTTATTCTGAATTTAAAGTGGAAAACTTGAGAGGTAAGTACTTCATATAGATTAAATAAAATAGACCACAAGGTTTTCATTATGTGAAATATGTAATATTCAACAGCTTTCGATCGATCAAAAATACAATAAACCTAGATCTAGATAGGTCTAAATCTGTCTTTATCACTTTCTCACACGTCTCGTATCACACACACACAAACAAACAAAAATTACACCAATATATTCAGAATTTAATTCATTTATATGTGCAAATATTATTTACATATCTGTAACAACGAAGTTATTGCACTTTCAAAACAGCCACCAACGATTGCGTAACATTTTCAGAAATGAAGTCGGCTGCACGAGAGAAATTACGTAATTGTAAACACGGCGTACCTAAGGTTAAAAAGTTAACGGTTTATTACGGGAATCAGTGACCACATCACATGTCCACATTCCAACTTTTTAATATTATGCATAATTTCATACAGCTTTCATGACTTGGAGATTAAGAAGATGCAGCTTCTGCTGCCAATGAAGCGATCTGCGCACAACACACTAAAAAGCCCACCCACCCACAGGGCCATCCAGGGGGACTCTCAGTATGTTGCATGCAGAATGATGGATGTCTCAGTTTATGCGTCTTTAGCGAAAGATCATTTTGTTAAATAATATGTGATTTGTTCTGTAAAAATGTGGCCACTGATTCCCGTAATGAACCAAGTTGCCTTTTTGTACACTTTGAGGTGTATTTGAGAATAAAGTACAGAATTATACTCAAATCTTTTATCGATCACTGGAACACTTAGCAATGGTGTGGTCAAGATGAAGCACCATATATTATGAGTCAATACAGACATGCCCTGTGTGATTTTACTGAGACAGATCTTGTATGAGTCAATACAGACATATCCTGTGTGATTTTGTTGAGACAGATCTTGTATGAGTCAATACAGACATGTCCTGTGTGATTTTGTTGAGACAGATCTTGTATGAGTCAATACAGACATATCCTGTGTGATTTTGTTGAGACAGATCTTGTATGAGTCAATACAGACATGTCCTGTGTGATTTTGTTGAGACAGATCTTGTATGAGTCAATACAGGCATGTCTTGTGTGATTTTGTTGAGACAGATCTTGTATGAGTCAATACAGGCATTTCCTGTGTGATTTTGTTGAGACAGATCTTGTATGAGTCAATTTGAGTATCTGTGATTTCTTTGAATGTATTCATTAACCAATATTGTTTTCTTTGACAGGCAACATCATCCACGGAATGGATCACTTTGTCTTCAATGATAGCTTCATGACAAATGAAAATCATTGTGGATTTCTGTTCCTGCAGCCAACCTTTCAGTGTTTGATGAAGATTCCTTTACCTGAGCCTCCATATTTATTTGGTATTCTCATTCAGAAGTGGGAGTTGCCATGGGCTAGACTTTTTCCCATTCGCCTCATGTTACGATTGGGGGCAGAGCACAGATGTTAGTCTCGGTTTAATCTTAGCTTACTATTATAAATATTTAATGCTTTATTGTCTATTAAAAATAGGAAGTTATACTTGTAAGGAAGTTGTACGTGTAAGAGATTTAATGGGAGTGTGAGAATGAATGGCCAGAAAAATTTCAATTCTTGTATGAAATGCAGTGATAATTATTTTGATTTCCCTTGGCAATATTTACCAATTGATATTTAGCAATTATTAATTTAACTATTAATATTTTTATGGTTTGGGTTAAGAGAAGTTTTGTTTTACATTTTTACATAACTAACCGTAACCTTAAATAAATTTACATTAAAATTAATAAAGGATATACATAAACTTACATACATTCCCAAGGGCAATAATCACATCGGGGCCAAGGGGGAAGATACGTACCAAACTAGCCAAAATTTAATTAATTTGTTTATCTTTTGCACACTTCCCTCTAAACTAACCCATTTATCTCATCTGTGAGTTTATATGTGCAAACCCACACACACACACACACACACACACAGGCACATACAATGACTAAACCTATATGCACATCTTCCTTTTCATTCTCTTTTAGTATTGATCTTGTACGTATCATCCTTAATCAACTTTTTTTGATGTTTTGAGAAATTTGTATTTTGTATAGATTATCCCTGCCCATTGATAAGCATGAGAAATCGCAAGCCAGTATTCTTTGAGACCGGCCACACAATCATCAATCTTCTGGCAGACTTTCACAGCTATCAGTATATGTTGCCACAGATAAAAGGAGTTACCATTCAAATGGAGAACAAGAAAACAATCATCAACTTCCCCAGAAACAAATACAATGATGTAAGTCTGTGTAATACTTACTTAATCTTATTCATTGGTGTTCATTCTCAAACTCCCGCTGGATCTCTCTTGAAGCAGGACCACATTCCACTAGATTTCTAGTAGAATGCTGTCCAGAGAATAGCGTGTCACCGTTTTATTTGTGCCAATGACCCGATACATCCGTCTTCAACAGAATTACTTAATGATGAAGGTTCTAGGTGATATTACCTATTTTTAGCATTGGATGAAGGTGAAACAAAATGTTTAAGAAGAATCTTCAGAGTACTATTGACCAGAATACTAAGGACCAGAGTACTATGGCCAAAATATTCACCAATAGAGACATATTGAGATTACTGAAAATAAACAAAAAAACAAGATTCTCTAGGAAATTACAATATTTTGGCCATATCAAACGAAATGACAGCCTAGATAATATCATAATGGAGGGGACGTTGATGAAAATTAAAAAGAGGTGTACTGAAGAAGATGGACACAAGATATTAAAGAACACCTGAGCACGACGCAGAAGCAGGAAGATTGGCTGAAGATCTGCAGGAATTTTGAAAGGCTGTGATGACTGCTACATCCTGTCCAGGATATGCTTACCTGATGATGATGTTGATAAAACAACAAGAGTGTATGTATGTGCCACTCTTGTTTCCTGTGCCAATGATATATTTTTGCTGTTTTATTTGGATGCAGCGATACCTCAGTTCTTAATGCAATTATTTCCTAATCTGATTGGTCTAGATTCAGTTTTTCAGTTCGATTGCAAACATTTTTATACTACGTACAAGCAGCGACTAAGCAGATCTGGCCTAAGAATATTGGTGACTACTTTTGAGAAAGTAAAGGTGGTGGTTATGTTAATGACCGCATCATCCCTAAGTATGCCATTCTATCTATCAATCTATGTTCATTCAATGACAAATAAGATGCATATAGCAGAGACCACTGCATTCCAGTTTGATTTGTTGTAATGGCATTATATTGCTGGAAAGTCATGTTGTTGAGACCTTTAGTCATACCCTCTTTGATGGTTATTCAATGAAGTGTTTCTTTTTTCCTTTTCTCTTTATTTTGCCATTTAGTACCCATTTTAATGCTGGTAATTAAAATCTACTTAAATTAATTATAAGTACATGTCTGATATAAGCCCACCATTTTCTTATTATTGTTGTAGACATATTGTTATTGCTCTTCTTTCGCCTGTCTAGAACGTGCTTATATCTGAAGTCATCAGAAATACACATATTCCCATTGTGTGGGGCATCCTGATTGCTGTGGTGCGTCTCTTGGCTGGTTACTTCTGACTCAGCACCTGTGCTTGATAGGGCAGATTGTGGTCTTGCTTGATTTTAGGAAGGCCTGGCCAGTCTTAGTTTTCAGCCTTTGTTGTTTGAGTTGAACTAAGCCTTATATCTGCAGCAAGGATCTGGCCTTGATGGGGACATATTTGTGTTTGGTGTCACCTCTTACTTGCTTGTATGATTTGAATTCTTCCCAACCAATATTTAAGAATTTTCAAAGATTTATTTTCAAAGGAATGTTTGTTTTGCGTTCGCTCCATTGTAACCAGCACGGACATCCGTGCGATTTCCGCCGGGAGCGTGATTATGTTGTGCCACCGTTATGCGCCTTGTAGGCCTAGCACATCCGATTTCGGCATGCCTTGACAATTCGGGTGGGCTACCCTAGCCTGTGACAGCCTTCCTATCTGTCGCCAGACGGTGAATGTGTACTGACTCTATGCCGAGACGGTTTGTCTTTCACGTCTGTCCTGCACGAGGTGTTCCGCAGTCAGTGAACATGCCTCGTGTAATTAGACGTATTGTGACCGTGCTCATCGGGTACTAAACCTTTTCTCGTCCTCAAGCCTGGTTCCGGTTTAGGAAGAACTTGACAGAAGAGTTTGGCTCAGGCTCGTTTGTCTTCTTAGCCGAAGCATTATTCACCAACTTCGTGAGCCCCTCATCCAGGTCTGAATCTGTACACATATTTAGGAACGTTAGGAACTTATGCTTTGTTCTAGAGCTAAACAGTGCTTGTCACCTCAGACTGCTATGCCTGTGCCCATCGGGTACTGAACCTTTTCTCTCCGCGAGCACGCTTCCGGTATAGGAAAGACTCGACAGTAGAGTTGGGCCCAGGCTGGGATCACTGGTAACTAGAAGCTTGTCTCGAGCAAACAATTCTTTAGTTCCAATTTCATTGAACCGTCTTCCATGCTTTTTACACATGACGCTGCCCTCTAGCGCTGTGCATCTTTCTCAGTGTACTCATTGTGCTTTTATTTTTATTGGAACATCTGCCTGCTTCGTACCGACTACATTCGCCGCCCTCCAATGCTTCTACCAGACTTTCTAGCTTCACTGTCTGCCGACAGTGTTGCTGCATGTGTTGGCACAGTGGTGTCGGAGTTATTAACTGTCTTTTTACAGTCAAATCTCATTCCATCTGTTACCTCCACATTCATGGACACGATCCCCAAAAGGTTTAGCCAGAATCAGCATTAGCCGCTGTATTTCTGTTACCAGGGTGCGCCACGAGGAGGCACTTTTGGGATCTTGGTTATCTGCTAACCCTGGGTCCACCAAGAGCAATGCGTTCCCTTTGCACCCATCAAAGGAATGTAATTTCTTCTCCAGTGCTTTTATTATTATCCAGCTTTCGCAACCGTACATTAATGTGGATATTACATTGGAGTTGAACATTCATAGTTTGATATATTTAATTATTGTTTTTTTTAACTTATTGATGTTTGTTAGGTGGTTGAATGCCCTGGATGCTAAAACAATTCTTGTAGAAATGTATGTCATTGGTGAACTAAAAAATACTGACCCAACACTCTATTCTCTATTCTCCAATATATGTCAACATTGTGGAAAAGGGATTATTTATATTTTATTGACTCTTTCTGTGGGTGCCTTTTGCCAAATTGATATTGAAAGAGTGTAGAAAGGTAAAAATTGTGGCTACAGTTTGTATAGTTGACATAAAATGTTAGTGTACTGTGTAAGCAATGCGGATAAACTGGTTGTAACATACAGTCTACCCGACTAGCAATATTAGTATGGACATCTACCAAATTTTTTAAGTGGAATTAGTAAACATATATACATACCACTGCTAAAGTTAGATGCGTTGGGCCAATGACAATTCCTCAAAGCTTCTGACTCATCATTTCATGGCAGTATAATCAAATCCCATTATAACAACTTGGTCTGGACTGACAATCCCATTATAACAACTTGGTCTGGACTGACAATCCCATTATAACAACTTGGTCTGGACTGACAAAATATGTATGTAATAACAGACATCTGCTGAATACAGTACAAACAAAGAATAAATATAATTGGTGATTTTGAAAAGTGTTGTTATATTAGGGAAATGTGTTATAACAGGATGCACTATAGAGGGATTCCACTGTATTCCTTTGATTTCAGATTATGAAAGCTTTACGTAGCAGCAACGAGCATGTTATGTCTCTTGGATCATCGTTCAGCTTAGAGGTCGACTCCCATCTAGTGTGTATTCAGAGTGAGGATGGGAGCTACCAATCTCTGGCTATCAACATTCAGAATAAACCAAGATTGGGTAAGTCAGAGTGGCTTGTACCCTAACACTTCTGTTCTTTGGCAATGTAGTTTTCCGTGATATGATGTTAGGTAGGTAATCTGAAGATATTCAAACAGACTAGACAATCTGAAGGTTTGCTGAGACCAGGTGATAGTATGAAGATGTGCAAATAAATTAGGCAATCTGAAGATGTGCTGACATCATGCTATTGTATGATGATGTGTTAACATCATACTAGACAACAACGATCTTGATACATAATACTGGAGAGAAAGATGTAGAGAGACATGATTGTCTATGCCAGTCGGCATGGCACCTGCTGATGATGACTGTGGAGTTTACTTCTTTAACCTTTAGAGCCCTGAATTAAAATTACGCAATATCCCCCTGGGGCCTGACTTATTTTTTGGAAAATTTGCGTTATTGATGGTGGGTGTTTTGAAAACGCGATAACTTTTTTTGTTTTAAAAGATATCAAAATAATTGCACATCCCAATAAAGGAGTGAACAGTGAATATAATTGTGTTTTTGTTGTTGTTGTATGTGTGATATGACAGTTGTGAGCAAATTGTGAAGTTGAACATTTGGGCAAAAAACGCAAATCGCCATTTTCAAAATCGTAAATATATCTTCGTTGCGACCCTAATACATGAGCAATGTGTGGCAACATTGATAAAATCCTCAAAAATACCTATACTTAATGTATATATATTGTTTTATATCAAAACTAATATAATATGAACTAAAAAAACTAATAAAACGTGAAGAAATCGCATATAATGTCAATCCGGTCAACACTAGGTCTAGCCCGACACACAACGTAATTATTGTCCATGCACACACGTGGCATCCTTGATACATATTATTTTTGTGTTTTTGAATGAATATACACACATTCTTATCAAATAACAACATATTAAACACAAAAAACAACAATTAGAACATGTAGTCACGATCACCATGCCACGTGGTACTCAATTTGATAGTAAAATACGGCAGAAAATAGCGAAAGTCGCTCTAGAAATGCATTGACAAATTCAACCGGCTTTCTCTCTCTTACAATGCTAATGTGTAAAGGAATTTGACCTTTAAACTGTGACGTATTCCTAGCTTCATGTGGCGGGAATTCTACGTCATATACGCTTTAACTTCATGAAGTTCCGTACTCGGGAATGGAGCAATATCGTATGGCGCATGATTGTGACCACAGGCAAGGTGGGACCCACACTCAAGGCGCAATGTTACGACCATAGGGTCCTAAAGGTTAATACATCTTCAGGTGTGGCACATGGTCTAGAGGTTAGAGCAGTTGGCCTCATATCTGTGAAGTTCACAGTTCGACTCCCAGTAAGGACTGGGTTTTTATCCTTCGACGGATAAATAAAAAACTCATTGTGTACACTTTGTGTTGACAGCAAGGGTATGCAGCCTTTATCACACAGCCACAAGTACCATCTCCCTGCAACTCCTTAACGGGAAACATGTATTGACAATACATCCTCTATCTGCTATTATCACGGTACCCAAATATTTGAATATATATTTTTGAATATATATTTATTGAGACTGGTCCCATCAACTTTGATGTTGCATTCTGCAGGGTATTTGCTCTTTGTTATTAAAATTTCATTCTACAATTCTACAATTCAAACTAAGCTCTTTTGTTGTGACTTTCTTTTGCAATGTTTTGATTTCTTGTAACTCTGTTTCATTTTCAGCTATCAAAATTGTATCATTAGCAGGTTTTGTTAGTGCCCTTCAACTGATATTGAACGGCAAATGAATTGTATTTTGTTGATTTTACAGTAACAGGTGCCAGTTTTGTTGTGTTCAACGGGGCTCTGAAGTTAAGTTCAGGCATACGTGCAAAGTCCAGCATTGTCGAGGATGGTATTATGGTACAGATCTTGCCAGAAGTGTTAGCTAGCATTAAAGAATCTATGAAGAACATGGTGGATTATGTCATTGAGTGTGGACCAGTGGGGGAGACAACTACGAGTGAGGAAACTGTAGAGCTCAGATGGGTGGATAATTACAGAAATTTCAATATTGGGTAAGTATTTTAGTGGACAGAAAGTTGCAATAATTACATGATTGGGTAAGTATTTTAGTGGACAGAAAGTTGCAATAATTACATGATTGGCTAAACACAGTCTTCCTCTATGTGGCATGTGTTTTTCAGAACATTGTCCACTGGGAGATGAGCTACTATGTAAGTCTCAGTTCTGGGCATGCTCATCTGCTTCTCCCAGTGTCAGGTCAAAGGTTAAGGTAATGTGAGTTATGAACCACTTTGTGGTTAGAGCCAATTAGTTTTATGAACTGGGTGTGCAAAACAGGCTCACACTCAACCCTGCTACCTCGCGGACTAAATTTGAGCCACCTAGTTTGATGAACTGTACGTGCGAGATGTGGGGAGCCGCGTTAGCGCAGTGGCTTCGCATATGAGTGGTCCTTGGTTCATTCCCCAGTTGAGGCGGAAATGATTTTCAGATCGCAACGGCTCCCGGGTCGACCCAGCCTTAAATGGGTACCGGATTAATCCGGGAAGTAAAGACTGCGAGGGAGAGGAGATGGCTACCGCCCTCATTTGCAGAGCCTCTGAAATGTGAGATCGCTAACATCTCACACCCCTATGGCATTAATAAATGCTATGGGTTACTTAATTTTTTTTTTTATGTGCGAGATGAGCTCACACTCAACTCTGCTACCTCGTTGACTAAATTTGAATCACCTAGTTTGACGAGCTCACAATCAACTCTCACTGGCTAAGTTAATAATTAGAAGATATCCCAATGAAATGTTGCAGGAAAAAGGCGCAGCAAAAAGGCAGATAAAGATGATGATGGACCAGAGACAGCGCTGACAGTTTGAACACATCCTTGACTAGCACAGGTCAACTCACCTAGAAGTCATAAACTGATCACAGCATCCTTAAAGAAGACTTAAATTCTGGAAAGAATATGTCACCTGAAAGAAGACATGAAAGAATATGTCACCTGAAAGAAGACATGAAAGAATATGTCACCTGAAAGAAGACCTGCAAGATGCAATGCACACAATTCATAATTTTATATATAGTTTGATACTACAGGCAACAGTTGAGGGAGGAAGAAGCACAGGAAAACAGACAATAAAATCATGGACACACAACATCGACTGAAGGCTTGGATGTTTCCTCACTCATCTGCATTTTGAAAATAGAAGTCGATGGAGGACTGTGTGTTGATGTATCCAATGTAGTACCCCTACAACCCTGACGGGCTATATGCTTATTGATACATGTTTATACAAAATGTAAAATATGTTGTTCCTGATGTTTGTTTCTGGTGTATTTATTAATTTCTTCTTCAATACACTCAAACTCCACTGACTCTCTCATGTAGCAGGACAATGGTTCTACTAGATTTCTAGCAGAATGTAGTTTAGAAAATGGAAATTAAATACGTTGTGTCACCGTTTTATTTGCGTCAGTGGCCTGACACATCCATCTTTGGTGATATTTTGTTAATTTAAAAATGTAACTTTCATTTTCTGTTCTATGAGTCTGATCCGTTTTAAATTTCTTTAATCTATATACAGAGTAAAGAGCTATCTAGATGGAACTTCATTAGAAGGTGTTGAAGGGATTAGTGTAAAATGCCCATCAGACTACCTCAATGGAAACCTGGCAATTCGATGGACCAAAGTTTATTTGCTTGAACATGAAGATTTGTCATCTAGTGACTCAGACCCCTTGCACGTGAGTCAGATAATGAAGGAGATAGCGCATGCCTGCTGCATGGCACTGGTCAATAATTTAGATGATTTGAAGAAAGAGGGTCAGGTCAAGCTTGGACTTCGAGTCAACCTGAACAGAGAGTTGGTAAGTCATTTATCATACACTCAATTTTAATTTCTCTTTTTAATAATTCTTATATCAATCTTCATATTTTTCTTCATTTGTTTTTAAACTCCTGCAGGTTAACAGAATGTGGTCCAGATAATGTAATGTGTTGTTTACAACTTAGCTCCGGAGGTGCAAAGATTTCCGTACTGCTCTCTTGTGGACCCAAGGTTAACAGATAACCAACATTCTATAAATACCTCCTCATAGAGCACACTGGAAACAGAGATATAGCTGTTGTTGTTGTGTTCCTGGCCAACACCTGTAATGAACGTGTCCGTGTATTTGAAGGCTGTAGATGGAATGAGAGCTGCCTGCAAAAAATACTAGCAATATTTCCGACACTTCTATGTCAACATGTTTGTCAGCACACAGTGACGTAAGACATCTGTGCATCTCGTCTCAGTCAGCCGAAATGCAAAAAACATTGGAGAGGCGGCCAATCTCGATGTCTGATATAGGCAAATTTCACTAGAATATGGTGATCCTTAGAGTACACATTGAATCTGGAAAAAGCAAGATACACTGGAAGGCAGCATTGTGTATGTGAAAGTATATAGTGGCAACAAAGTAAAAATTGTTCAGAATGAGACCTGTCGACGGAAGGGCTGTTCATGCTCGAGAACACACAGAAGACCACACAGAAGACCACACATCCCAGCACAATTGAACTCATTGAAGGTAGCAGTCATGACCAGGTATTGGAAACACTAACTTGAACATGTAGTCCTGTGTATGATAAAAATTTTTAAAATTCAGCTACCATTGACAAAGGAAAAGCATTAACTAAGAGAGGTCATTGTTCAAATTTCTGACCGAAGCAGTATTGAGGCTTGGACTATGGATGCTGTGGGCAATGTAAAAAGGGGGCAAGTCCTTGTTTTTAGGACATAGCAAACCTAGTCTAATTCTACTGTTGCCATTGCCCAACATGGCTCATACAGATAATTTGGTTCAGTACCCAAGGGCAGAGAGGAGAAAATGTCTTTCTTACACGAGATTTGTTTGCAGACTGAGAAGCTCTCTGTCCGAGATAGTTGCAATTCACCTACTTCTTTGTGTGATAGATGCATATATATGGTTGGGAACAATTCAAGTCAAACAAACAAGCACCAAACAGTGATATGTTTCTACAACAATAAGAAGTAAACAATGGACTTATATTGGACATTTTAGAATGAATGAAAACAGACTGCATCTACAAGAATTAAAATGGGTATCAGATGGCAAAAGGTAAAGAGGAAGACAGAGAGACACTTCGCAGAACAACCATCAAAGAGGGTATGACTATGGGTCTCAACAATCATCAAAGAGGGTATGACTATGTGTCTCAACAACCATCAAAGAGGGTATGACTATGGGTCTCAACAACCATCAAAGAGGGTATGACTGTGTCTCAACAACCATCAAAGAGGGTATGACTATGGGTCTCAACAACCATCAAAGAGGGTATGACAATGTGTCTCAACAACCATCAAAGAGGGTATGACTATGTGTCTCAACAACCATCAAAGAGGGTATGACTATGGGTCTCAACAACCATCAAAGAGGGTATGACTATGGGTCTCAACAACCATCAAAGAGGGTATGACAATGTGTCTCAACAACCATCAAAGAGGGTATGACTATGTGTCTCAACAACCATCAAAGAGGGTATGACTATGGGTCTCAACAACCATCAAAGAGGGTATGACTATGGGTCTCAACAACCATCAAAGAGGGTATGACTATGTGTCTCGACAACCATCAAAGAGGGTATGACTATGTGTCTCGACAACCATCAAAGAGGGTATGACTATGTGTCTCAACAACCATCAAAGAGGGTATGACTATGTGTCTCAACAACCATCAAAGAGGGTATGACTATGGGTCTCAACAACATTCAAGAATTACATAGAGATTGGAGATCTGTGGTTTCTGCATCATATATATATATATATATATATATATATATATATAATATATATATATATATATATATATATATATATATATATATATATATATACACCATATTTGTCGCTGAAGGAACATACATAGATAGAGATAGGATCACCAGAAATTATATAAATTTATCTATCCTTCTTTTCTCTATTTTATCTGTAAGGTGTCACTGGTTTGAATGCCAATCGGTTTTCAGGATATGCGTGCTTGGTTACTTGATATGCATTAATATTGTGACATCTCAGAAAACGAATGCAGAAGAAATTTTTTTGTTTATTCTTTTAGTCTTTTATTCATTATTTCTTTCTATTTCAAGATTGGCTACGAGATTGGATCCAACGGCCAGTCTCTATCTATGAGCATGCTGAACAACCTGGACATGTTTCTGGGTACCCTATCATACATCAAACATCGGAAAAAGGAATCATCCTTGAGTTTGTATTCAACATCATTGACTGAATACTGTTATTGTTTTCCTAATGTTATTTTTTGCAGAATGTTTTGTTGGAATCCTGAAAATAATAATTATTTTTTGAACTAGCACAGGAAGCAACAGATTATTACATTTGTGATACTGTGATATCTTACTCCTAGTGTAGATTTGTGAGGTATATCTCAATGTGTGATGATCTGGCGTGTGAAGGAATAGATCTGACAGTACGGTCAACAGATTCTAAAACTATTTGAAGTTATTCTAAAAGTGCAATATTTAAATTATTAATTGCAAGGGGCCTGGAACACATCAATTGCGATCTACTGGTAGGCACAAGAATATATTTAGTAAATTATCAGAATTTGGAAAGAATCTTAAAAATGTCACCAATTTGAAAAAAAACCCTATCTTATTCCTCTTCTTCAGTTAATTCCACTACTCTAACCAGATCTCTTATAATATGGCAATGGCCCTACAAGATTTTCATTAGGAAGTAGTCTAGAAAATAAAAATGCATTGTATCGCTGTTTTATTTGGTTCAGTGGCTTGTCACATCTGTCTTCGGTGGTAAAAACCATCTAAACCGAGGGAAATAAAAGCCAGATTTAATATGTTATCTTTATACAGTCATATTTCATTATAACAGCTTGGCCCAGACCAGTGGAATATTTATGTTATAAATAAAAATTTGCTATATACAGTACAAACAATAAATATAATTGGGGATTATGAAAATTTGTTATAAGAAAAAATATATATAAAGTTGTTATATAGGGAAATGTTTGATAAAACTTTGCGCTGTAAAGAGCTTCCACTGTACCAACATTATGAAACCAACACCTGACATGGATGCATATTTAAGAACATGAAAGGAAACATGTCACATGAGAAATAAGATGATTAATCTTTAGAACCCAAGATACTGGAATTTACATAAAATATAGCTGCCCCAACATACCAATTTTTCGGTATTTCAACTTCACAAAACAGTACCTTATATTAATAAATCAATTGACACATTTTACTGATATCACAGTGTATAAATATTTTTCATAGCAGGCCTATAAATTATGACAGTTGTAGTAATGTTGGTTTATCAGTGAGTCAAGCTACAATCTGTTGGCGTGGAAAGGGGTGTATTCTACATAGTTTGTCGTGTAAATTTGATTCAGGTTGGTCTCCTGCGAATATGTTTGCACCCACGGGTAAAATCTGCACAGCTAGGCCTATGTTGAAAACATAGGTCTAAGAAAATTCCCTAATCTATTTCATCAGATAGTAAGGTTTTTTATTTGTAGAATTATTTCTGGATTTTAGTTTCTGGCAAAATTGTGCAGAGGCTGAAAAATGTTGGCTTACATTATCCACAAGTTTCTCCACACTCTAACAGCCCATTTGTGTTATGTGTGCTTTAAAATATAATCAACATGTCAGTGACTTTCAGTCCATAACATACAAAGACAAACCTTTAAAAAAAGTGAAGACCAAATTTTGGTGCAGTTATTGTACCACTTATTCTGTGCCTAAAGGAAGAGTCTACATGCTGGGAGGACAGGCACATAAAGCAAGAACACTGGAAAATATACTGTCACTCAATATTATATAACAGGAAATAATTTTATGCCTTATTTCTTTTAAAATACTGAAATCTGTTTGGGTGTCCTTTTTGAGTAGTTTTTTTGCTGAAGAGCCCAGGGGAAGGGGTTTTAACTCTTTCAGGACAGAATTATTCCTGGGTTTGGACATACTTACTTTTAGGCTACATTTTTGTACCGCAACATGATTCAGGCACAAGCTTTCTGAAGACAAAGTGTTAGATATGGAAGGTCATATAAAGTATCAAAAGAAAGCTAATTGAATGTGGAATCCATATCATCAGCATCAGGTGCCATGTCGGCTGGCGTAGGCGATCATGGCTCTCCACAGCTCTCTGTCCACAGTATTATGTATCAAGATCGTTGTTGTTTCCCTGCCGTGCCAGGTTATCAAACTGTCTAATATTTTCTCACGTTGTCGCCCTCTGTCTCTGGTGCCTTTAAATTTGCCTGTTGTGACTATGTTCTCTAAACCTGAACCTATGTTCTCTAGACTATGGTCTCATTACATGGCCAAAAAAAGAAGATTGTCTTTTTCTTATATTATTGATTAAGGACCATTTTGCATTTGACTCTTTCAACACCTCCACATTAGTTTTTCTGGCAGTCCATGGTCTCCATATACAATAGGAATTCATATACAATATAAAAATATAAGAATTGTAACAACAAAATACACAAATGACACCACAAACAGGGATTTTAGATGAACACATACGTTTTTTACACATATTTTGTTCTACTGACCTTCAGTTTTACTTGTCTTGAAATGCTGCTATCCAATCTTACTAAAGTAGATGTTCCCTTGGTTTAGAAAGGTTTTTACCACTGAAGACAGATGTAACAAGCCACTGGAGCAAATAAAATGGCGACACAATGCATTATCATTTTCTAGACTATATTCTACTGAACTTTTGGAAGGCCATTGTCATGTTTTAAGAGAGGTCTGATCAGAGTAGTGGAATGAACTGAAGAAGAGGAAAGTTGTTCAAAGTGGTGACATTTTTTAAAGGTTCTTTCCAAATTCTGACATTTTAATAAATATATTCTTGTGATCTACCAGTAGGTCGTGACTGTCCATTTCCAGATCATAATTAGTTTATTTGAAGTAAATCTATCAACTGCCTAGTGTTTTATGCCATTTTTGTGTGGTTCATGTGAAATTTCAGAACTGAACAATGTATTGCAAAACTTTACAAAATATTCCCAAGTATTGCATTTCCAAAGTTGAACTTTATTCTACTCAATATTATCATTAGGTCTAACTGTATTTTCTGTATAACGTAGTACAAGATTATCATTGCTGTCACTACGCCTATCTGATTCTTCAGAAACGATAGCAGTGGGAACAGTTTAATAATTTTTTAGCTGTTATTTTTATCTTACCAATAATATTAGGTCTATTTATTTTCCGATTTTCAACAAGTTGGCATTGAAAACACTTGCTCTCTGATGCATCACTTGAAATAATATCTTGTTATAAAACTCTCAAAGAATAATACAGCCCGATGTTTGCTAAATCTTTGAGTTGTCTTACTAGTGGAAGATGAAGCCATTTTGCTAATTTCAGAAAAACTGAACCTACCTTGTTCGAATTTTAATTTAAAATAAATATGTCACACATGTCTAATCACATAGTACAATGAGGGTTTCTTTTCGTTAGCCAGATTTCTAAACTTTAAACAGCTAAATAACTTAATACTAATTCATTTATGATAGAAACGATGCAATGGATGTCTATCTGCAACGATATATCATTTTTATGGCCAGAAAGAGTTAAGGACAAATTGGTCAGGGCTCAAATAGTTAAGAAAAGTAGTAAGTATATCAACGAGATTAACATCATTGAGGACAGATAGTCTATGGGAACATAACTTTTATTGCAGCATATACAGAAAACAATAAAGCAGAGCTGTCCCCTTTTGTACACGATTGAGGGGTGAAAAATTGTGTGCTTTGAATTTATTGTGCAGCAAAACTGAACAAACATTTAAAACAATGAACTATACTAGCAATCAAAACGCAGCAACAGCAGCATGGATCATCAATTGATCCACTGCACGTGCTGAGTTTAAATTAGCTGAAACTATTTTACTCAGATTTATGAAACATTTGCTGATTAACATTTGCAGTATTTAAAAAAAAAAAATTTGTTCAGAGCTGGATAGTAAGTAGTTGTCTACTTACGGTGTAAAAAAAATGTCAGACTTTAGTGTCACCCAAGTCTCATCCTTCATTAATATCGCGTGTGTCCCCCAACAGCATCAATGCAAGCTTGGCATTGGGGGGCTCATGCTTTTGCAGAGCGTTTAAAAAATGTTGGCGCTTTATTGGAGTATGGCGCTCCATTCTGCAGTAAGTGCTCGCTCAAGACGATTCACATTGTTGCTGCCGGACTTTTCTGTTCAGTTCATGCCAAGCTTGTTAAATCGGGTTTATATCAGGATAGTTTGCAGGGCAATCCAGTACAAGAATAGGTTGCTGGGTTAAGAAATTGCTGGTTACATTAGCAGTGTGAGACTTACCATTATTATAATGAAAGATTCCTACATTTTGGTGATTGTGGAAAAAACAGCACAACGATAGGTCACAGTACTAGATTAACATAGACATCAGCACTTACATCGCCCGTGTGGTGCTGGGGGACTGAAAGGCAAGCAAAGAATAGCAACACTGTTTACCTTCCATGCATGTCGTAAAAGGTGACTAAGGAGGTTATGGGATGGAGTTGGCTGTCCCATCCCATATAGGGTCAGTGATCCAAAGCCAAGCTGAAGTCGGATGCGTCAGACTGAAAGGCACAGATATCGCAGCAATGCTGTAAACCAAGACACAACGCATTCCGTTCACCTGACTACATCCTGCTAATCTGTAGAGTTTGAGAACGAACACAGAAGAAGAAGCACTGTGATTATATGTGAAAACATGAAGAGGAGTACAGTGCTCATGAAAGAATCCACTACAAACATGTATGCTTCCTCCTCCATATCTGTTATGCTGGACTGTACACACATCAGCATATCTTTCTCGAGGACGAAACCAGACTCGATTTCTCCTATCAGCAAATGAGACATTAAACGGCTTTAATCAGAGAACATCTGCGATCTCCATTCTAATCTTGGATGATATTTTGTTGGACCGAATCCAGTCTGTTGGTCCAGTGGCCTCATGCAAGGATAGGACCTATGTTAGGATTTCTGTTTACCAAGCAAGAGGAGTAAAGTCTCCTTTGCACAGTGTTTGTGCTAATAAGCCCCCAAGTTCCATGTGTATGAACTACTGTCTGTGCAGATTCATCAGTACAGTATGAAGATGTCTGTGCAGATTCATCAGTACAGTATGAAAATGTCTGTGCAGATTCATCAGTACAGTATGAAGATGTTGAACTAGTGCGGTCACACGAGGTTGACCAGCTTTGGTGCTGTCGCCAGGAATTGTGGGTGCAGTCTTACAATAGTAGATTGGTCACATTTGAAATGTCTGACAATTTCTCTGGATTCCACTGACAAGCATATCAGCAGTTTGCTATCGCTCTCGTAAAATAAGTTTAGGCATGAAAACAGATTTTCTTTTATTAAAAAACCAGATAATGCCTTTTGCTTGTCTAAACTTGATTAATGCATGTGCCAAATTTCAAATTTTAATGAAGCCTGAATTTTTGTTTTTGCTATTGTGCACACGAAGCACGAAAAATGCGAAGGAGACATCACATCAATAAAATAATGGGACTACACAAAATTCACCACTTGCATACATTCTGATTTGAAAAATCACCCACATACATAAACATTTTAAGTTGAAAACAAATCACATTTTTTATGCGTTTTTAATGGCTACTAGTATCTATAACATGTTGAATTTCCAACTTGTATATATTTGAATGTATGACTTCTATATATTTCTCTACAACTTGTATATTGTTGTATGTATAACTTCTACACAATTGTCTATAACATGTCTATTGTTAAATGTGTAGCTCCTATATAAATTCTCTACAACTTGTATATTGTTGTATGTATAACTTCTACACAATTCTCTACAACTTGGATGTTGTTGAATGTATAACTCCTACATAATTCCTGATATACCAAACTTTATTGTTGAATGGTGTACACACTTGGTGTACCTTATGTTATCCTGTGATTTGTGTCTACCAATGAATTTTATATTATCTTTGTGACATAAAACATAAAGATATGTTCTGTTTTTATGTGAAAAGTAATTTATCATTGTCTAGTCATTATTTCTTTGCTTTTATTTTACCAAGAATCTTAAATTCAAGAAATGTGTAATTTGGTTATGTCATTGAAGCATACCTTGTTTACGGCAGGAATCTCCTTGCGTTTATCCTACAGAAGTATTTGACTTTGTAAGTCATGAGGGCTTATTCAAAGCACCCAAGAAGATCGGCTGCCCACCAACCCTCCGAAGTATAGTTGAGGTATTTTATTAACGGTATGAAAGGGACTATCATCTTTGATGGTGTTTCTTCGGAGGTGTTTGTGATAAAGAGGGAGATAATAAAAGGCTGCATTCTTGCTGCCATGCTTTTTAGAAAATACTTCTATCTCCTCTTGAAAAATGTTTTTTTGGAAAATACTTGTATCTCCTCTTGAAACACGCTTTTTACAACCAAGATGGTGGTATATTAATCCGTTCTCATACAGATAAGTAATTCAAGTAGGAAGCATGAGGAAATGAAAATCATTCTCACAGCTGACGGGAATTGAACCAGGTCCATTCTAGCTTGACCGATTGCCTTGCACCTCAAGACAAATTACATGATGTCACAATGGAACTTTTAAGATAGGTAATCCCCACTAAAAACATATTAAAAAGGAGTGCATTCCCTTGTGCAATTTTGGAACAACAAATGGGAGAAACCTGTAGAAATTCTTCAACGAAATGGAAAAACAAAGAGTAAGTCACAGTGCATTGTTATAATAAAGGTTACAGCATCATGGAAACATTATGTGAGGAGATGGCACTTCAGTTTATATTCTATTTACCCATTTGTGTTGTTGGAACAATGCGCCACAGAGGGACATTTTAAATTCCCTATGTGTGCATCTGTGGTCGATGAGAGTAGTATTAATACTACAAATGTCGATTCTGCCTAAAAGTGATAGCAAAATCCTTTGTATAGCTTTACGGTCACTGAGATAGCGCCATCATTTAAGAAAGTGAAAATGCACTTGTTTTTGGTCAGGCACAAATGGGAGGTAACCATTAGAGTTCCATTTCTGATTATTTCCCCTGCAGTATTTGCAACAAATCGACCATTTAACATGTATTTAATAGAGATTGAAGGAATGTATAATTACTCAGGAAGATAGTAGAGGGGAACAATTAAGACGTAGGATGAGGGAGATGGATAATTAACAGGCTACTGGAACTATCAGCATACAGACTTGTGACCATCACCTGAAAGAGATGAAGTCATATAGGATGCCCTGAGTGTACCGCCATTGGTTCAGACAATCATTAATTCACAAGGTCTAACTTTTGTAATTATTCGTTCAATTAAAAAAATGAACTATTCTTGCAATATAGAAAACATAACTTTTATTAAATATTCTCGCAATACAGAAAACATCCAACCGAAGATGGATGTGTCTGGCCATTGGTGCAAAAGTAACGGCGACAGCACATTTCCATTCTCTGGGCTACATCCTGCTGGAAATCTAGTAGGACCATGGTCCTGCTATAAGGGAGATCCAGCAGGAGTTTGAGAATGAACGCTGAAGAAGAAAACATAACTTTGTTATTGTACTGTTGTATTTCTCCAACAGAAAACATAACTTTTGTTATTGTGTTGTATTTCTCCACATAACAGATTCTTCTATATTAAAGACTGATCTGAATCTATAACATGATAACAGTGTTTGTTCCTATAACATGGTAATTTTGTTTGTTCATAACATGGTTATTTTGTTTGTTCCTATAACATGGTTATTTTGTTTGTTCCTATAACATGGTAATTTTGTTTGTTCCTATAACATGGTTATTTTGTTTGTTCCTATAACATGGTTATTTTGTTTGTTCCTATAAAATGGTAATTTTGTTTGTTCCTATGTTAAGATCATCTTCATTTGTACTTCAGTAATTCATACTTGTCAACTACCAGAACGTGAATTTTGTTCTTCATCCCAAAATATTCCATCGTCTCTGTATATTCATCCCAAATTCCTATTTTGACACAAAATTCTGCATTTTGACACCAAATTGTACATTTTGACACCAAATTCTGTATTTTGACACTAAATTCTGCATTTTGACACTAAATTCTGTATTTTGATCCCAAATTCTGTATTTTGACTCCACATTCTGTGTTTTGATCCAAATTTTGTATTTTGACTCCACATTCTGTGTTTTAATTCCAAATTCTTTATGTTGATCCCGAATTCTATATTTTGACTCCACATTCTATGTTTTGGTCCCAAATTCTATATTTTGACTCCACATTCTATGTTATGGTCCCAAATTCTATATTTTGACTCCACATTCTGTGTTTTGGTCCCAAATTCTGTCCATGTTCTGAATAAAGAGTACTTCACTCAATATAAATATTAATCTTCTTCAGCGTTCATTCTCAAACTCCCGCTGGATCTCTCTTGTAGCAGGACCATAATCCATTCTAGATTTCCAGCAGGATGTAGTCCAGAGAATGGAAATGCGTTGTGTCGCCATTTTATTTGCGCCAATGGCTCGACACATCCGTCTTCGGCGGAAAAATGCTAATCAAAAGTTCATATCATTCTCTGTTCATGACATAATGAACAATTCAGCATTGTTTGTCAGCAGTGATGTTCTAGGTATTATACATACATTCATTGGAATCCCTCTGAGGCGCATTCTTTTATAACAAATTGTATAACAACACTTGACAAAATCCTCAGTTATATTTATTCTATATTGTTTGTACTGTATATAACAAATTTCTGTTATTACATTGTGTCCGTTAGGAGCATAGGGAATAGTTGATATTTGCTGGAAGGGTGCTGAAGGGTATACCCTATGTTTTGCGAGAAATCGTCAAGGGAGAAGGTTGGTCGTGGGGGTGTTGTTAAATTCCTAGTAGCAAAATTCATGTTTAAATTGTAAGGTTGAACACACACACACACACCCCCCCCCCCAATGATCTCGTTGGCTGGTAGACATGTTGCCACTGTCCTTCAGGAGGCCACAGCCAGGCAGTTGGGAAGCTCTGATCTATGACATAACAACTAAAGGATGATCACATTCCTGCCAATAGAATACTCTTGGTATTAAGAATGGGCAGTTTCCTGCAAATTGTGAAGATAATACTGCAAATTGTGAAGATAATACTGCACAATTGAACATTTTCTTTTAACTTCACTATAATATATTCCACCAGCACAGAATAGACATGCAAGATTACTAATAGAATAACACACAATATAGCATAAATAAAATGTTTGGTTATAATGTGCCAAGAGATGGAATGCCTGGCGGAAACAAACAAACCTAATGCAAACTTTTTAAATGCCATACCCATCTTCGCTTGTGAAGGAGCAACATCATAACTATAGAATACAGTGTTAGGTCCATATTGTTCATTGATCAACTACATACTCTGGGGTGATGTGGTCAACTTCACACAGTCGTCTTTACGTTCCCAGTACCGTTTACTATCATCGGGTTACAGAGTGACTGGTACGAAATCACGCCCGGACACACAAAAGTATTCATGTGATTTCTCGCTCTTCCAGTCGACACAGCTGTAAATGGGTACCTGACGCAGGAGTTAGGAAAGTTAATCACTGCAAGGAAGGGAACTGGCCACCCCACCAGCTAGTTGCTGCGGCTTAGTACATGAGTTATTTTCAATCCCCGATGGCAGTTTGCTACCATAGGTTCTACCTTTACCTATAGCTGGGAAATTATTTTGGACATAATTAACAGACATGGCACCTTGTTGAAGACTTTACTTGAAGGTAGAGTTGAGGAGAGGTGGGTAGAGATACAAGTGGGAGGGTAACATCATGAGATGTACATGGTACAATCTATCAGAAAACACCAAGGAACACGACTGAAGTTGTTGGAGTTGCATTGCATCCAGCTTTCCTTGATATGATGATGACTGCTGGTACCCATTTCCCGGATACAGTTATGTTCTCACCAAAATAGGGGGAGGGGGGGGGGGGTAGTGGTTTTGCCAAAAAATCATTCTTGAATTTTTGTGTGTCAAATCTTTTTGATAAAAAATTTGAAGACCTTTTTTATGAAAACAATCGCTTGATGTGGAAGGGGGGGGGGGGGGAAATGTGTTTAAGCTTTTAACCCTCCAATTTTCAAAGTTTCTAGTACTAAAAGACATGCTCCGATATGCTGATGAGTGGATTTGAACAACCCTCGCCCCTTTTGTTAATTTGATCTACTTGACTACTCATTTCTGTATGCTGGGACGACATAGAATCTTCTTCTTCTTCTGATTTCATTCTCAAACTCCTGCATATTAGCAGGATGTAGTCCAGAGAACGGAATGCGTTGTGTCATGGTTTACAGCATTGCTGCGATATCTGCTTCTTTCGGCCTGACACATCCGACTTCAGCATGGTTTTAGGTCTCTGACCCTATATGGGATGGGACAGCCAACTCCATCCCATAACCTCCTTAGTCGCCTTTTGCGACATGCGTGGAAGGTAAACAGTGTTGCTATTCTTTGCTCCCCTATCGGGCCCCGGCAACACACGGGCGATACGTAGCATCTGTTGTGATCAACATTTTCCCTGTTATGCTGAAAAACAAACCTTGATTATTTGTAACATAGAAACGTTTCATTATAATAATTCTTGTTTAATATGTTCCCTGAATACTGACACATAGAAAGGGTATTAAGTACGAAAAACAATAACAAATGTCACTTTCCCATCTAACTTCAATCCATGTCCAAAGTTTGTCGTCAGTTATTGTGACAGTGTTGATGTGAATTCCTAACAAGGTCCGGCTCTATCTTGGCAGACGTGAAATGGATGCGTCCGGTGCATGTCACGTGACAGGAAAATCCCGATGTTACACTAATCAGTCATAGTTCTCACACATTAAATTTACCGTGAGCTTGAAAAAATATATTACCAATTGGCTGATGGGAAAATCAAGCTTCCTAAAATGACGAATTTTACTATTCCCTTGATTTTCATTGGCGGTCACACAAAGTATAATTATAGCGAGCAATGAAAGGACGGGAACAGTCCATCAAGTCATTAAAAAAGCTTGATTTCCCATTATGCAGTAGGCCTTATATAACAAACGGTCGTGGTTTGAACTAACCAATTGTCTTACATTCATATAATTCCCTTTCTGATCTGTTTTGACATAACCATAGCTCATCACCTCTGTACCAGAAAGTAACTACATCGAAACTACAGCTGTTCTAAGTAGCTGTGTGGACGTACTGAGTGTCAACATAACTTCTCCCGCTGCTAGTGTCGAGAACACAGCAACATAGACCTACGTTTGAATTGAACACTTGTGAATTGGACAGCTGGTGGGATGAAGCAATTATTTTCTTTCATTGTTGTGTTCTTGTGCGCATCTTTGACTGTTGGTGACACAGGTAAGGTATTTTATCTGAATATGTTATATTCTATATTATTGTTATTTAGTTAGGACCCGAAAGGGGAACAAAGAATAGCAACACTGTTTATCTTCCACGCATGTCGTAAAAGGCGACTAAGGAGGTTATGGGATGGAGTTGGCTGTCCCATCCCATATAGGGTCAGTTACCCAAAGCCATGCTAAAGTCGGATGTGTCAGGACGAAAGGCGCAGATATCGCAGCAATGATGTAAACCATTACACAAAGCATTCCGTTCTCCGGACTACATCCTGCTAATCTGCAGGAGTTTGAGAACGAACGCAGAAGAAGAAGTCAATCAAGTGCCATGCCGACTGGCGTAGGCGATCATATTTCTCCACGATTCTGTGCCTCTTGTGTTGTCAATAAGCTCGGTTGGTGAGCTTCTACCGTGCCACGATACAAGCCCATCTATAGTAACTTTTCTCTTTGTCGACCTCTATCTCTTCTCCCTTTGATCTTTCCAGTGGTTATTAAGTGTTCAAGCTGTGTTCATCTCAGCACATGCCCTAGAAACCTTGACTGTCTGCCTCTAATGTTTGATATTATTGATCTTTTCACGCCAGCATCAATGAGAACCTCTGCATTAGTTTTCTTGGCTGTCCATGGTATTTTCATCATTCTTCTTAGAAACCACATTTCTGTAGCCTCCAATTCACTGTGAATTTTCTTGTTTATAGTCTATGCTTCACATCCATAAAAAAGAATTGGTTCGATATAACATCTCAGCACCCGAATTCGGGTCTGCATTGATAGACTTCCATTGCAAAAAATGGTTCTCATTTTTTGGAATGCTGATTTGGCTTGTGCTGTTCGGCTCTTTATCTCACTTGATCATCTACCTTCTGAAGTTAACAGGGTGCCAAGATATTTCACTTTTTCAACTTGTGCCAATTTTGTGTTATTAATTATTATGTTGCATCTTGGTGGTGTATGTCTCTTTGATACAACCATTATTTCTGTTTCCTTCTTGTTTAAACTGAGGCCTTTGTTTTCACTTTCCTTCACTACTTTATCTAACAGGGGTACTTCTAACTACACACAAAGAAGGGCTAGAAAGGATGATCATTAAAACGAAAGCATACAGCGAAGAACAAAACCTTCAATTAAACATCCAGAAAACCAAGATCATGACAACAGATAAAACCAAAGTAACACCAAGAATTAAAATAGATAACATGGAACTGGAAAATGCTGACAAGTTCGATTATCTGGGTGCAAATATAAACAGCTTTGGTGTGATTGTACAATGGAAATTAGGACAAGATTAGTGATAACGAAATTAAAAGAAATGAACAATATATGGACAGACGGTTATAACGAGACAAAAGTTATGATTCTTAGATCATATATTTTCCAGTTGCAACTTACGGCAGTGAGACTTGGACAATAAATAGAATAACGGCAAAAATAATCTTTGCTTTCGAACTGAAGTGTTATAGGACAATATTAAGAATTTCCTGGACAGAAAAGATAAGTAACAGTGAGGGTTTTAATATGTTGAATATAGAGGATGGCTGATGAAGACAATTTTACATAGAAAACTGAAATATTTCGGACATAAAAAGACACAATAGCATGGAAAGGCGCTACTAGAGGGCAGAATTCTGGGAAGTAGAAGAAGAGGTAGACCTAGAAGAGGAACAGCTGACATCAAAAACTGAATGAAGATATCATTGGAGGAGGCAGGCAGATTGGCACAGGACAGAGTCTGGTTCAAGACATCAATTGCATAGACAACGTTCTGGAAAGAATATGTCACGTGATGATGATGGTGATAGAGGGTGCTGTCTGTTTCAGATTTTCAGCGTTGCCATACATTTTCTCTTCAAAACTGATATGGGCTGGTCATGTATTTTTCCTCAGGTCTACGTACTGGGGATATTTTTGTAAGAAATGTTTTGCTGTCATATTCGTCCCGTTGCAATGATAAAGACCAGCTGTACTTTTTTTAAATTTGGTGTACCATTCATGGCTCCTGTTGTTGTGACCAGCTTTGAGCCGCAACACGATGTCCTGGTCTCTTCTGGATAGTTGATAATCTCGTCATTGCAATATATATTTGGGTGGTATTCTTTCCACTTTTTGTTGTAGTTATCTTTGATGATAGTCTTCACTTCCTCGTAACTGATCAGATGGTCTTCACTTCCTCGTAACTGATCAGATGATCTTCTCGAGGAAAGTTCCCTCCTTCTATGGCCATTTTATCTACAATCTCATTCCTTTCAATGCTGCAGTGTGAAGATATCCACTGGATCACTACTCTCTGGAAATATGCAGCTGAATTAAAACTGCTCTTAGTTCATTCAGTTCGGTGTTTCCGTGTAGCATCATTGCTGTTATGACAGAAAGTGCATCTATTACTTGTACAACTTTCTTTGCATTTTATCACTATGTTGTAAGGCCATTTCGGATGATTTCGTCAAAGATTATATTTCTGCCTTAAATTGCATGAGCTATGGCCATAGTAACATATTTGTAGTCTGGTGACCACTCCTTCTTCATTCTCTGCTGCGTTTGTGGCAGGCTGCGTTTGTGGCAGAGCCGTCTGTATAGTTCAGACACATCTGAGTAATCTGCAATGCAATGTTATGTAATACACTATACGTGTAGTTTGATTCCGGGTTTTGTTTATTTTGTTAAACTGTGATTTAGGTGCTGTGGCACAGGCTGCGATCCCATACTTTAGTACTGGGCCTAATTCTTCCTGTGTATATCCGTTTCAAGATTTTTGCCGTCCGCTTCTAATTTGTGCCTATCTTTCTCGAGTCACTAGACAATTTTAGTCTTGTGAATGCATCTTGTTCACCCTTCATAAGTGACATTATTTGATATTTCCCATGTAGTTTTCATTGGTTATCGACACGATGTATACACAAAGTTACCAACGAAGGTCACGAAATAAATCAAACAGTGTCACTTTCTAAGGAAAACTTAAAGAGTCCACAAGACTGTAACTGACGAGGGACTCGGAAAATAGTTAAAACATTTAGTATTATGAAACAAGTAAAAAAGTAATTTCTTCTCTCGAAGCAGTTTAAATAAGTAATCTGTTCTATCGAAGCAGTTTAAATAAGTAATTTCTTCTCTCGAAGATATTTCAAAAAGCAATCTCTTCTCGCAAACCAGTTTTTAAAAGTAATTTCTTCTCTTGAAGCAGTTTAAAAAAAGTAAACTCATCTCTCGAGCTCTCGAAGAAGATTTTTATAGCTGACTGTCAACAAGATCGCAGATTAGCTGGACTGTCAACAGGATCGCAGATTAGCTGGACTGTCAACAGGATCGCAGATTAGCTGGACTGTCAACAGGATCGCTGATTAGCTAGACTGTCAACAGGATCGCAGATTAGCTGGACTGTCAACAGGATCGCAGATTAGCTGGACTGTCAACAAGATCGCAGATTAGCTGGACTGTCAACAGGATCGCAGATTATCTGGACTGTCAACAGGATCGCAGATAGGCGTTGTTATTTTGAAAGAGAATAGGCGGTGACGTGGTTTAAACAAACATTTTATTTCGCTTTGGGGGATTGTCACTAATTCTTTTGGAATTCGTTCTTCAGGACTTTCCCAGCGATATCAATATCACGAAAGATATTCATCTTCTCTACTCTCTGGGCGGTTCTAGTCCTTCTCCGATTTCTCTTTCCATATGTGATTCCTTGCATATGCTGCCATACATACATCTTCCTCTATTACAGTATGTTCTATCTCTATTTGCTAGACACAGTGTATATGTAATCAGACAGGGCCTTTCCCTCTGCTTTTCCAACCATCTCCATTTCTAATACAGGGGATTCCCGTTATAACAACTTGGTCAGGACCAACAAAATATGTATGTAATAACAGAAATTCGCTATACACAGTACACACAATATAGAATGCCTGTAATTAGGGATTTTGAAAAAAAAGTTGTTATATAAGAACATTTGTTATAAAAGAATGCGCTATAATGGGATTCTACTGTATTATCTTAACAAGGATATGTAATGTTGTGTTACTGATACGCTGATACGAGGCAACGGACATTGACACTGTGCCAGTCGGTAGCAGAATCCTTGGTTACTAGGTCTGCCAACACAGCGGATGGGTCAACAAATCTAACAGAACGATGATGAGAGTTGTTCCAGAAGTGTGTGATTCCCTCGTGGCAGACGGTGAGATACTACTGAACTGGAATACACGGATGTGTCGGGCTATTGGCGTAAATAAAACGGCGACACAATGAATTTCCATTCTCTGGACCACATCGTGCTGGAAATCTAGCAGGAACATGGCCCTGCTATAAAGGAGATCCAGCGAGAGTTTGAGAATGAACGCTGACGAAGAAGAAGAAGAAGAACTGCAATATCTCCATTAAGCAAACATGCACCAATAATCCCACCTGTCCCATGACAACCATGCCTTTGAGATAACCTTAATACGATTCCGGTATCACCTCAGTTACTCAACTGAGGAGGACCTGTACTTTTGTCAGAAAGGCTATTGGCTGTCAAGTGTTACCTACTCACATGTAAATTGATTATTTCATCATCATCATCATCATCATCCCTTTTCATTTTCAGTGCCCGGGGACACACGGGCGAAGACATGAGATATTTCAGTGAAGTAAACCGTTCAGTAATAGTGCATGCACCGAATAACATCTTTCCAGATTTGTTTAGACTTCATTAATCCCCTACGTGCTCAAACGCATTTTTCTACAATTATAAGGACAGAGAGACATGAGGACCCCGTAAGGACAGAGAGACCTCGTAAGGACAGAGAGATCTCGTAGGGACAGAGATACCTCGTAAGGACAGAAAGACCTCGTAGGGGCAGATACCTCGTAGGGACAGAGAGACCTCGTAGGGACAGAGAGACCTCGTAGGGACAGAGAGACCTCGTAGGGACAGAAAGACCTCTTAGGGACAGATATACCTCGTAAAGACAGAGAGACCTCGTAGGGACAGAGAGACCTCGCAGGGACAGAGAGACCTCTTAGGAACAGAGAGACCTCGTAGGGACAGAGAGACCTCGCAGGGACAGAAAGACCTCGTAGGGACAGAGAGACCTCGTAGGGACAGAGAGACCTCGCAGGGACAGAAAGACCTCGCAGGGACAGAGAGACCTCGTAAGGACAGAGAGACCTCGTAAGGACAGAGAGATCTCGTAGGGACAGAGATACCTCGTAAGGACAGAAAGACCTCGTAGGGGCAGATACCTCGTAGGGACAGAGAGACCTCGTAGGGACAGAGAGACCTCGTAGGGACAGAGAGACCTCGTAGGGACAGAGAGACCTCTTAGGGACAGATATACCTCGTAAGGACAGAGAGACCTCGTAGGGACAGAGAGACCTCGCAGGGACAGAGAGACCTCTTAGGAACAGAGAGACCTCGTAGGGACAGAGAGACCTCGCAGGGACAGAGAGACCTCGCAGGGACAGAGAGACCTCGCAGGGACAGAAAGACCTCGTAGGGACAGAGAGACCTCGTAGGGACAGAGAGACCTCGCAGGGACAGAGAGACCTCGCAGGGACAGAAAGACCTCGCAGGGACAGAGAGACCTCGTAGGGACAGAGAGACCTCGTAAGGACAGAGAGACCTCGTAGGGACAGAGAGACCTCGTAGGGACAGAGACCTCGCAGGGACAGAGAGACCTCGTCGGGACAGTGAGCCCTCATAACCTGCGATGTAGGAAAATAAGAATAAAATACTATCATCTGTGACACGCGAGGCTGTCAGAGAACGATGCCTTGTCTACGAGATAATACTGGGAACACTGCCTGAGAGTTAACAAGTTTTAGATGTCCATATCTCATTGCACGTGTTTTATCTTTTATCACATGTTTCTCGTGTTAGAACCCGTAAGATAAGATATGGTACGCCGAGTCCCTCTTCAATTATTCAGTCTTTCAGACTTATTCAATAATTTTTCTAAAATGACACTATTTGACATATTCCATGATTTTAATTGGCTGTCGACATAAATTACACACAAAGTGACCAATAATATTAACGGAAAAATGAAATAGCATCATTTTTTGAAGGATGAACCGATGAGTCCACATAACTGTATAAATAACGACTGGCATGGATAGACGGTGTAAAAAACACTTTGATAAGATATGGCGGACTATTCCAACTCGTTCTTAAATTACTAGTAAATTTTAAATATGTTCGAAGTCTGTCTATTACACTTTGAGTGATGATGACCATTAAGTGATTGCACGTTGACTGATGGTTATGTGATAATTGGTTATGTGATAAGTGGTTATGTGATAATTGGTTATGCTTTTTTTTTTCTACAGTATTGAGAGATCGATTTTCTTGTCATTTCATTTATTTTCCTATCCAAATATTTTCCCTTTCCTCCAAACTACATTTGATAGATTACACACGTATAGCATAGTGCACAGTAAGAGTTAGGGTCTCACAGACATATAGGAATATTGACAGAACCAAAGACTTCTATACGTTATCTTTACACGGGCGGTAATCCTGCTTTTCCAAATGGTGGTTATCTTGTCATGTCGACCATGGCCATTGTTCATCTTTTCTTAACTTCAGCTCTTGATTCATCATCACCACTAATGTGGGCTCCCAGATATCAACACAAACATATAAATGATTTAATGCAATGCAACAATGTGACTAACTTATTTTCCTGATAACAATGTAGCAGGTAACACATCCGGTCAATGTCGGGAGATGGCAGTTTGCCATCTCTGCTTGCCGAAAATAAACAAAATTTTTGTGTGTTTCAGTGTTTTTCTAGATGTACTATGTCAGGGATATTCAACTATATTTACTCGGGGGCCACAATGTAGAAAATGGGGATCATCACGGGCCTGATTTATAAAAAAACACATTGAATGATTTTATACATTTTTTTTTTATAACTTTATTTCACTGTTTCAGCAATGATCCACGGGCCACTTACTAGACCTCAGCAGGCCGGATTTGGTCCGCGGGCCGCCAATTGAGTAGCCCTGAACTGTGATTTCTTTTCTGAATGGGATAGATTAGACCACGGCTTAACCATTTAGAGTCACCGAAACGACACTGTGACTAAATTAGCGACCCGACAGTGTAAAAACAACATTAAGTAATATCGCTTGTCGTCCGTGTGTTGCCGGGCCGGAAGGGGAGAGAATAATAGCAACACTGTTTACCTTCCATGCATGGCGTAAGAGGCGACTAAGGAGGTTATGGGATGGAGTTGGCTGTCCCATTCCATATAGGGTCAGTGACCCAAAGCCATGCTGAAGTCGGATGTGTCAGGCTGAAAGGCGCATACATCGCAGAAATGTTGTAAACCATGACACAACGCATTCCGTTCTCCGAACTACATCCTGCTGATGTGCAGGAGTTTGAGAACGAGCGCAGAAGAAGAAGATATCGCTCGTAGGAAACAATAAAGAGTTCTCACGAGACGTCTGTAAATACATTAAACAAAGAACCGGCACCGCCCCAATCTTGAAATATATTAATGGCCAATAGATCAAATGGTTTGCAGACTACCATCAGACAGCATACCACAGCAAGCTATGCTACACAGATACAGCAAAGGCAGACCTAGAGGCCGACCTCGAAAACGATAGACCACCGAAATAAAAGAAGCGACAAATTCCACAATATACTGAGCACACACAGGGGCCATCTCCAGAGAACTCTTCTACCCCTGACGCTGAAAATCAATAGAGTTTAGCGAATATATAGATATGTAACTATTTATTTTCGTGATATCAATGTAACTACTTATTTTCGTGATATCAATGTAACTATTTATTTTCGTGATATCAGTGTAACTATTTATTTTCGTGATATCAATGTAACTATTTATTTTCGTGATATCAATGTAACTATTTATTTTCGTGATATCAATGTAACTACTTATTTTCGTGATATCAATGTAACTATTTATTTTCGTGATATCAATGTAACTATTTATTTTCGTGATATCAATGTAACTATTTATTTTCGTGATATCAATGTAACTACTTATTTTCGTGATATCAATGTAACTATTTATTTTCGTGATATCAATGTAACTACTTATTTTCGTGATATCAATGTAACTATTTATTTTCGTGATATCAATGTAACTACTTATTTTCGTGATATCAATGTAACTATTTATTTTCGTGATATCAATGTAACTATTTATTTTCGTGATATCAATGTAACTATTTATTTTCGTGATATCAATGTAACTACTTATTTTCGTGATATCAATGTAACTATTTATTTTCGTGATATCAATGTAACTATTTATTTTCGTGATATCAATGTAACTATTTATTTTCATGATATCAATGTAACTATTTATTTTCGTGATATCAATGTAACTACTTATTTTCGTGATATCAATGTAACTATTTATTTTCGTGATATCAATGTAACTACTTATTTTCGTGATATCAATGTAACTACTTATTTTCGTGATATCAATGTAACTATTTATTTTCGTGACATCAATTTTCTTGATATATTTACTTTTCACTTATTGATGTGGATGATGTGCCTCCTATGTTCGTTCTCAAACTCCTGAAGATGACCAGGATGTGGTCCGGAGAACGGACTCCAAGCAGGGCTCTGAAAGTCCTATAGCAATTTGAACAGGAAGAATGATGACCTTCACATGAGGGAAAACAATCTCACTTCCCCTTTCCTTGTTGTCTCTTTCGAATTGCTGCGGTGCTCAAAACTATTAAAACTCTTACTAATCATGTCAGATGGACGGTCAAGAGTTGGTGTTTCCCAAGAGCTTGGGTCAAGAGCTTGTTTCTTTTAATACGCCTAGACACAGCGATAGCTTTTATTTACTTCCTCATTTTTAAGTTAGTTTTTCTGATGGATAATGGGTATTCTTTATTTGCTCGTTTTTCTTTCAATTTTCCTTTATTACGGACTGTTTTCTGTTTTCATTTTCTGTATATTCATATCACTCGTGTGGAAACCAGAATCTGGACTTGTAGTTCAGGATGCAAAGAATAGGATCACTGTTTTCTTTATAGAAATGTAGTAGAAAACGACTAAGGAAAGCTGGGGAATGGGCTGACAACATGTCTCCTGTAGAAAAAAACCCATTGCCACGGCATGGTTTGCCCAAAATTACATACTTTTGTCTTCTGTGATAATGAGCGTCATGGATGATGGAGAGATGCGGGTCAGTGAACAGTGTACCTTTGTCCTTTATGACAGACTTGTAGATTGGGGGGGGGGAAGGGGGGGAGGGAATGCTAGATCTGCCGTCGCTGCAGATGGGTTAACAGAGCCGATGAGTGAATATTTAATTTAGTTGGCTCTGACGTATATGCTGCGCCCCATGCAGGATGTGGTAATCCTGGGATACTGACGCATTGAAATGCTTCCCGTCGGGGATTAAAAATGTACTCATAACCCCCCCCCCCCCCCCCACCTTCAAACCTCCATGCCCTTGAGACTTCACACTAGTCCGAGTGTCGCCTCAGTTAAATTTTTTTGTCAGTAAGCCTATTGGTTGTCAAGAGCTACCTGTTCGCAGCTAAAGGGATTATTTTGTCATAGTCACAATCGTATTTCATCATCATCATCATCATAAAATCCATAGCCTTTCAGAACCATAGGGGGTGAAACATCACCACAACAATTTCGTCATACTTCTCTATTCTCAATGCTTTCTTTTTTTTTTTGAGTGTGGAGATACTTCAGTTTTTGATATTATCAATACATATTTATCATTTCTCTGCTGTTATCTGTCATGGAAAGGAAATCCCCTCCTCCTTCTTCCGTGTCAATAAAGATCCAGATTTCTGGACCCCCCCCGCCCAGTGCTCAGTCATGTAAAAAAGATCCACCCACCCCCCCCCCCCCCCCCAAAAAAAATAATATAAAAAACATTAATGAAATATGAAAATTAATTAGCAGAACACATGAAAAAACCTTTTAAAATCAAAAAAAAATTTTAATCCAAAAAATGTATGAACTACCATACAGTCAAAAAAATGCAAAATTGATGACTAAGTCTTGAAGCAGATTATAGCAACTCGTTAATTCTCACATAGATATTACACAATATCACAGCTTCGGTGTGAACCAGTGGCACAACGTTCTTCACGCTCCGAGACGGCAATCACATGAGTTTTCGTGTTGGTTATCAGAGATCGAACGCAGAAGATGAAGTAGAAGACCATAATAACCATATATATATATATATATATATATATATATATATATATATATATATATGTGTAATAATCAGATTTATAAGGATGTATGGGAAATAATCAGCTTTATCAAGATGGGATATGTATATGTATTATTAAGAGAAATAAAGATCAGGCAAATAAAATATTTTGGACACATTAAAAGGCATGACACAACATTATGTGAGGGTAAAGTCGAGGGAAGGCGAACAAGACGTAGGCAGAGATACAAGTGGAAGAGTAAAATCACAAGTTGGACAGGTTACAGTCTAGCAGAGTGCACCATCAAAGCAAGAGACAGGGGATATTGGAGGTCTGTTGCAGCCAACCTTTGCTGTGAAAACGGCACTTGATGATGATGATATTCAATTTACATAATCAGAAAGCGTAAATTCCATTCCTCTGATTCATGAACTTGAGTATGCAAGAAGACGTGCTCCCACATAAACATTCTACAAGAATAAAATATAGGCATATTTGATTAACTGATGGTGGAAATAAGTTAGTCAGAAAATCAGGATAAAGACAATTCCAAAAGTGTGGAAATATTTTCAACTTATTTGAAAAAAATCACGTGCCAAAATCAAAATCGTGTTGTCTTTTTGATACGCTTGTTAGCTTTTTATAACTGTCTTTCACTTCAAGCGACTACAAATACAAGAAGACGTGTATAAGTGCTTAATCGCTCGACAGGTTCAAATTGAAAAGGTGCTACAAAACCGCATCCATTGCGAGAGAACTTCAGATGATCAGGACAGATAGATTCCTTACGCTTGCAATGGTTTCGTAACGTCCTTTGAATTTAGATCAGTGTTACAGTAGGGGAACAACGAATAGTACCACTATGGCGCACGTGTTGCAAGGACCCGAAATAGGAGCAAATAATAGCAATACTGTTACCTGCCATAATATAGTCTTCTTGTGTGACTGCATGTCAGTACTACAGACCATCCAAAAGGAACCTAAAGATCTCCCAGCAAAAGCAAACTGTAGAACTTTTAAATTTCTAGAAAATGAAGGTATTCCAAACTGACCAATGCCCATGTTAAAAGTATACCCAGACTCCAGGACACATTATGCAGACATGCCCACTCTTTGATGACGTGAGAACTAAAATATGGCCCCAAGAAACAGACCTGAATGTAAAGCTGTGAGGCAACCGTGGGGACCTCCTGCTGACGACTGAATTCATGGAGGCGGCCCACCTTCCTGTATAGACTTATAAGCATAGGAAACTGATCGCAGAAGAAGAAGAAGAATGTAACTATTGCCAACTTCTGGTTCTAATTCTTAAACTAACATGTGCTTTCCTTGACATTTTACGAGTATGAAATAGAAGGCCTTCTTTTTTCTTACTTCTCGCATTATACCTCTTTGTTCCTGTCAGCGTATGTGACAAGATGCACGACCAATATCATTATACCTCTGTGTTCCTGTCAGCGTATGTGACAAGATGCACGACCAATATCATTATAACAATCTAAATATTTTCTAAGGCAGAAGAAAGAGTTCATCTACTTCCTGTTTACTTATCTCTGACACGTCACTCGTTCTGACAACGTTGATTAGTAACCTCAATACACATCCAGGAAGAAAGTCATTGTGTATTACAGATGTTAAATGGAAAATTTTATTGCCTCATGGGAATATAGCAGCAGTTTATTTTATCATGCGCAGTCAAACTACTACCTTGCCAGCGTATTTCAGACATTTTTTTCACATTTATTTACGAATTGGCGAAATTCACGTAAACATTACATTGCCATTTTATAGATAGTAGGTTACAATGGCAGCAAAACTGTCATCCGAAAGGTTAAAATTGGAAATAGTGTAATGAAGTTTGTCAGTCAGTGCAAACACACAGGAAAAGACGCACATATCAACGTTTCGACTAAAAAGCCTTTATCTAGAACACAACAAACTTAAGGAAACTGCATAAGAAACCACTCTCTTAACTTTCAGTTTCGAACAGGACATGCGAGAGTCACTACCCATTTAAATAGTATAATACTTCAGCAACTACCCATATGAGAACACTGTTCTTATAACAACGAAACAGGAGAACACCTCCTTATTGACTGCCCTTCTCTTTCAACTGCCAGGAAATAATCTTTTATACCACCGCTATTAACACTCACTAACTAATTCTATGGATCACTAAGTCAACTACAGAAGACCTACAGATTTTTTGTTTACAGAATGACAATGATCTGCCAAGAGTAGAACTACTCATCAGCACTTGTATATTGACAACATCATTATCATCTAAAAAAAGGACACTTAAATTTTGTCTACTTTTTCTGAACAGTTCATAAGCTGTTCTTCTTCTTCGGCGTTCATTCTCAAACTTCCACTGTATCTCCTATAGCAGGACAATAGTCCTAATAGATTTCCTGCAGGATGAAGTCCAGAAAATGGAAATGCGTTGTGCCGTCGTTTTATTTGCGCCAATGGCCCGACACATCCGTCTTCGGCGGGATATGCTGTTCAATTCTATCTATTTTTTGGTAACATCATTATCATCTTTAAAAAGGACACTTAAATTTTATCTACTTTTTCTGAACAGTTCATATGCTGTTCAATTCTATTTTTATGCGTGCATGTATTTGTTTTTCACGTGTTCTTTCTCTGTAAAATATAAATTGTTCTTTTCCCAAAATCATATTTCCGTATTGATTCCCTCTGAGACGGAGGCTTCTCTTCAAAGCATTGCGCACCACTGATATATACGGGGTATTCCCGGTATGAAATTAAGCTCAGATGAAATTTTCCCATTGTACAGAATAAAAAAAATACTCTATTGATGTACATTCTGGAGATCAAAACAAACACACAAAAACACAATATACAAACAAAACAAACACACTTGAATATTCTGTGGATCAAAACAAACACGCAAACATACACTATATACAAACAAAGCACACATAAAAATACACAAATAAAACACATACACAAACAAATAAATAAAACAAACAAGAAAACATGAAAATAAATACATACACAAACAAAAACAAACACATACACCAACAAAAACAAACACAAAAATAAAAATTAACAAACAGATACAACAAACATAAAAAATTAAAACAAAATAAAACAAAAAACAAGGATATAAACAAAACAAACATACAAAAAACAGAGCATACAAACAAACAAAATAGAAACATACAAAAACATTTATGTCAATTATTAAAAAGTTAATCTGAATTTGCCTGGAACTGAGAAAAATTATAATTTCAAACCAGTTCTTCCTGTCGACAAAAGTGCCCTTCTCGAGTAACTCGATAAACATCTCTGTGACAAATGAAGACTACATTTGTCAGACCTTGGAACTAAACACTATCTTGAATATCTTGAGAAATTGGTAGAACATGCGCTGTGATAGAGCTGTGATAGAGCTGTGAATAGAGCTGTGATAGAGCTGTGATAGAGCTGTGAATAGAGCTGTGATAGAGCTGTGAATAGAGCGAGCTGTGAATAGAGCTGTGATAGAGCTGTGAATAGAGCTGTGATAGAGCTGTGAATAGAGCTGTGATAGAGCTGTGAAAAGAGCTGTGATAGAGCTGTGAATAGAGCTGTGATAGAGCTGTGATAGAGCTGTGAATAGAGCTGTGATAGAGCTGTGATAGAGCGAGCTGTGAATAGAGCTGTGATAGAGCTGTGATAGAGCTGTGAATAGAGCTGTGATAGAGCTGTGAATACAGCTGTGATAGAGCGAGCTGTGAATAGAATTGTGATAGAGCTGTGAATAGAGCTGTGAATAGAAGTATTTTGAAAGCTTCATATATTCTACATAGATATATTCTCTGTTATTCAGGATCTTTCTGGCACGTCACAGACTTTCATTATGATCACACCTACTGGACATCCCAACTGTCGTGTAATGAGAAGGTACCACATCCAGGGGAATATGGAGACTATTGGTGCGACTCTCCATGGCTGCTTATAGAGGATGCCATTGTCAACATGGCTCGTTTACAGTCAAGTGTAGATTTTATTCTTTGGACAGGGTAAGAGACTGACAGTAGAAGTCTGTGTGTGTGAGAGAGAGAGAGACAGAGAGAGAGAGACAGAATATGATATTCAATTAAAAACAATAAATAGGGTCTCGTTCGCGAACAGTGGATTGAGGTCTTGAGAAAGGTGAGGCTGAAAGTGGTTACATTTATTTTCGTGCCGGGGCATGTGGGTGTTCGAGGCAATGAAAGAGCAGATCAAATGGCGTCATGCACGATTGTAGCACAGGGCAATGGGGCAATGGATCGAGCTGACGTTTTGAACTCCTTAAGAGATATGCGCGAGAGAGTGAGACTAGTGTGGATGATGATTACTTTTCAATGGTCAGGATTAAAGATCAGGGTTTGAAATGCGGTGTTGAAATAACAAAAGTGAACATTTTGGAGGGCACAGAAGAATGATGGTCAACCAGCATAGGACCGGTAAGTAACGTAACCCTTAGCATTTATTAATGCTGTAGGGGATTAATATAAGATTGATAATTAAACCATTAAAACCACACCCAAAAAAAAATATTTAAAAAAATAAGCTAAACACACAAACACAGATGTAAGCTATTTTTCTGTGATATGAAAAACGTTATATATATATATATATATATAAAGTAGATAAAGAAATGTAACATTGAGCACGTATTTGTATTATTCATATCGCAGAGACAGTGTTGCTCACATCGAAGACAAAGAAATGAATTTAGCCATCAATTTGGGGATATTAGAGAACATTACCAATGCACTAAGCAGCAGGTTCCCACAGGTTCCTATTTTTGCAACGCTAGGCAACCATGACTTTTATCCCAGCGGCCAAGCTGAATTTAACGTAAGCGATATGTATGTGAGAGTAGCAGACTTATGGAAGGAGTGGATCAGTAATCAAGCTCAGATTGAAAGTTTTCAAGAAGGTAACTCTCTACCTTGTTTTCTTTGTTCTTTCTTATTATCAAGGTTTTTATTTTCTGGGTGTTAATATCTAGTCTATAATCTTTGCTTGATTTGTCAACGTGTTCTATTAGTCTCTGTAGCTCCTGTTCACGTTATGCTACGATGACTGTATAATCTGCATATCGTAAATTATAGCATATATACTATACCTTTATAGGGGTATAGAATTGACCAATTGATCAAATATTAAGAAACATTAACGGGATTGCAAACATCTAAACTCACTCCTGAGTAATATTGAATCTAAACTCCGATATTGATAGCCTAAACTCCCAATATTGACAGCCTAAACTCCCAATATTGACAGCTTAAACTCCCATTATTGACAGCCTAAACTCCCAATATTGACAGCCTAAACTCCCAATATTGACAGCCTAAACTCCCAATATTGACAGTCTAAACTCCCAATATTGACAGTCTAACTCCTAATATTGTCAGTCTAAACTTCTAATTTTGACAGTATAATCTGCAAAAAAGATCAATACTTGGCATATTTCCCAATAGGGAGGTGGAGGGCAGTAGTACTTGTAACTGTATGATAAAGTCCGCATGCCCTTGCTGTTGCCACGTCGTGTACATAGTAGGCTTTTTAATTTATTCTCCTACAGAAAAAAAATCAGTCCAACTCTCTAACTCTCGACCATGCACGATACTGACATAGTCTAAACTCTTGAGTAATGTCGACATCGTTAATTACTGAATAATGTCGACAATATTATCTACTGAAGAATATTGATAGTCTAAACGTCGGAGCAATATTGATTGATGATAGTCTTGTATTTCAGGAGGCTACTACATGGCCAGAGTATCACCTAAGATTCGACTTCTGTCCCTCAATACAAATCTGTACTATACAGCCGATAAATTAACACGAAATGTTGTCGACCCATCTGGTCAGATGTCATGGATGAAAGACCAGTTGGAGGAAGCGAGAAGACAAGGCGAAAAGGTATGGTTATGTAGATACCGTCATCTTAGGCTGTTGGGGAAAATTGTGTATCCTGCATAGTTATTCTGTAGCCATGTATCCTGGTGTGGTCCTTCCCAGGTTTGTGTAGTGGAACTAAATAGCTGTGCAACCAGTCTTCTTTCACTGTGCCCTTTAGAAGGCTATTATTGAACATGTCCGCCAACTCTCCAAACTCCTCATCCGTTCTTCGACTAATGTCATCGTATCTAATGCCATCTGGCCCTGGTGCTGTATTTTTTGTACTTTTCAGTGCCTTCCTGATTTCTTCAACTGTGATTAGCATATGGTTTTCCATGCTCAAGTTCTTACACGTGTCTGTGAGCGTTTTCCTGATTTCTTGATATGCCTCCACATTTCTCTGACCAATTTGTGCGGTGTAGTGTGCCAGCAATGCCGCACCTTTTGTCTCGTCCGTCTTCTGCCAGACGGTATCGTCGCTCTGGAAATCGGCAATAGTCACGCGTCTTGTGAGACCATTCATGGATTTGTGTAACCGCCAGAACAATTTTAGTGACTTTTCGCGTGTTATCTCTTTGCAAAATTCGTCCCATTTTGACGCTTTTGCTGACTTTGCAATATCTTTGAATGTTTGGACTAAGATATCTTTCTTCCGTTTCCATTGTGCGACCTCCATGGGCTGAGCCGCAACACGTTTCCGTGCTCTTTGCCATAGTGATACTGCTTTCCGTTTCTCGCTCCATGCCCTTTGAACCTCTTCGTTCCACCAGGAGGGCCTATCCCACACCAGATTTCCCACTACTTGAGCCTTACGTTTGTCTTGTCGAATTCTGCTCACAACATCCACTCCTCTTCGATCATATTTAAAGGATCTTACCTTTGGCCTTATCTGCTTACTTTTGTCATTTTTTAAGAGAACAACACATGGGAGGTGGTCACTGCCATGATGCCCCAGCACGTCCCATTTGCAGATAGCCACAGCAGCTGATGACACCAATGCCAGGTCGATAGCGCTATCATCATCACCATCCCTGCTTGCCATCCGTGTTATACGGCCATCGTTAAGGCACACCAGGTCCGTATCTGTCAGGGCCTCCTCAAGTTCTCTTCCCTGTTTGTTCGAAGCACTATTGCCCCATGATGTACCTTTCGCATTGAAGTCACCACAAAAGAGGATCTGCTTTTCCTGTTCCATTATCTCCCCTAGGATCTTCCAACCCTGAAGATCAATGCTCGTGTTGCAGGCATACACATTTACAATCATGATTGGGTGCTGGACCCTCTGGACCCTCACTGCCTGTAACTGGATATTGTCACTATCCCACTTGGACATATCAACCTCGCATACACTAAAACCCTCGCGTACTAAGATTGCCTGTCCAAGATGTCGCCTGTTGTAGAAACACTGAAATCCGGCTATCCTGATATTACCACGATTGGCAAGCTTTTGGAAAAAATTGTGGCCCGGAAGGTATCGTGTTATCTTGAAAGAAATAAGTGTTTACCAACATTGTTAGGAGGATATCGTCCAGGAAAGAAGACATGGCAAAATGCAGCCATATTTGCGCAGGATGTTTTTGAGGGGTTCGATTCGCGCATGGAGACATGTGCGGTCGCAATAGACCTTGAGGATGCGTACAATAGGGTGTCCTTGGATATCTTGATGCACCAGCTGTTAAATCTTGCAGTTAATCCTTTTGTCGTGCGTTGGGTTGGCGCCGCCCTGATGCACAGGGTTGTAGTTCTTAAGTGTGGTAACTGGATATCTACACCAACGGTTATTAGCCCTGGCCTGCCACAGGGATCGCCTCTATCTCCTGTACTTTTCAATGTATACACAGTACATATCGCTGGCAATCAAATCACAGGTGTTGGCAGAACGATGTCATATGCCGATGATATCCTGGTGTATAGACAGGGCAGAAATCGAGAAGAGTGCGTCGTGGAACTACAGAAGGAGCTGGACAGACTGACAAATTGGTGTCGAGATACGGGAGCAGTGGTTAATCCGTCTAAGGCATTCGTGACGTGGTTTTCCTTGAACAATCACATGGTAAAGACACCCATGCCACAAGTTTCGTTGTCCGGGAAAAGTTTAGAAAGAACTAGCACAATGAGATATCTGGGTGTGTTTTTTGACAGAAGCCTGAGTTTCAGGGAACATGTTGACCACATTATCATAAGGGCAGGCAAAGGATTAGCAGCAATGAAGGTTATGGCTGCTGCGCAATGTGAGCAAAGATTGTTATTTCTTTTGTACCAGGGTTTGGTAGTGGCTGTGGTGGAATATGCACTGGCAATTCTGACTCTTAGCCAAACTCAGATCGAAAGACTGGATAGAGTCCAGAATGCAGCAATGCGTATCATTCTGGGATGCACAAGAGACACATCGACAAGAGCTATGCGATACCTACTTGACTGCCCAACAGCTGAGCATAGATTACAGTATTGCCGTGCACGGGCGTACCTTCAAATACATGCAGATAAGGAACACCCGTTGCATTCCGAAATACAGAAAGTTAAAGGCAGCAGACTCAAGAGAGGAAGGTCGTGGATGGGACGTGCTGAAGATGTAATACAAAGCGTGTGCCGATTACAGGATGTGGCAGTTGGTGCGGAATGGATAGGTCTACCCACAGATTTCGAAACTTGTTTGAGAGTAGTAATATCACTTAGCAGGGAATGCAGAGAATGGTGTCCCACAGCTGTGTAGAAAGAAGTGCAGGCTTTAATCAGTGAGAATACCAAAGAGGGGGATGTGATTATATACACTGATGGATCTGTAATTAGGCATGTTCGCAGTGCTTGGGCCTTTACAGCTCAGTGCGCAGGTAAAACGATCAAGGAGGAAAGTGGTGCTTTTGCGGTCACTACGAGTAGTTTGACCATGGAGACTATGGCGGTGACCAAGGCATTTGAGTGGCTACGCACACAAAGTAATGCAGGTCTGCATCTTGAGTGACTCTATGAGTATGATTAAGAAGGTACAAGTCGGTCTCGTTCGCAAACAGTGGATTGAGGCCTTGAGAAATGCGAGCTTGAAGGCGGCTACATTTATTTTCGTGCCGGGACATGTGGGCGTTCGAGGCAATGAAAGAGCGGATCAACTGGCATCGTGTGCGATTGTGGCAAAGGGCGATGGGGCAATGGATCGCGCTGACGTTTTGAACTCCTTAAGAGATATAACACGCGAGAGTGAGACGAATGTGGATGATGATTCCTTTTCAATGGCTAGGATTAAAGATCAGGGATTGAGATGCGGTGTTGCTAGAGGTGAACATTTTGGATGGCGCAGAAGAATGATGGTCAACCAGCATAGGACCGGTACTGTCAGCAGAAGTGTGATGGCGGATACACTCAAGGAGAGATCGGAGCAACTATGGATGTGTCCAGTTTGCAGTGATGATGATCCGACGACTAACTAACTAACTAACTATTGTGTATCCAAACAACCTTCTAACATTGTTTCCATTTTAGTTTATTGTTTCTGATTAAATTTTTTCCATTTTATTTATTGTTTCTGTTTATAGTTTTACATTTTAGTTTATTGTTACTGATTATAGTTTTTCCATTTTAGTTTATTGTTTCTGATTATATAATTTTTATTTTAGTTTACTGTTTCCTATTATAGTTTTTTCTCTGGTATGTCCATTCGGTGTTCTGAGAGTGTTGGGTCCCCAATTATTATTTTAGTGTGTGAACAATTTACTAAAAATATTTTATTTCAGGAAAATGTCAAAATAATGATATCATGTACAGAGTTCTCCAAAACAATTCTTGTTCATCGATCTTGAGTCAGTTATCGGGTTACAGCGTCAATAGCTTCAGTCAGTTACGGGTTACAGCGTCAATAGCTTCAGTCAGATATCAGGTTACAGCCCCAATAGCTTCAGTCAGTTATCGGGTTACAGCGTCAATAGCTTCAGTCAGATATCAGGTTACAGCCCCAATAGCTTCAGTCAGATATCAGGTTACAGCCCCAATAGCTTCAGTCAGTTATCAGGTTACAGCCCCAATAGCTTCAGTCAGTTATCAGGTTACAGCCCCAATAGCTTCAGTCAGTTATCAGGTTACAGCCCCAATAGCTTCAGTCAGTTATCAGGTTACAGCCCCAATAGCTTTAGTCAGTCATCAGGTTACAGCCCCAATAGCTTCAGTCAGTCATCAGGTTACAGTGCCAATAGCATCAGTCAGATTTCCAGTTACAGCGCGAATAGCACCAGTCAGATATCAGATTACAGCCCCAATCTGTTGTGACCAGTTCGTAGTCTGAGGATGGTGGTTTATTTTCCTTGCGGGACATTTTATGGTAGAGGTTATGCAGTTGAGTACACCTGCTTCCACTTTTTTCTATATTCTGCTTTCATCATAATTTTACATTCATAGTATTTTATATTTGTTCTAGTGATCCCCCTTTCCGTCTCAGAAGATCAGGTTTTTCATTTCCAAGTATGCCACAGTGACCAGGGATCAACTGCAGTACTGTTTCTTTGGTAGCACTGGTGCAGCAATCAGGCCTTACGTTTATTCAACATTGTATTCTTTGGCATGTTGCTGCCATAGAACATACCTTTACCTTTACGGCATCTTACCTTCAAAACTATTCCCTGCTTTATATATGTTTTATATTTGCTTTTTATATTTTCATGTATTCTAAAACCCTTTAAACAAACAGCATAATCAAATTTCATACATATATACAAACTTCACACATATACACAAACTTCAAATATATGCACAAACTTCACACATATACACAAACTTCACATATATGCACAAACTTCACACATATACACAAACTTCACACATATACACAAACTTCACACATATACACAAACTTATTTGTTAAACTTATTTCATTCAGGTCATCGTAACAGGTCATGTACCCCCTGGGCTTGTTACCCCTGGTTTAACGGAATGGTTTTATGAGAACCACAAGGCCATGTTCATGAGCATTTTGTTAAACAATTCGGATGTCGTTGCTGCTACCCACTTCGGACACGATCACTCGGATGGTTTCAAAATTCTGCAGGATGATAATGGTAAAGTATAGCTGATAATGGTAAAGTATAGCTGATAATGGTAAAGTATAGCTGATAATGGTAAATGACAGGTGATTATAACAGGGGAAAAAATGAAAGGTTATAAGCGCAAGGATGAAAGATTATAAGGGAAAGGATGAAATGTTGTAAGTGCAAGGATGAAAGGCTGTGTGGGGAAAGATGGAAGGTTGTAAGGGCAAGGGTGAAAGATTATAAGGGCAAGAGTGAAATGTTGTTAGGGAAAGGATGAACGGTTTTCAAGGGCAAGTATATAGGGTTGTAATGAAAAGAATGGAAGTTTGTAAAAGCAAAAATGGAAGATTGTAAGAGAAAGGATATATGGTTGTAATGGCAAGGGTGAAGGGTTTTAAGGGAAAAAATGGAAGTTTATAATGACAAGGTTTGAAGGTTGTAAGGGAAAGTATGGAAGGTTATAAGAGGAAGTGTGGAAGATTGTAACGACACGTATAGAAGACTACAAAGGATGGACGGTTTGTAGTGGCAAAATTAGAACATTTTAAGATGGAGTGTTCTTTGGGCACGAAATTTTATGAGTGCTCTTAGAAAATTGGGTGAGCAAGGTTAAAGGTTGAAGGTTAAGGCTTGAAGATAATGAAAATGCAATTGTAAGGTTACAAGATGGAAATCGCAATATTGAAAAAGTTCAGTTTCAAGTTTGTAAGATTGCAATTGAAAGTAACTTTACAACGTAAGCTATTTCGTATCATTTGTATACTGTAGGGAAAGATGCAGTGACGCAGTTCACAGCGCCTTCCGTGACGCCCTGGCGTTACCGCATAAAAGCGAGGACAGGAGACCCTCACAATCCTGGTATTCGACTGGTACACTATGACAAGGAAACCGGGGAGCATAGTAATTACGAGCAGTTTTACATCAACATCACAGACAGCAATAACAATAACATCACTGCCTGGGTAAGTCATTCACAGACAGCAATAACAATAACATCACTGCCTGGGTAAGTCATTCACAGACAGCTATAACAAGAACAAAACTGCGTGGGTAAGTCATTCACAGACAGCAATAACAAGAACATCACTGTGTGGGTAAATCATTCACAGACAGCAATAAGAAGAAAATCACTGCGTGGGTACGTCATTCACAGGGTAGGAGATTCATATACCTTCATGTACAATGTCAGGAGATTGTGTCTGTAATTATGTCAAAGACTGCATGTCTAAGATTATGTATACAATTTTGTGTCTAAGATTGTGCATAAAATTGCGTCGAAGATTGCATGTCTAAGATTGCATGTCTACGTTTGTATATAAAATTGTGTCCAAGATTCTGTATACAATTGTGTCTAAGATTGTATGTCTAAGATTGCATGTCTAAAATTGCATGTCTAATATTGCATGTCTAAGATTGTAAATAAAATTTTGTCCAAGATTTTGTATAAAATTGTCTAAGGTTGTGTAGAAATTGTGTTTATGATTGCTTCTACAATTGTGTATTATCTCGTGTGTCGTAGACTGTGTATAAGGTAGTGTGTCAAAGATTGCATGTCAAGGATTGTGTGTCAGATTACGTACAATAAGAACTGCATGTTATATATAACTTCAACCTAGTATGTGTTTAAGATTGCGTACAATAATAACTGCATGTTATATATAACTTCAACAAAGTATGTGTTTAAGATTGCTTACAATAATAACTGCATGTTATATATAACTTCAACCTAGTATGTGTTTAAGATTGCGTACAATAATAACTGCATGTTATATATAACTTCAATAAAGTATGTGTTTAAGATTGCGTACAATAATAACTGCATGTTATATATAACTTCAACCTAGTATGTGTTTAAGATTGCGTACAATAATAACTGCATGTTATATATAACTTCAACAAAGTATGTGTTTAAGATTGCGTACAATAATAACTGCATGTTATATATAACTTCAACCTAATATGTGTTTAAGATTGCATCTAAGAAATCCTATTTGTGTGTCTCCAACAGTCGAAGCTGTACTCATTCACAGACGAATATGATGTTGATGACATGAGTGTGGAATCTCTCAGGAAAATCTACTCTCAGATGACGAGTGAGAATGGAACCCATTACTCTAACAAATATTGCACATACTCTGTAGTCAGCAATCTCAACTTAACGTGTACCAACGAAATGAGAGCAGACATCTATTGTGGTGGTTTAATCTATGATCTGAAGGAGGCACAGGGTTGCAGACAGAAGTATTTGCATGATCTTGGAGGTGCTTCTCTGTCTCAGCTGAGCTCTTGTGTTCTGATTGTTGCTCTTGTACTAGATTCTCTTATTATATTGTTCAAATAAACGGAACATTAATCTCATTTAAGTTGTAGGTAATATACTGGAGATAAATGAAGCATTAATCTCATTAAAGTTGTACGTAATATACTGGAGATAAATGAAGCATTAATCTCATTAAAGTTGTACGTAATATACTGGAGATAAATGAAGCATTAATCTCATTAAAGTTGTAGGTAATATACTGGAGATAAATGAAGCATTAATCTCATTAAAGTTGTACGTAATATACTGGAGATAAATGAAGCATTAATATCATTAAAGTTGTACGTAATATACTGGAGATAAATGAAGCATTAATCTCATTAAAGTTGTACGTAATATACTGGAGATAAATGAAGCATTAATCTCATTAAAGTTGTACGTAATATACTGGAGATAAATGAAGCATTAATCTCATTAAAGTTGTACGTAATATACTGGAGATAAATGAAGCATTAATCTCATTAAAGTTGTACGTAATATACTGGAGATAAATGAAGCATTAATATCATTAAAGTTGTACGTAATATACTGGAGATAAATGAAGCATTAATATCATTAAAGTTGTACGTAATATACTGGAGATAAAGGAGTCTCATTTGCCTAAGGTCCACAGTTCAGTAAATGAACAAAAATGGGGGGGGGGGCTATGACCATTCACAAATCTAGTCATATGAGACTATCTTCTTCTTCTTCAAGTCCCTGCTATGTGACATTGGTTATCATGTCTGTTTCATGTGCTGGTAATTATTTACGATACTGGATGTTCTTCCATGCCACAATGTCAGGTTGTCTAGCATCTTCTCAATGTTTTCTTCTGGTCTTCCCCTGCCACTTTTGCTCTTCAACTTTCCTGTTGTTACGGTGTGTTAAATCGTTCCTTCTTTCACGATGTGTTCAAAGATATGTACCGTCCCTGTCTGATGCAAGTGAGAAGTTGTCTTATTGAATGTACATCTTTGAAGATACCGTCATTAAATTTTTTTATTAGCAGCTTCATCTATATATATATATATATAGTGTGTATGTGTGTGTGCGTTTGTGACACCTACTTCGAAAGACAGCAATGCATGCGGTGTGGCCACCTCATAAGAATGGAACCAGCGCAACCAGCCAGACCTTCGTGCACACAATATCAGAAGACCAAGAACTAAAAGGCATGAGGTAGACCAAGAACTAAATGTTTGGACATGCCATCAACTGTGGTCTACTTTTGTATGTTATTTTGTGTCATGATTCCCACCAAAGACGGGTGTGTTGGGCCATTTCCGCAAATAAAACGGCGAAGAAACACATTTTCATTCTCTGGACTACATTCTGCTGGAAATCTAGCAGGAACATTGTACTGCTTTAAAAGAGATCCAATGGGAGTTTGAGGATGAACGTTGAAGAAGAAGAAGAAGTCTCGCGGTCCACTGGTGATAAATGTTACATGCCTGTTGTAGTTGGGTAGACATGAACAGTCCAAATTACGAGCATTCGATCGTGAGTAGAAAAATAAGACAGCCAATTTGAAATGATTTTTAAGCATTTACAGAGTGTTCTGACTATGAAACGCTGAGGCAGACATATTGGCCAGAGGAAACAACACTGGAATCAAAGCTCTATGACCACTGTATGAACTACAAAAGACAGTGAGTTTTATTCAGGAGACAGAATTACAGATATGAACGAAAGAAGAAGAAGAAGCATTTATACACATATCAATTTACACATACGTAACACATATTCAAAACTGAGCACATTGCAGATACACAGTACAACTACACACCTACAAAAAGTGTTCAAATACAAACACGCACGCGTCAAGTTTTTAATACTTTATAGATATAGTCACATGAATATTGAAATACAAGAAAGGACTAACTATATAGTGTCACAGTAAGTGGCGGTTGCCAATAATCATTTTCGGAAATTCCCTTACATTATTTGCCAAGGCCTTCTCGGTGATGGTCCTGTTTGTTGATCTTACACAGCGGTACTTATATTGGTTGATGCTACTGATATTTGTCGTTTTCTGTATACTTTGTGCAACCATCCAATGAAAAACCATGAAAATTTTTCGATAAAACAAGATTTTAAAAAGTGACTGTGCGAGATCAGCCATGTCCACCCCCTGTAAAGACCTTCCAACAGAATTAACTATGACTCCCATTCAGTACGTCGTTTAATTGTTGTTGGGATTTCGGTTAGTCACTATTTACATACTTGGAAGCGCATGCCAAAAGTAGCCAAGACGACTCCAAGTATATAAATAGTCACCAACCGAAATCTCAACAATAATCAAAAGAGTAGCTTAACTTAATTAATTCTGTTAGAAGGTCTTCTATACTACCACTATCTTGGATCGGCTCAGACGACTGCTGAGCATGCTGTAGATTAAAGAGAAGAACTTGTTTTTAGCTATACTAGTGCGAATTTGACAACCAACCCTTACTGTGACGTTATAGCTAGACTTTGCAAGTATGTCTAGATGTCTTTGTGATATAGCTCGTGATTATGTAAAAATATTGTACTTTGAATTCATCAAACACTGAATCTTGTAATCATTTGCAAAGGTCAAGTATTAGTCTTTAATTAAACTGTTTACTTCACCTAAAATTTGGTTTGTGACATTAATTCATCAGTAGTGGGGTGGGACAATTATTTAGTATCATGGCAGTGGCGTAGGCTATCGTGTTAACCCACAACTCGCTGTCTCTCAACATGTGCTAAGCTTAGTTGGTGATATTTTCTGGTACCACAGTGACAACCAATACAGCATTTTCTCTCTTTATTTTTCTGTCTTTTCTTCCCTTTTTCTTTACGGTGATTACTAAATGTTCAAGCGATGCTCTTCATAAAATGAGGAAAATGACGCCCATAACATATCCAGTCCGCTAAAATAATTTTATTGGTCCGCTAGTTTGTTTTAAAAGTACTGCATTCACTGTCTCGTAAAGACAGAAAATATTACTTTGTTCTTCAGGAGCTCTCCATAAATTACTTCAATAATGTATTGCTAATTGTTGCCCGTCGGACCTGTCTACAAAGCGTCAAGATTACAGGGACCCCTACATGTGTAATTATGTCACCCCCCCTTTTTTAAATGTTTTTTTAAATAAAAGAAAGAACGAAAATGATATATAGTTATATTCACATTTTTGGAAAAAAATATATTGGAAAATCAAACAAATTAATTGGTATATAAAAACAGTATTCCTGATGTCAACTTTAGCGCACCCACAATTTTACCACCCCTTATCTTACTTTTAAACAACTTACAAACTTTCAGATCACCCCTCCCCGCTCCCGTCGCCACCCAGTCATTGAAGTAATTTATGGGTAGATAACCAAACTACTGATAAAAATAAAGATTGCCTCCCTCTGCATTATTGTATTCTCGAGTAAAGGGACAAAAACTTTATAACTGCCAATAAGTTTGTATATCTCGGCAGCACACTATCACAAACTGTGACAATGATGAGGATGTTGCCCTGTGTATTGCTCGTGCCAGTGCAGCATTCGGGAGCCTTCGTGCCAACGTCTGGATCAGGCGTGGTCTCAGTCTGACAACTAAGTTGGACGTGTACCGTGCAGTGGTTCTACCAACACTGCTTTATGCTGCGTCATCCTGGACTGTCTATGCGAGACACGCTCGACAGCTTAACTCTTTTCATCTTCGGTGCCTACGAAACCTCATGGGAGTACGTTGGCAGGGTCGTGTACCAGATACGGAAATTCTTCAGAAGTCCCGTATGCAAAGCATACATGCAATGCTGACTAGGTCCCACTTCCGCTAGACTGGCTACATCGTCCGTATGCCAGACAAGCCCCTTCCAAAGAGATTATTCTATGGGGAGTTGTGCGAAGGTAAACGTTCAAGTGGAGGGCAGAAAAAGCGCTTCAATGATCACCTAAATAGCTCTCTCAAGAACTGCAGCATCGATCCTAGCTCCTGGGAGACTACAGCACTTGATCGCTCAGCCTGGCACACTCAGATCACTGCTGGCATCACGAAATTTGAAAAAGAAAGAACACTGCGGGCAATCCATAAGCGCAAGAATCGGAAGGACAAATCCGTAAATTCTCCTACCCCGAACCTTCAGCACTCCTGCATGCACTGCAATAGAACTTTCCGTGCACGAATCGGACTCATCGGGCATCTACTCACAAACCAAATTAGTTAATTACCAATTTTAATTATTATATATATATATATATATATATATATATATATATATATATATATATATATTTGCCCATCGCATTTTATGTTTTTTCATACCATGCTCATCTTCGCTTGCGAAGGAGGAACATCATCATCATCATTCTCGAGTACACACACACATATTAACGTTAACATTAACATTCACATTAACACTATCGTTAACATTCACATTAACATTCACATTAAAATTCACATTCACATTAACATTCATATAATAGAGAGGGTTTATGTGTAGTAAACATATGCCTCACCCATCATCACAGATCCCCAACCATATCGGTTACTATGGAGGAACCACCATCCTAAAGAGTACACCACGATGCCCTTATACTCTGATTCTTCAATCTGTAGGCTTCAAGACAAATCGGTGACTAATCCGTGAACATAACGTGAACAAACTGTGCAAGTCGCCAATACACATGCTGCATACACCATAGTAATCGATCGTGTCTGTGGGCAGCAGTCAAGTGTGGTCGTATGTATGGACGACAAGCACAAAGGTTAGAGCATCGTGAGTGAGATTCCGAATATTCTGATCCCCGTAGTAAGAGCTAATTGCTCGTAATTCAAGTGGACAAAACAATAACAACAACACTGCGTCTGTTTTGTCTAAATCATGATTGAAGGAGCGGTATATACTGTAGCAACAATAAAATAGATGAAACGAGAGGAAGATGATGTCACAGAGAGAAGATAGGGAATAGTTTGACATCATGGCGGGATAGATCGTCAGCTGTGGAGATGATACACAGTATTGAGGATAGAATGTTGTGTAGATCAATGATCGCCTATTGTATCCAACACGGCACACGTTGATAGTTTTCAACAGAACTAAATAACGATTGCGTGAATTTATTGAGAATCATTTAGTTTCATAGGATAGAAATGGATGTACGCTGAGAGAACACTAGACAGTGCATTGGATATTATGTATTGTGTTTCAGGCGAATTATTATAGGGTCTATACATTTGCTGTGCACTGAATTCGAAAATAAATATGTGTTCAATATGGCGCTATTGAAAGTTTGTCCATGCTCCAGTGTACTGCGTGAGACAACAGATTGCTGTTGACTGTAGAGTTAACATTTATTCCCTTATATGTTGCGCAAATAGCCACTTTACCCAATACGAGATTGAAATGAGCAGTATTGTTTTTGTGTGTGTATAAATGTGATAGATGTGAGGTCACACATATCTGCAGTAAATAACTAAACTCAGATCACTGCTGGCATCACGAAATTTGAAAAACAAAGAACACTTCAGGCAATCCACAAGCGAAAGAATTGGAAGGACAAATCCGAAAATTCTCCTAGCCCGAACCCTCAACACTCCTGCACGCACTGCAGTAGAACTTTCCGTGCACGAATCGGACTCATCAGACATCTACTCATTCACAAACCAAATTAGACAATTACCAATTTATTATTATTATGTATTTTTTCATCGCATGTATTTATTTTATTCATGCCATGCTCATTTTCGCTTGCGAAGGAGGAGCAACATTAAATAACTAAAATACGTGTGATGTATTATCACCAGCAATGTAAATGAATTTAAAACGATTTTATAGACACCTTGTATTTTTCTCTGTTACAGAGCAGAATATGATGTGTTGTAGGCCTATTTTAAAAAGAATCGAATCTAATGTACCGTATTTCCTAGGATCGAATACAATGTACTTTACTTCACATAGATTTGCACTAAGATGACAGCTTGAAGACTCCTGGGTATGAAAGAAAGCTCGGAGAAATCTCCCCACTGCACATAGGAAGTAGAACTAATCCCTCGCAATTCATGGGGGTTAGAGAAGAAGAAAAAGAACTTCACATAGATGAATAGATCATAATGTACTTCATAGAACCAGACTAAGCGGAAGTTAGTCAACCATTAATTATCTATGATTAACTGTTGCTAACAATTCTGCCTTGGAAACGCAGCTAGGAAACGTTTATTGATTGAATAAATGCTTGTAATAATTCTTACAAGATCAGGAATTTTCAAGCAAAAGGACTAAGAAACCAGCCGCAGATTTCAAACGCCATATGATTTTACCAGCGCTCCCACTCAAATTAAAGAAAAAGTCGTGCTCAAAGATTTTAAAAAAGCCAATCAATACTTACACAAATAAAAAGATTTCCATTCGCACTATGATAACAACCCAGACACACAGATTTTTCTGTTACAATACGGATTAAGTAAATGTTGTGGGTGTAGCTTGAAGAACATATTTAACCCCTTGCTTTGAATATCCGAAAAATAATTATTACACATAACAATTGAATTTATGCATTAGACGGTAAGTAGTCACAATGACAATGTCATCGCCGAGCACGCCTATTAAAAAAACACCAGGGACTAAATAATGACATCTCAGCTTTGCTGTTCATAGAACGGAAATCTAGATGACAGACGCATCTATGTAAAACAATTTGTGGTGAATCCACAGCACACCAAAACAAACCACTTCTGACATGAACAATATCGGACTTGATTCAAAGTGCAATTGATTGCAGGAGAAGAAGAATGCAAACATAAACACGCACACATACAAACACGCATATATATATATATATATATATATATATATAAGTGCGTGGGTGCGTGCGTGCGTGTGAGTGTGTCTAACATTTGGCATCAACTATGTTACGTACAATAGACAGTCTGGCATCAGATTCAACTACTGCTTTTATTGTTATAGTCAAAATATTAATACTTTTACATTTCAATTTTGCATGTTCTGTGTATATCGTATTTTCTTATCATCTAACCAAATTTCCACTGTTCTCTTCACTCCTTGTCGTTGTTTGTTTGTTATTTTCCAGACTTGTCACTTTCTACTATATTGTTTGAATGTAGTCTCTGGTTATGAGACTATGATTCAATTCTGTTTGTTTATCTCTACTTTGATAAATATCTTTTGGTCGAAACGTGGATAGTATGTATTGTCCAACGTCAAATTACTACTTTACCTTTCCATATATTTTTTATAGTTAGTTTTTATTTGAATACCTCAAAATGTCACATATCAAAAATGTCATGTCAAGAATAACAAAAACGTCTTTCTTTTATTATATATATATGTTCTCTTTGTATCTTAATTTTTTTACAATTTGAACATATTGTCACATCTAACACCAACAGTATTTTCTTCAATACCTAAATACAACTTTGCATAGGATTGATCAACCACCAATAGATGCTGAAACTTTATATCTGTGGTTGGGTGCTTTGCTTTGTTTACAAGAGGTCACAGGTTCGGTACTGAATCGTGTCGTCGTGTTACAAGTCCAGTTTTCGGAGATAAATGAGAATTTTGTGTGTTACTTCTGTGAGTGGTACTCTCGACAGGTCACTTCGTTGACATAGAAGAAGTACATTTGGGGGAAAATGAGTACAATAGAAGAAGTACATTTGGGGGAAAATGAGTACAATAGAAGAAGTACATGTGGGGAAACTTGCGTGCAATAGGATAAGTACATATGGGGAAACTTGAGAACAATAGAAGTACATTTGTGGAAACTTGAGTACAATAGAAGAAGTACATTTGGGGAAACTTGAGTACAATAGAAGAAGTACATTTGGGGAAACTTGAGTACAATAGAAGAAGTACATTTGGGGAAACTTGCGCGCAATAGAAGAAGTACATTTGGGGAAACTTGAGTACAATGCAATGAATTCTCTACGCCTTTTAAGATTTCATTTTTACCAAACAAAAATATTCGAACATATCCAAGCTTGATACAAAAAAATGACAAATATTTTTGAAAGAAAACTAAAGATTGGCAACCATGTACTCTACACAGTAAATTGATTTATGCCGTCTTGTTATGAGATTGCGCAAAGAAATTGTGTTCACGTGTACACATAAAAAAAAGACATAGAAATTAGATATGAAGGTTCATCTAGTTATTCCTTGGCTTGTTGCTATTCTGAATTGTTTACGAAGTAATTTGCCGACAGGACAGACAACTGCCACGCCCCAGTATAAAACTATTTAATAAGAGGTAATATATGCAGAAACGATTCAGTCATCTTTCTTGCAGTTCTAAAACTACTTCAGAATTTTAGCATCCAATATCCTATTGTTTCGTTGCTTCAGAAACGTTTTAGGTGAGTATTTTCAGTTTCATAAAGCAGATGTGAAAGAGTTAAAATAAATGTAGCAAGACGGATGAACAAACTGTAAAAATATATTTTATACAAAAGTGAGATTGTATAAAGAAATCAAAGACGAAAACTGTTTTGTTTAGAAGCAAAGATATAATTGACTGATTGACAGATATAACATTTTGATATTTCGGTAACTGTGATTTTTCAGTTATCGAACTCCCCCCTCCCCCTTTATAAATATTTAGCTTAAAAATACATGTTATGTGTCAATAATAATAATAATAATAATAATAATAATATATCTATACGCTGTGGCCCTTGTTTGCCTTGCGGCGTCAGGGGTGGAAGAGTTCTCTGGAGATGACCTTCTTGTGCGCTGTTTGTAAGCTTGTTCCTGTGGCTTCTTTGATTTCTGTGATCCATCTTTTACATGGTCTGCCTCTGGCTTTATAGCCGTTATGTCTATGTGTCATGGCCATTTGTGGCATGTTATCTGTTGGTAATCTGGAAGCGTCTGAAAACCACTTGATCTGTTATTTTTGATGTGTTCCAATACTGGTATTGTTTTGGTTATCTGACTGATGTTATCGTTTCTAATTCTATCTCTTAATGACACTCCGAGTATTCTCCGTAGACATGTTATTCCTGCTGTCACTATTTTTCTTTTGTCTTGAGCTGTCATTGTCCAGCTTTGGCACTGGTAGCACAATGATGGGATAATAATAATCGATAGAATAATAATAATAATAGAAATAGTAATAATAATAATAATAATAATAATAGAAATAATAATAATAATAATAATAATAATAATAATAATAATAATAATAGTAATAATAATAATAATAATAATAATAATAATAATAATAATAATAATAATAATAATAATAATAATAATAATAATAATACGACCCATAAACCCGTAGTTTCGCAAGGGTGACACACTGGATACATTAACACACAAAGTTCACCAAACATCTATATCCTCAGCCGTTCGGAGGAGTGTATCGGAGGAGTGTATAAAATCATGCCCAGACCATTCCTTGTGACTTCTCTGTCCTCGTCTTCTTCTTCCACCGTTTCGACTCGAATGTTTATGTATAATAATTTAGCAAGCGAGTCGTGTCTCGGTACATGTTCAAATCAAACACGTTTACGACGTTTCCCCACTGCCAAAAGTGGTTCTTGATAACCTGCAAGTTTGTTTATTTGCTGTCGAACGAATATGTTTGTCTTATGTTCTATATAAGGAATTCTTATCAAACTTCTGTAGCACCTGTTCTCAAAATCCCTAATCCTTCTTTCCGTGTCTGCAGTCAGTGACCAACCATGACAGTCTCCAATAAAGACCTTCCAACAGAATTAATTAGGACCCCCATTCGTGAGGTTTTTGATTATTGTTGGGATTTCAGTTGGTCACTATTTACATACTTGAAATCGCATACAAAAAAAATAGTCAAGGCGACTCCAAGTATAAAAATAGTCACCAACCAAAATCCCAACAATAATAATAGAAAACGTTACGAATGGGATCCTAACTAATTCTGTTGGAAGGTCTCGGCTGCAAATTTCCCATCCGTATAAAAGTATACTTAGAATGGAGTCGCGTTAGCGCAGTGGTTAGCGCACAGACTTCACATATGTGTGGTCCTGGGTTCATTCCCCAGTTCAGGCGGAAATGTTTTTCAGATCGCAACGGCTCCCGGGTCGACCCAGCCTTAAATAGGTACCGGATTAATCCGGGAAGTAAAGACTGCGAGGAAGAGGAGATGGCTACCGCCCTCATTTGTAGAGCCTTTGAAATGTGAGATCGCTAACATCTCACACCCCTACGGCATTAAAAAATGCTATGCTAAAAACTTTCCTTTTTATCCATACTTAGCACTAACGATCTGAATAGATTTATCGTTACTGTAATACTGATGTTACTTTTAAAAATCATTTTCAAACTTGACATGGCAGCCATCGTCTTCTCGAATCTTAGCTTAATCTCATTTCCAGAGTTGCCATTATAATATATTTGGGACCCTAGATATGTGAAGGTGATAACTCCTTCAAGTTTTTGATAGTTTAACTGGATATCCTTGGGATCTTGCTTGGTTTCACTAGTCTACCAATATCTTGCTTTTATCAATGCTAATTTCCATGCTATATTTTATTGTTTTGTTTTGTGTGATAGTAATTTGTTTCTTGAAAAAGGTCCCGGTTGGACCGATACGTAGATAATTGTCCTTGTCCTTTGTTCTATTGATATTCGTCGGATCTTGTTTGGATTCACTAGTCTACCAATATCTTGCTTGGTTTCACTAAACTAGTCCACCAATATCTTGCTTGGATTCACTAGTCCATCAATATTTTGCTTGGTTTCACTAGTCCACTAATATCTTGCTTAGATTCACTAGTCCACCAATATCTTGCCTTTATCAATGCTAATTTCTATGCCATGTTTCCAACTAACGTTTTCCAATATTGAGTTGAATTCATGGAGTACGGATTCAGAACCAGCCAATAGATCGATATTGTCGGCATAATGCAAGCTGTAAAGTGGTTTACTGCCAATAGTTATTGATGCCTGGAGATTTTATACTTTCTCCTTTATTATATATTCAGGTTGCATGTTACAAAGTTATTGATATATTGAAGTTACATGTTACAAAGTTATAGATATATTCAAGTTACATGTTACAAAGTTATTGATATATTCAAGTTACATGTTACAAAGTTATTGATATATTCAAGTTACATGTTACAAAGTTATTGATATATTCAAGTTACATGTTACAAAGTTATTGGGAAAGTATGCAAACTTAACGTATAATATTCCGTGTTGAAAATTCACTAATATCACTATTTATGAAAACATCACTGCTTGCGTACTTCTGCAGCGCTTCAATAACATCTATGTTGTTTGTGTTGAAGTTATATTGTCTCGGTGCCTGATACAGACCTTGGTGCAACACACAATCAAATGCCTTTGTGAAATCTATGAAATTATGAAACAAAACACGTTGATGTTATAAGTCCTTTTCTATCAATATTTTGAGGTTAAAAATCAGATATGGAGAGATATGGAAACGAATAGGGCAAGTTAAGATGTGAAGAGATTTGGAAACGAATAGGGCAAGTTAAGATGTGAAGATTTGGAAACGAATAGGGCAAGTTAAGATGTGAAGATTTGGAAACGAATAGGGCAAGTTAAAATGTGAAGAGATATGAAGACGAATAGGCAAACAAGGGCCACAGTGTATGAATGTGTGTGTGTGTGTGTGTTTATATATATATATATATATATATATATATATATATATATATATATATATATATATATATATATATATATATATATATATATATATAATGATTCTCTATACGAGCTGTTCGATGGTCACACCAATCTCACAGTTTTGAGAGTGACCGTGAATTACATAATAATCATTATGATATTCAACAACAATGTTTTTCTATCTTCGTAATGGAATTGTTTAATGCTATATTTTAGTAATATTTGTGATAAATAGTTATCTGTGACGATATATCACAAACTGACGAGTGATCATGAATTACACAGGACTTTTGTTATCACTGAGACGATATACATAACTCAATGTCAAGAATCATGATGATTTTCCGACATCCATGTCTTATTGTGTACATCGCCATCTTGTTTGGGCTTGTGACGTCATCGGTTATTGCTAACATAGAATGTAAACAGAATTGTATGCAACACTATGCGAACTGCCCTAGCATCAAAGTAAATTTAAGTAGGAAGTCAGAGGACAATTTAAAAATTCTTGAGACTAGCGGGAATTGAACCAGTGGTCTTCTTTGGTTCAATTCCCGCCAGTCCCTAGCATCAAAGGAAGACCAATGGTCTGCATTGTCAGAGTCCAATTGTGGTAGTCACATGCCTAGCGAGGATTGCATACATGAATTGCGGACATGTCTTTATTCCTGTTACAACTAACTCAGCATGATTCAATTGATCACAGCAGTAACAACAATTTTACGTATACCATGGACAGCTAAAGAGACAAATCAGAAAGTATTAAGATCAATAAACGTCGAAGAGAGATGGCTCCTTAACAACATCCTCACAACGCCCGTGTGTTGCCGGGGCCCGAAAGAGGAGCAAAGAATAGCAAAACTGTTTACCTTCCACGCATGTCGTAAAAGGCGACTAAAGTGGTTATGGGATGGAGTTGGCTGTCCAATCCCATATAGGGCCAGTGACCCAAAGCCATGCTGAAGTCGGATGTGTCAGACCGAAGGCGCAGATATCGCAGCAATGCTGTAAACCATGACACAGCGCATTCCGTTCTTCGAACTATATCCTGCTAATCTGCAGGAGTGTGAGAACGAACGCAGAAGAAGAAGAATAAAGGTCTAAGAGGGATGGCTCCTTAACAACATTCTAACAAGAAATATGTGTTTTTTTGGGTCATATAAAAGACATAACAGCATGGAAAGATTAATAGCTGAAGGCAGAGTTAACGACAACAGGAGAAGAGGGCGCCCAAGACGACGATGGTGCAGAAATATATAAGATTGCTTAAACGTGTCGTGGAGGGTTCAGAAAATGCATAAGAAAGACCACGTTCTGAAGAGAATATGTGGCATGAGAGAGTAACAACAATTGTCAACACAAAATAATTGAATGTATAACATTTCGACTAAAAGGCATTTATAAAGCAAATCTGTGCATGCATGTTAATAAATACGTCAAAGCAGTGGGAAAACCCAAATTTGTCATAATTCTGTCGTAACAGATGTGTGACTTTCACCACAAATTTGTCATAATTCTGCAGTAACAGATGTGTGATTTTCACCACAAATTTGTCATAATTCTGCAGTAACAGATGTGTGATTTTCACCACAAATCTGACAATTCTGCCTTAGCGTTGATGTATAACTTTCACCAATAGAAGACCTGCTGTCTTAAAGGAAATCCAGCCTTCTTAATGATTCATTTAACTGTTCCCGTGATTTTATTTTAGTCCCTATGATTATACTCTGTGCGGCAGCCAACGACAATTATGTGAATAGTCAGCCTTTCGCAGAACCGTTTACATTTCGTTGTTCGGCGTTGACAAGCGACACAAAATATGCACACATTAACCAATGAAAATCACGGCAATAATTAAAAACATCACATACGAAGATTTACTTTATTCTGCTATCTCTTTATTGGAGACTGTCATGCGTTTTAGACAGCTGGATTTCCCTTTAGCCAGCAGACCCTCTATAGGCGAGAGTTACTGCAGACTTGAATCGTTGGTTAAAGTCGCTTCTTGCTCTACTCTGCTAGTGTACAAACCCAGGTTAGATATTTAATACTGAATTCCACACAATCGCTTGTTATATCCTAGTTAGTTCATTCATTCATTTTCCTTTTGCACTGAAGTTAGCTCGTAGGGCAGAGGTAAGATCTCTTCAATTCTGTCTGTTCAAAGCTATTCTTTGCAGTTCTTGAATAGTATGAATATTGGTTGTTTTACTTTCTCTAAGTATTGTTCTTCTGAGTGTTTCTTTTGGTCTAGTTAGTGACATGGTCAATATCTAGCAGGCAGTCATTATGTTTCTACGAATGTCAACGTTGCCATTGTTAACTCACTGTTATCTGTTATCCTGTTATCTATTTTACTACCATTGATGCTTTACTGTTATCTATTTTTCTACCCGTTGATACTATCCTGTTATTTATTTTACTGCCCCCAACAACACCAGGCATATATCACTAGACCCACGTGATGCCCAGGAAGTTGAACAGAGCTACAGATGTTATCAACTCAAATAACCTACATCAACTATTAGGGTCCCTTAACATGTTGACCTTTTTTGAATTTTTCAAAGCATTTCATTGAATCAGAAACGATAACTACCCCATCAAAATTAATTATCAGAAAGAATGTTGAAAGTCTGCCTTAACAACCTCAAACTGCGTTTTAATACTTAAAGTAACTGTCTTGGTGTTGGAAGTCTGCCTTAACAACCTCAACCTGTGTTTTAATATCCACAAGTATTAACTGTACAACGACATCTAGAATGTTTCAGCGTGACGTACAGGTCCGCCCTTAATATAATGACATTATCGCCTTTGTGAATTAGCTATCAACTGATACATTTAGATCTGTTTTCCTACAAGAAACAAAATACATTACATGTTTTCCTACAAGAAACAAAATACATTAGATCTGTTTTCCTACAAGAAACAAAATACATTAGATCTGTTTTCCTACAAGAAACAAAATACATTAGATCTGTTTTCCTACAAGAAACAAAATACATTATATCTGTTTTCCTACAAGAAACAAAATACATTAGATCTGTTTTCCTACAAGAAACAAAATACATTAGATGTTTTCCTACAAGAAACAAAATACATTAGATCTGTTTTCCTACAAGAAACAAAATACATTAGATCTGTTTTCCTACAAGAAACAAAATACATTTAGATCTGTTTTCCTACAAGAAACAAAATACATTAGATCTGTTTTCCTACAAGAAACAAAATACATTAGATCTGTTTTCCTACAAGAAACAAAATACATTAGATGTTTTCCTACAAGAAACAAAATACATTAGATCTGTTTTCCTACAAGAAACACAATACATTAGATCTGTTTTCCTACAAGAAACAAAATACATTTAGATCTGTTTTCCTACAAGAAACAAAATACATTAGATCTGTTTTCCTACAAGAAACAAAATACATTAGATCTGTTTTCCTACAAGAAACAAAATACATTAGATGTTTTCCTACAAGAAACAAAATACATTAGATCTGTTTTCCTACAAGAAACACAATACATTAGATCTGTTTTCCTACAAGAAACAAAATACATTAGATCTGTTTTCCTACAAGAAACAAAATACATTTAGATCTGTTTTCCTACAAGAAACAAAATACATTAGATCTGTTTTCCTACAAGAAACAAAATACATTTAGATCTGTTTTCCTACAAGAAACAAAATACATTAGATCTGTTTTCCTACAAGAAACAAAATACATTAGATCTGTTTTCCTACAAGAAACAAAATACATTAGATGTTTTCCTACAAGAAACAAAATACATTAGATCTGTTTTCCTACAAGAAACAAAATACATTTAGATCTGTTTTCCTACAAGAAACAAAATACATTAGATCTGTTTTCCTACAAGAAACAAAATACATTAGATCTGTTTTCCTACAAGAAACAAAATACATTAGATGTTTTCCTACAAGAAACAAAATACATTAGATCTGTTTTCCTACAAGAAACAAAATACATTAGATGTTTTCCTACAAGAAACAAAATACATTAGATCTGTTTTCCTACAAGAAACAAAATACATTAGATCTGTTTTCCTACAAGAAACAAAATACATTAGATCTTTTTTCCTACAAGAAACAAAATACATTTAGATCTGTTTTCCTACAAGAAACAAAATACATTAGATCTGTTTTCCTACAAGAAACAAAATACATTAGATCTGTTTTCCTACAAGAAACAAAATACGTTAAATCTGTTTTCCTACAAGAAACAAAATACATTAAATCTGTTTTCCTACAAGAAACAAAATACATTAGATCAGTTTTCCTACAAGAAACAAAATACGTTAAATCTGTTTTCCTACAAGAAACAAAATACATTAGATCTGTTTTCCTACAAGAAACAAAATACGTTAAATCTGTTTTCCTACAAGAAACAAAATACGTTAGAACATCAAGATGGCGTGTAAACACTACAGAGACAACATATCTAGAACACTTTTTTCGGAGTCTTGTCTTTTGTTGAGTCAAAGAATATGGCTATTCACACATTGTTGTCTGTACACACCACGAATGGGAAAAGAGAATTATAAATTTTAAACGTACAAGTTTTTGGTTAAAAACCTTTTTGATTGAAACGTCGCCTTAGTTTGGAGGACATTGCAAAATGTTACTAATTCATTTTGTGATATTTTGCATGTAATCTACAGTTTTACTGCAGTCTGCTCGATTAAATTGATGTTTTTGGAGATTATTCATAAATATGTTTGATGTTATAGGGACCTTTGTCAAGAAAACAAAAACGAACCAGAAACAAACGCACACAAAATGACCAATGCAATAGTCTCACAAGTCCATCTCAATGCATTTGGAAAAATAAACCCCACACTTTTTCCTAATTTCTTTTCTAATGCAATGAGATAAGTTGTGAGACCATCTCTCTGCATTGATAATTTTCGTGTTTATTTCTGGTTCGTATTTGTTTCTTGATAAAGGTCACAATTGGACCGTAACGTGGGAATATTTTTCCTTGTTCCTTTTAAAAATTTTCTATTAACTTTAGCTTTATTACTTGTTAGTTATATTAGCTTCCATTAACAAACATAATCATTGTTGTTTTCGCTTGTTAAATTTATTGCGTTATTAAAATACACAAAAAAATTATGGCTTTTATGTTTTTAAAAAATCGATTTGATCTACATATGGTGTTTCTGTAGTGGTAGTGATCAGTGGTCAGATGCAGCAGGGCATACAATCTCAAGGTGGCCAAAAGAAGCACTACAAAGACTCGTTAAAGACCCCAATGAAAGTGTTTGAAATAGAAAACCAATATACGAGGGAAGAACGCAAAATAGAATTGCATGACGCTCTAATGTAAAAAAAACACACAAAAAACCCCACCATCTTGTGAAAAGAGGGGAAATGAAGCAGCGCAAAGACGGACAGTAGCTTGAAAGTCACGGGTAGACAAAAAAAACGTATACAGTGGTCATTCCATGCCAGGACTGTCCACGGATATTTGTAGCTCGAATAGGGCTTATTATCCATCTACAAACTCATACTCAAGGACATAACTCTAACTGAATTTCAATAGGGGATGTAACAAATAATAATCATCATCATGTGATGGACGAACAATAATGATCAGTTTGTAAGTTAAATACATTAACTTTCTATTACTAAATTTTATTCCCTTATTCATGTCCATTTTGTTTTTTTCTCTCTTGATTTTGTCAAGGTAACCAGAATCAACATGCGTTCTCTGTTCATCTCCTGCCTCATGTTTCTGGTTGTTGTGCCACAGGTCTCCGCGGATTGCAGATCGGATTGCAAGATGGATCCTGAGTGCGATAGGGATGGAATGATGATGTTTTCCTACATGTTTCAACCACCGAATAATTGCATGCAACAATATGAATGCTATTTTAAATGCATGCAGAACGATGGTCATTGAGTTACACGGCTAGGCGAGACATATGTTCTAACTTAAACATTTTAAATACTGAAAAATTGTTTAAATAGCTGTACATTGTTTAAATAGATGTAAATTATCGAAATAGTGGAAAATTGTTTAAATAGTGTAAATTGTTTAAATAGTGGTACATTATTTAAATCTTGGTACATTGTTTAAATAGTGGTACATTATTTAAATATTAGTACATTGTTTAAATAGTGGTACAATGTCTAATCAGTAGTAAATTGTTTAAATAGTGCTACATTGTCTAAATAGTAGTAAATTGTTTATACAGTTATCTTAGGAACAGATGATCCCAATTTTATATTTTCCTAGTTATATTTTCCTAGTTGTGTTTTCCTAGTTGTATTTTCCTAGTTGTATTTTCCTAGTTGTATTTTCCTAGTTGTATTTTCCTAGTTGTGTTTATGCTGTGGATTAAACATTTCGAACATGAATTTTCTAGTAGATAATATTGGGGATTGTTTTCTTCAAAAATTGAAGTCAGATGTATCGGGCGACTGGTCCAAATAAAAAAGGCGATATAACGTATTTCCATTCTCTGGACTACAGTCTGCTGGAAATCTTATAAGACTATTGTCCTGCTGTAAAAGAGATCCAGTGGGAGCTTGAGAACCAACGACAAAAATGTATAAACATTTCTGAAATAGCATAATAACACGGACAGGGTTTATCTAGATGTATCTGGTACCAGTCTTGTTTATGAAAAAATTGTAAAGAACAGATATTGAAATTTTCAACAAATTATTTAGGATGTTTGTTGTGAAACCATTCATAAAAAGATTAACATTTGGGTTTTTTAGATTTTAGCTAGCCTGTTTGTATATTTTATCTGTGCTTGACAAAGATGTTTTGGTAGAAATGTTCACTTTAACTATTGTTCCTTTGCGATGTTATAACGACATTTGAAATTACGTTATTTTTCATTTTAAATTTGACACGGCTATTTATTTATATCATATTAATTTCTATTTATTTTTTTTTGGATGTGAAATGTTTACAAATATATTTTTCCAGTGATAAGTATAAACGTGTTATCTGTAAAATAACAAATGTAGTTTCTGTTTTAAAATGATATATCACACGTTTCCACTAACTCACTGTGGCATATGCACCACCTCACACATGCGCCATCTTTACCACACACAGACACATAAACAGTATCACAGGTTCACAAATAAGCAGATTATTATAAACAAGCAATATCTCATCACGCAATGTCATATCTCATCACATAATGTCATCTCACATCATGTAATGTCATCTCTCATCACGCAATGTCATATCTCATCACGTAATGTCATCTCTCATCACGTAATGTCATATCTCATCACGTAATGTCATCTCTCATCACGTAATGTCATCTTTCACACATCATCTTCTTCATCGTCTTTTACGTTCGTTCTCAAATGTAATCCTGCAGATTAGCAGGGTGTAGTTCAGAGAACGGAATGCGCTCTGTCGTTGTTTACAGCTTTGCTGCAATATCTGAGCCTTTTGACATGAAGCATGTGACTTCATCATGGTTTCGGGTCACTTTGACCCTATATGGGATGGACAGCTAACCACCCCATAACCTCCTTAGTCGCCTCTTACGACATGCATGGAAGGTAAATAGTGTTGCTCCCCACTTGGACTCCGGCAATACACTGACCACACACTATATTTGACATTCTCTCCCACATAAAATGTACTGTTTCACACAATATTTGACATTTACTCCCACATAAAATGTACTGTTTCACACAATATTTGACATTCTCTCCCACACAAAATGTACTGTTTCACACAATATTTGACATTTACTCCAACACAAAATGTACTGTTTCACACAATATCTGACATTCTCTCCCACACAAAATGTACTGTTTCACACAATATCTGACATTCTCTCCCACACAAAATGTACTGTTTCACACAATACCTGACATTCTCTCCCACACAAAATGTACTGTTTCACACAATACCTGACATTGTCTCCCACACAAAATGTACTGTTTCACACAATACCTGACATTGTCTCCCACACAAAATGTACTGTTTCACACAATACCTGACATTCTCTCCCACACAAAATGTACTCTTACTCCACACAATATCTAACTCACATAAAGAATGTACATCCTGACACATTGACTTTTTTCTCCCACACACCCAAACTCTAATATATATACAAACCCTTACATAGACACATCTTCTTTGTCTCTCTTGCCCACAAACTCTTCATGACCATGCTTTTCATGATGATGATGATGATGATGATGATGATGATGATGATGATGATGATGATGATGGAGATGATGATGATGGAGATGATGATGATGATGATGATGATGGAGATGATGATGATGATGATGGAGATGATGATGCGGATGATGATGATGATGATGATGCGGATGATGATGCGGATGATGATGATGATGATGATGATGATGATGATGATGATGATGATGATGATGATGATGATGATGATGATGCGGATGATGATGATGATGATGATGATGATGATGCGGATGATGATGCGGATGATGATGATGATGATGATGATGATGATGATGATGATGATGATGCGGATGATGATGATGATGATGATATAATGATGCGGATGATGATGATGATGATGATAATGATGCGGATGATGATGCGGATGATGATGATGATGATGATGCGGATGATGATGCGGATGATGATGATGATGATGATGATGATGATGATGATGATGATGCGGATGATGATGATGATGATGATGATGATGATGCGGATGATGATGCGGATGATGATGATGATGATGATGATGATGATGATGATGATGATGATGATGCGGATGATGATGATGATGATGATATAATGATGCGGATGATGATGATGATGATGATAATGATGCGGATGATGATGATGATGATGATGATGATGATGCGGATGATGGTGATGATGATGATGATGATGATAATGATGGAGATGATGAATGACGTTGATTATATAATGGCGATGATGATGTTGATGATAATAATGAAAGACTCAAGAGATAAAATAGGTTTGTGGCTTATGGTTACTTATGGTCACAAGATGGATGTTTACTTTCGACTTCAAAATCAAGCTTCTCTGGAATTCTTTCAGATACGAACTTCTTCAGAACTGATACGAACTTCTTGAGAACTGATATGAGCTTCTTGAGAACTGATACGAACTTCTTCAGAACTGATACGAACTTCTTCAGAACTGATACGAACTTCTTGAGAACTGATACGAACTTCTTCAGAACTGATACAAACTTCTTCAGAACTGATACGAACTTCTTCAGAACTGATACGAACTTCTTCAGAACTGATACGAACTTCTTCAGAACTGATACGAACTTCTTGAGAACTGATACGAACTTCTTCAGAACTGATACGAACTTCTTGAGAACTGATACTGATAGCCACAGATGAGCTTTTTTAAAAAAAACTCCAGATGAACTTTTTATCCCATAATTGTGTAGCAGTTTTGTAGATAAAGTAGGGAATTGAATGTTCTCCCGTCATCCTCCTGCCCATCCCCTTACCTTGTAACACACTAGAATACAACAGAATACGACTATTTTTATTAGGAAATTAGCCAATGGTGGGTACACATTTTCAATAGTTTTTCACCGTAAATGTCATTCAATTTTTTATGAAAATAAAAACAAGACACACGAAGATGGTCGAATGATTTGTTTGTTTAGGTACAGGAAGTGATTACACAGGAAGTGATTACACAGGAAGTGATTACATCCCAAATTGGACAGGTTACAGTCTAGCAGAGTGCACCACGAAAACAAGAGAGGACTTTTTGGAGATCTGTTGCAGCCGGCCTTAATTGTGGAGAGGGCACTTGATGATGAATGCTACAGTCTTCTCCTCCTTCTTCTTCTGCGTTCGTTCTCAAACTCCTGAAGATTAGCAGGATGTAGTCCGGAGAACGGAATGCGTTGTGTCATGGTTTACATAATTGCTGCGATATCTGCGCCTTTCGGCCTGACACATCCGAATTCAGCATGGCTTTGGGTCACTGACCCTATATAAGATGGGACAGCTAACTCCATCCCATAACCTCCTTAGACGCCTTTTACGACATGCGTGGAAGGTGAACAGTGTTGCTATTCTTTGCTCCCCTTTCGGGACCCGGCAACACACGGGCGATGGTACAGTTTAAATAGTGGTTGTTGCAATATTGAGGCTGTTGCAATATTTAGGCTGTTGCGATATTTAGGCTGTTGCAATATTGAGGCTGTTGCAATATTGAGACTGTTGAAATATAAAACGCTTGATTTTCTGGCAACAGCAAAGGCATGGATTTTCTTGAGGCTTCGACACATCTGAAGAAATGGAGTGAAGTACCCAAATTCTCTTTCTACATCCTTAGTCGTCTCTTACTACTCGACTGGCACGCGACAGTATTATTACTATTATTATTATTACTACTACTTGCTTCCCTTTCGAATCGCAGCATTCACCTATAACGGATGTGTCGGGCCATTGGCGCAAATTAAAAACGGCGACACAATGCATTTCTATTCACTGGACTACATCTTGCTAGAAATCTAGTAAGACTAATGTATTGCTACAAGAGAGATACAGCGGGAGTTTGAGAATGTCTTGCTACAAGAGAGATCCAGCGGGAGTTTGAGAATGTCCTGCTACAAGAGAGATCCAGCGGGAGTTTGAGAATGTCCTGCTACAAGAGAGATCCAGCGGGAGTTTGAGAATGTCCTGCTACAAGAGAGATCCAGCGGGAGTTTTCTAGATTGCTTCCGGAACACTTTGACCATCTATGTAATGTGTACAAGCAACATTTTCTCCAAGTGTTATCTCCCACACCTTATCTTCACTTCCTTAGTCGCAACTTACGACATGTATTAAAAGGTAATATTGTCGCTATTCTTTGCTTCCCTTTCGGGCCCTACCAATACACACGGCATGTGTGCTCTCTACTGACACCATTCCCATGTAAGGAAATGGGCTGTTGATGAATATGGAAATGAATAGTAAGGGAGATAATCACATAATATTCAAACTAGGTGTAAAGATCGACACGAGTTATCGGTGGATAACTGTTTTAAAATACAAATGGTCACCTTAGAGCCGTGTTTTGTCGAGGGCCGATAGGGAGTAAAGTAAACCGACACTGCTAACCTTCCATGCATGTCGTATTAGAGGACTAAAGAGGATGTGCAGGTAGAGATGCTGGTTATTCAATCCTCATAGAGGATCAAGTGATCCATAAGCGATGCTGAAGTCGGATAAGTCGGGTAGAAGGGTGCATAAATCGCTGGCAAACTGTAAACCATGACACAACGCATACCGCCCTGTGACCGATTAAATGCACAGATGTTCTGATGTACATACACCAACAATATCAGTATATAAATATACAAGAATACAGAGAGAGAAAGATAGATAGATAGATAGAGAGAGAGAGAGAGAGAGAATGCAATGTGAAAGACAAGAAATGAACTTGGTTGGCTGACCCAAATTCTAAAATGATGGAAAGTGTTTTACTCGTAGTTGTCTCAAGTTCATGTGGAACACTGACAGGATGACAACACAACGCATTGAACCTCCAATAAATTATATTCTGGACACCAGGAAGATACGGATTAAATTCTCCGACCGTTCAAAGTAATAAACCTGCCCTCGCAAGTGTGTTGTCAGGACCGAAAGGGGAGCAAAGAATAGCAACACTGTTTACCTTCCATGCATGTCGTACGAGGCGACTAAGGAGGTTATGGGATGGAGTTGGCTGTCCCATCCCATATAGGGTCAGTGACCCAAAGCCATGCTGAAGTCGGATGTGTCAGGACAAAAGGCGCAGATATCGCAGTAATGCTGTAAACCATGACACAGCGCATTTCGTTCTCCGGACTACATCCTGCTGATCTGCAGGAGTTTGAGAACGAGCGCAGAAGAAGAAGAAGAAGAAGAAAAAGAAGAAATGATAAGGCGTTTCACATAGAATGTCTTGTGTCAGACAGAACCTGAAATGCTGCAGGATATTTGTTAACATTTTGAAAGAAATTTGCAATGTACTAAGATTACAATTATAAAATATTGATGTTTTAGGTTCATATGACTGTGACATGGTTGTTAGAGGTATGATTGTGGCATGGTTGTTAGAGGTATGATTGTGACATGGTTGTTAGAGATATGATTGTGACATGGTTGTTAGAGGTATGATTGTGACATGGTTGTTAGAGATATGCTTGTGACATGATTGATAATAGTGTGATTGTGACATGGTTGTTAGAGGTATGATTGTGGCATGGTTGTTAGAGATATGATTGTGACATGGTTGTTAGAGGTATGATTGTGACATGGTTGTTAGAGGTATGATTGTGACATGGTTGTTAGAGATATGATTGTGACATGGTTGTTAGAGGTATGATTGTGACATGGTTGTTAGAGGTATGATTGTGACATGGTTGTTAGAGATATGATTGTGACATGGTTGTTAGAGGTATGATTGTGACATGATTGATAATAGTGTGATTGTGACATGGTTGTTAGAAGTATGATTGTGGCATGGTTGTTAGAGGTATGATTGTGACATGGTTGGTAGAGATATGATTGTGACATGGTTGTTAGAGGTATGATTGTGACATGGTTGTTAGAGATATGCTTGTGACATGATTGATAATAGTGTGATTGTGACATGGTTGTTAGAGGTATGATTGTGACATGGTTGTTAGAGATATGATTGTGACATGGTTGTTAGAGGTATGATTGTGACATGGTTGTTAGAGGTATGATTGTGACATGGTTGTTAGAGATATGATTGTGACATGGTTGTTAGAGGTATGATTGTGACATGGTTGTTAGAGGTATGATTGTGACATGGTTGTTAGAAGTATGATTGATAGATAATTGGTAGAGATATTATTGTGACATGATTGGTAGAAGTATGTTTGTGACATGGTTGGTAGTAGTGTTATTGTGACAGGGTTGGTAGTAGTGTATTGTGACATGGTTGGTAGCATAATAGTTGTGAGATAGTTAGTAATAGGTATATTTGTGTCATAGGTTTGTGAAATTAATTACAGCTGTGACATCGTTCGTTGAGTTTTCAATCTCATCTGCAAAGTCACTAAAAAAACACTATCGATTTTAACGATTCACAATCAACGAATAAATTGACACAATCTTTCGATAAGTTAATTAACAGTTAACAGCCCAATCAACGATATCAACCTGTAGTTCCTGCCAGTTCGTGGTCGGTGAATATTTATTGATTGCTCAGTCATCCATCACAATAACCCTGCAGCGTAGCAGTGATTTGATTACGCAATAAGAATGTCTTCTGTGAAAGACACGCATGTGAAATACCATTGAATAAAACAGTTTTTCTCCATTGATTTATGCATAATTTCCAATCTGGCATGAACAAATCTCTTATATTAACATCTGCTATGTGTTAGCGCTTTCATGTTTGCGGCACGTAACAATTACACATTTTTGCATCAGAACAATGTCCCTCGGAGAAAATACGCACAATCGTAGTTTTGATTACTGAGTGCATCAGGTATAGTACAATCTTAGTTTTGATTACTGAGTGCATCAGGTATAGTACAATCTTAGTTTTGATTACTGAGTGCATCAGGTACAGTACAATCTTAGTTTTGATTACTGAGTGCATCAGGTACAGTACAATCTTAGTTTTGATTACTGAGTGCATCAGGTATAGTACAATCTTAGTTTTGATTACTGAGTGCGTCAGGTATAGTACAATCTTAGTTTTGATTACTGAGTGCGTCAGGTATAGTACAATCTTAATTTTAAATATTCAGTGCATCAGGCATAGTACAATCTTACTTTTGATTATTGAGTGCATAAGGCGTAGTAAAATCGTAATTTAAAGAAAAATAATTTTATCTCCTCCTTGATCTCCATGGAGACGGTCTTACCAAATACTGATAAGACAAGCCTCCATACAACAGAAAACCGAGACCATCGAAAGTACTATAAGACCTCTCAACAGGCAGTAAACATGGTCTAAAATGCAATTTAAAAAAAAATTATTTCTGATCATTTATTTGGTTAGCGGTAGCATTTTTGTTTTGCAGGCGATTCTCAGTATATATATATATAGTGACCAACGAAAATCCTGACAGCAAACAAAAAACGTCACGAATGAAGTTTTGTGTGTTTTCTGTTGAAAGGTCTGTACCAGAGCCTTATTATGCAGTATACCCTAGTAGATGGCATACGCACATAGAGAGGCATTCCGTCGTTTGAAAGCTCTACTTCACGATATGTATATATATATATAAAATTGTTTAACCCCCTGAGTTACCGGTTTTGGAACCGGCTCCCGGACTTGTAGCTTAAGTTACAAAGAATATGGTCAATGTATTCTTTTCAGGTATGTCGTAGGAGGCAACTACGGAAAGTTGGGGGAATGTGCTGACAACCTGTTTGTTGCCTGTGAAAAATCATTGTCACATCCTGCCTCGATTATTTACTTTTGTTTTCTATCAAGTAATTGCTATGGATGACGAACAGATTCAGGTCGGCGGCCATTGCACCTTTATCCATTTCTGTGGCATACTTCTAGGTGGGTGTGAGCTATGGCATCACTGCGGATAGGTCAACATATCTGACAGAAGAATGATGAATTAGTCCGTACAGACAATGTGATGTGCTCCTGGCAGGACGTGGTAATCCTGGGATACTTGCAGGACGTGGCAAAACTTTAATCTGTTCTTACGACATGCATGGCAGTTCACATTGTTGCTATTCTTTGCTCCACGATCTGGCACCGGCAGCTCAAGGATTCTATTCTCCAAACCAAAATCACTCGCCATGTTCCTACAGGCTAGACTAATCAATACATCATATTGATTTTACCACCTTTAGATCGATATACAGTATTTGTACATTTGCGTGTCCCCAGTCACCGTGCATCAGTAACAGTTATGGAAGCAGTCTTGACAATTAATCCGTTACAAATAAACTGTTTTTGATGTTACTAAACGCTAACAAACGTGGAAAGTGAAACCGTTTGCACAAAATGTGACCATTGAGGTTCTATACATGTTAATTATAACTGAGTCAATGCTAGAAAAGGGTATCTGATTGCAGTTGGTTATCGTAGGAACATGAACGTGTTTTATTGACACGGTGTATCTGATTGTAGACAGTTATCGTAGGAACATGAACGTGTATTGTTGACACTGAATCTGATTGTAGACAGTTATCGTAGGAACATGAACGTGTATTGTTGACACTGAATCTGATTGTAGACAGTTATCGTAGGAACATGAACGTGTATTGTTGACACGGTGTATCTGCAGTTATCGTGGGAACATGAACGTGTATTGTTGACACTGTGAATCTGAATGTAGACAGTTATCGTAGGAGCAAGAACCTGTATTGTTGACACGGTGTATCTGATTGTAGACAGTTATCGTGGGAATATGGACGTAGATTAACACAATGCATCTGAATGTAGATAGTTATCAAGTTATAAAGCAAGTAAAATAAAGCGTTTGTTTTAAAGAAAGTCTTTAATCTGTACCAGTCATTTGTAATTTCAACATTATCTTCAGTCAAACATCATATTTCTTGTTAACTCCCCGGAAAAAATCTCGATAAACCATAATTTAGACTAGTGATTCTCTATATCTCTTATAAAATATCGTACCTTACTGTGGTCCCCAGTCTGTGGTCGCCAGTGTTCCCAGCCTGTGGTCCAGAATTTCCAAGTTGTACGTCGTGGGTGTCCTAGTAATATATGTTGTCCCCTAAGCTGCCACATCGCAAACACAGAGAACCACTGATGAGAACCACTGATGAGAACCACTGATGAGAACCACTGATGTAGACTAAAGTTCCATAAACGAGGAGGAAATTCACTAAAACATACAGAGGAGACAAGGGTGCTGTCTCTGACTGTGTGTCAGTTAAGGTTTAAGAGGAAATAATGGAATAAAAGTGAAATATCTGTGATCAAATATTATTTCTTTGCCTTGAAACAGAAAAACTGTGGACATCTCTGACGATGGAGATGCAATAGAGACAAACGATCAAGCAGCCGCGACGTAGTTGGATCTGAGCGTTGTGACCATCGGGTAGGTACAGGAATCGCTTCTTTTGTACGTCTGACCGACTGTTCTATCGATATGGTTACAGGAGTCCACCGTTCAGAGGAAGTTGTAAAAATACTGAATTAGTTACCAACGTCGAACTCTGAAGTTTCGGGCACAAATAAAAAAGACAACACAACGCATTTTCGTTCTCTGGATTATATCTTGCAGGAAATCATGTGGGACCATTGTCTTACTATAAGAGAGACCCAGAAGGGATTTGAGAACACACGCAAACGAACAGCACCAAATTTAGATTAAATATGACATGGAACTCAGGATAGCATCACAAATCTTGGCTGATCCCACATTCTTCATACATTCTCTGGTAATAAGATGTGACAAACTAAAAAAAATAAAAAATTATTAACTAAATCAGCCAATAACAGTGACGCTGTCATGGATTATACCACAGGTCGCAATTAAATCTAAAATGAGTCACTTGAAACAGTCAACAAAATTTATGAAAGAGAGACATGCAGGAAAATTGTGTATTAGATTCATCAATAAATCCATTCCATAACAGGATTAATATGCATTTTTTGAGTTTTAACGAGTACCAATAATATTGTTTTTGTCTCTTTCTTTTTAGTTCCATCTTAATAAAGACATATTGCTCGGAATACCGATATAGTACATTAATTCACAATACATTAGTTGCATTTTAAATTGTTTTGTGTGTTTATAAGTAAACAAAAAGTTGAACATTTGAATATGGTCATAGAATGTCAATGGTAAAGTTGATGTTGTATCATTAAAGATCTCACTTACGAGGTTGTAGATAAATCATTAACACATTTCACACAAATATTTGGGAGTAAAAATATCAATGAATTTCAGTCCACTAAAAAGTACGTAGAAATGAAAAGGAAGATATGTGAGCAAGCTCGGAAATAAGGATAGTTTGGGGAGGAGAGGTTAAAACGTGCCCCCATTTACGAAATTAGAATATTACATTTAGTGCTATGAAACAAGTTTAGCTATTTAGTACTAAACAGCTGGTAACTAAACAGCTGGCAACTAAACAGCTGGTAACTAAACAGCTGGTAACTAAACAGCTGGTAACTAAACAGCTGGTAACTAAACAGCTGGCAACTAAACAGCTGGTAACTAAACAGCTGGTAACTAAACAGCTGGTAACTAAACAGCTGGTAACTAAACAGCTGGTAACTAAACAGCTGGTAACTATCCCCCCCCCTCCTTTTTATGATTTCTCAAATAGTTGACCAAAAAAAAATTCAATTAAAGTAAGGAAACTACTCTTGGCTGATTTGATTAACGATGCAAGCTCCTTAACTGTTGTTATTTAGCCACATTGGAAAATTTGATTAACGTAGCCAGCTCCTTAACTGCTACTATTTAGCCACATTGGGAAATTGTGAGCGATGATTTTTCAGATCACGCTGGTGTCGATAGCGACGCAAGACAGCGGCAAAAACGGTCAAATATACTTGAACGTGGTTAATTCTGAGCTTGATGTTCGTGTGTAAGTGCGAGAACCAGTTCTCTCGTACGAATGGCTTACACTACTAGCGATATGATTATCGACATCCACCCTCAGATGAAGTGCTAAAACACTGAGCATATTAGTTACCGACGTCAAAGTTAGTATTGGCACAAACAAAACGATTACACAACGTATTTCAATGCTTTGGGTTACAGCCTATTGAAAATCTAGTAGGAATATAGTCCTGCCATAAAAGCGATCCAGTTGGAATTTCAGAACAAACGCCATGAAAACCACTTTTCTGGAGCACCAAATCCAAAACAATAAATTGTCTTCTAGTCATCCATTGAGATCGTTAATAAGGCTCTGCAGATTTGAAGGATAATTCCTTCCACAGAACGATATATTTTTTGTTATGGTTTACTACTTAACTGCAATATCAATGCATTTCGACATGACACATCCGACTTCAACAGTGTTTTCTGATCACTTTGACCTATAGAATGAGGCAGACAAACATATAGGCCTACCAAGATATTATTAGTTGCCGTATACAGCATATATGACAGATGAACGTATTAAATACACAGGAACGGGAAGTGAGAAAACTGATCGATTACGGCACTAGGAATGGCACATGATTGATTCTTGCATATAATTCAAACAAAGAATGAACTTCTTCACATAAATTCATCACATATTCACCAAGTTAACAATGCTCACAAAATTATGGAGTATCTTTGATTGCATCATTAGAAATCCAAACGACTTATTCTTTGGGCAGAAATAATACAAAATATTTTGATGTTACTGGTAAAATGTAGGTCCACAGAACGAATTAAGAATGTTACTGGTAAAATGTAGGTCCACAGAACCAATTAAGAATGTTACTGGTAAAATGTAGGTCCACAGAACGAATCAAGATTGG